>OZ016483.1:10593224-11193224 GCA_963966615.1 Tenthredo amoena | reverse complement strand
TGTTTTCCAAAACAACTGGATTTTAAGAGTCAAATTAGAGAGATTATTGTCATTTACTTTATGCAGTAGGTCGATTTAACTACGCAGAGTGTCTCACATGAAGTGCTAATAAAAATAACACCCAAGTGTCTTGCAAATCTAAACTACGTTCCTGGTCAATTTTCATTATATTCAATCCAGGTAAGTGAAGGATCGATTACCAACAACTGCAAGAGTCTGGAAGTGCAAAGATTGTTGATACCATTGAAGTTGACTTCACTTAGCTGTGTATAGTAGATGAATGACAATCATAAGATTATATAGAAAACTAGTGGTTTGAATAGAGCTACAAAGTACAAATTGCGAAAGACACCCAGAAGTGAGCTGATATTTCTGTTTCGTGTCTTTCGAACAGCCCTAGCGTAAATTAGTATTGAAAAGCTGTCTTATTCGTTTTCAGATTGTAATTTTCTGATACTCTGAATTATACTTGATTTTAAGCAACTCATCATTTGAGACTACCAGTTAACAGTGGGTAGTGATTACAGAGCTTCGAATAGATGCAGACTACAATTGAAAATAAATCAAAACAGGCTTTTAACCATAATTAGTAAAAATGGCCACCCTACAAAGTATGGTAAATAAATCATTCCCAGACTAATAATACATCAAGTAAAGAGTGCTGGATACCAGAGTGTCCGTGTCATACCAGTGACACTGTTGGATGTGTTTTAATATTTGCATATTATTAGAGAAACCAGATCTGATAGTAGTGATATTTAGAATGCGGTGGAAAACTGAAGCATTGAATTACAGATAGAATTTTCCAAGTGAGTTTTCCAGCTTTCCTACACTGGAATATTTCAATTCTGGCATTTGGACGACTGAAGAGGACTAAATATCTGAACTTATGAATGAAACTTATGAATTGTATAATAATTTGTAATGAAAGTCTAGCCATAGGCGTCAGGTAATTTTTCCATCCAGAATTTCAATGTGAAATATGAACATTCTATAAACCCAGAAGTGTTAATGTATCATAGTATTACAATTTTAGCCAAGAATGCTCTTAGAAAGCAATTTTTATACATTAGTTGCAGGCATTTGATGATAACAATTAGTTAGAACAATATTTGACGATAGGAAGTCTGGTATCCATTTGTTTTTCTATGACTTAGCTCGCATTCTTTTCTTCCGAGTGCAGGTAAACTTCATATTACTCGATAAATATAATAATCTGACTGAAATAGCTGCAGTCGAAGCTTACTCCGAAGGAGTCTCCTAATCTGGACCCTAGCTTCCAGCTAGTCCAGTAATTCACCTCAATTACAATTGAGATATGGAGGCGTCATAAATCTGGGAACCTAGAAAACAAAGAGATATTTATTAATGAAATGCTATCTAATTTGACGTACAGTCAATGCAGATGTTCTTCCAAATCATGTGCTCGTGTAAACATAATTTCTTTTTCTTAATCTTTAAGAATTCTGTATTCTGTATATCAAAACAAATGTTAGCTATCGATGATAACACTCTTCTCCAAGAAATTAACTTTACTTCATTAATCGGGAATAATGAAATCTGTGCGTCATTGGAATAGATCAAACGTAAAAACATTCCAAACAAAATTCATTATCCAAAGTATGAAATTTAGTAAACAAATAACAAGAGATATCTCATAAATCACATGTGAAAATATCGTGTTGACTGGACGTTTGTTTATTCTGAGAAATATTTGACGCTTATGAAGCAAATATACATTTTTCTATCACTTCATGTTTCCTCAAATAAAGCAGTGCGGCATTTCTAAATGGAGTAAAATCTGTGGTTAGTACAGCAAATTGGGAAATGCAATGACAATATTAAATCGTTAATGATAGTCAATGTTTAGCGTATAGTTTCTGATGCATAATTAAATCCTCCCAATACTGAGAGTTGAGGTATTCCCTTTGGTCAATTGTTAGATTATTAGTGAATCATACTTCTCTTCCATAATCGGTAATCCCATCAGGTAAAATAGCAAGAACCACTATCTAGTTCTGGTTACTTTATTTCTTATAGTATATTGTATATTATCACATTTAGGTTTGTAAATAAATCTCAATTGACACTTGAATCATAGCTTTCAAGATAAATATACATAATTTCAACAAAGTTAGAATTATCTATACAATTTGATGATTAAAAAAGTTTTAAACGACGTAAATACCAAATAAATATAAAAAAGAAATTTGTGTAACAGGCCTTCACAAAAGTTTTTAAACCAATACCAGAATAATTGAAAAGGAACATCTTTATTCAAACAATTTCCTCTATCTCGACTAGTTCGAAGTTTTACACCTAAAACTTTTAGCAAAAGTCTAGACGATCGGTATAATCAATTTGTGATTATGTATAGTCGAAAGTAAACAACTCAGTAGCCAAAATAAATTAACTTATAAACTCATAAAAGGCAGATTAGAACCATTAAGTGATAAATTTTTTTTACATCGTAAACTGAAGGTAGAACGAAGAAAAAAAAAACGTAATGTTTCGTGGAACTGTTTACTCTGATATGGTATATTTTCGATAAGGCACTGCATTGGAAAATTAGTTATAAGAAGATGTTAATGTTTCCAAAGTTTTGTGAATAAATTTTTTTCAGATCTTAGTCAACTTAAGATTGTTGAAATTCTTATCTTCAGACACAGGATGCTGTGTGCAGAACCATCATCATCGTCAAATACGCCCCATAGCCCCTGAAATTTATTACTTTTTAATTTTTTTTTCCGTATACCTCTTTCGCAGTTGACCATTAAGCTCAAAACTCTGTAAAAACTTTAAGGAAATCCTGGTATAAAAAATTATTTATCGAAAATTCATTTCGAACAAATTCGAAACTCAAAATCAACTACTAGGTGTTCAGTGTTCACATAAATGTTGCCTAAAATTTCACATTTTAAATATGATTTTTCAAAACAGAGTACATGTAGTACATTATTGCATTTCACAATTTGCTTGTATCAAACGCACATTCTAATTATGTACAATGTATTAAGTATATTAGACTCTCGATGACTGCGCAATTGAGCAATAAGCTGTACTTCTACTAGTGCTTCTGGGGATTTCTCTCCCCTATATTTAGTCTTAAGAACACAACTTATCGAGAGTCTATTATACATCTTCGCCTCTCATGTGCCATAACTCTACAATTAGCAATCGCAAGTGACTATGGCATGACGGTTTTGAAATAGTTTAGACTGACGTTTTCTAATTCTGCAGGCTCTGGACAAGTTGAAAATTATCTGCATTTTATAGAACTACTAGAACTGTAACTTGGCTTATTTGCCACTATTCTAAACTCTGATGAGCAGAAAACAATTTATATAATTTATTCTGAGAATCTTTGAATATTTGGATATTTATTATATTTATACATGCGTAATGTCGGAAATAATCTATAAATGAAAGATTGACAATGATTGTATAGACTTACCTCATAGGGTCTTCAAAGTAATCCGATGGAACTTGAAATAGTTCGGGCTGGATATCATTCTTAAATACAAATTCTTGAAATGTAATTTTTGCCGTAACTGTTGGTAGAATAGGAATATCAATCTTGACTGGAAATCCCGGAGGCAATTTCATCAGCACAAATTGTCTTAGTTTGCTAAAATGTTTGAATGTAGCAATAACTTCCAGCACATTGAGCAGCATGTCAACGGTCAATGGAAAGTCTGGGCTCATTGCTACCGTCGCTTTAAACGATTTGGTACTTTCTTTATAAGCAAGAGTTCGCCCTAACGTTGGACATTCCCCAGGTAATGCCTCACAATACTCTTCCCAACTAACGTGTGACTCTGATGGTGGGTTTAGCGACGGTCTCCTCATTGGGGGCTGTGGAAAAAAGCGATAAAAACGCATATAATCATCTGAATACGAAAATCGATAGCTAAACTCAATTTTTTCCTGGATCGTCACGAGCTAAAAGCAATGCACAGAAATACGTTGGCTATTATTATACCGGATAAAAACCTGATAGATAATAAAGGCGAGATGAGCATGCGACGTTGTAGGATCCTTGCAAACACATATATTACTAACCTCACCGTTCGTAAAGCCCTGAAAACTGCCTTTCGTAAGCGATTCCATAATGGCCTTGTTCTTTTGAAGATCCTCCTCGCTCAAATGCTCCCGCCTCTTTCTACTTTCTAGTACCATTCCGTTGATTTGATAAAAATCAGCATGAAACGGACCCACCATTTCCTGGATCAGAGAAACCAAATTAAAATGAATGAAAATTGGTATATCTGATAACTTTGAGTGGTGAAATCCGAGAACTGATACATACCCTTTTGTCTTCTCTGAATATCCATCCAGTCTGAGCACGAGAAAAGGATATTCCTTTAGTCGACATCTGTACTGCCATGATATCGCTTGACATTAAGATGTCCACTTCGTCCTCTATCTCGTCCTCAGTTTCCTGAAATCAATCCCAGCCATGAAATTGAAGAATTTTTAAACTTTGATCAGTATTTTACTGAGAAGATATCCATAATGAAACGATGAAAATTACACCAACCTCGTATCTCACTCTCTGGTAGAGTTTTGCTTTGTTGTCGAGAACAGTGAGAGATTTACTCGGCTTTTGGTCACCGTTAAAGATGAATGAGATATCACCTCTTTCCCATCTCATGTCATTGAAGTCTACAAACGTTGTGTCCATTCTTATCGAGGCTCCGGACTTGTGTATCTTACAGATGTCAGATGGGAGTATCCTAGATACTAGGGGAACTGAAACAAGAAAACACGAATGGTAAAATTGTAATACTACTTGTGTTAACTCTGATGATACTTATCCAAATCATTTTACAAATTGGTAAAGGATCTGAATCCTCTGGAGTATGTTTTTGGCAAAAAGAAGACAAAATAAATGTCCTTCGAATTCGTTAGACAATAATTGAAAGAAAATCTGTTCCTTTTTCTTCTGAGATTCAAAATATATCTTACAAAGTAAACAGGAAAGCAATCCTCCGTTTACATGTCATTAGAATTATGCAGGTACTACTGAAAATCGTGATTCTGTATTTGAATAAAAACTTCTAGGCCATTCTGTTTACCCCAACTTTGAAAATCCCATTTCAGTTCCATGTAGAAGTCCCCCATTTGCCTCAGTGCCTCAACTAGATTTGGTCTCCTCTCTTCCATTTGTTCTCTTACTTGTTGTTTCAATTTTCTAACAAGCAATGATACTGTAACAATAATTGATTAGTCAATATCTCGCCAGTTTTGTTTTTATACACTTACTTTGATTCGCACAATTTATTTTCTGATCAGTAAAAAGGTACGAGAAAATTTAAATATTTAGGTATTATCTGTTTTTGAACCATCCCAATGCACAATATGCTTAATAATTAGATACAGTACAATTACCACTACTTACTAGTTTGTCTATCCCCATAACTAATGGCTTCGGCAAGAGGGCTCCACCCAGCAAGATTCTTCACTTTGACCGGTGCTCCATGCGCAAGCAGTAATTGAACACATTCTGCAAGAGATGCCGTTTCAAAAAGAGTAATAAATAAGATCCTTTGAAGTATTTAGAGAACTTTCAATTACCTTTTCTTCCTAACATCACAGCTAGATGCAGCGGAGTATTTCCTGAAACGTTATTTAAAACTGAATAAGTTTCCTTACATTCAATTATTCAAATTCATTTCATGGTAAGTAGTATTACTTATCTACATAAGGTGTGATTATGGATTGTTATACAATTCATTATTTCATCGATTGACCATTTTCAAAGTTGCTTTTACAGGAAAGAATTAAAAGGGAATTGAATCATCGAAGACCACAATATGCTAGTTCTCTAATTTCTCTGATATAAAAACGGGGTTGAAATGATTTGGAAAATCGGTAATCCCCGCTTTTCTCTGAAATAAAAATCCAAGAATATTTTCCTGATTTTTCTGTTAGTGTAAGTACAGCTGCCAGATGAAAACAATCATATATCAGCTGTCAGCTGTTATCACCAGCAATATAGGACACATAGTTGATTAATGTCCTCGTGTTTAAATTCAAACATCAAAACTGATTGTGAGTATAGATTTATGTTCGACAGTCAAATGTGCCAATTAAGAACAACGGCTTCTTTGATAAAAGTTAAGACAAGAAAGTATCACACTGGACTTTGAGATTTCAAAGATCTCAGGGACTTCACGGGACCTAAGAAGTGAAGAACGTAATATGATCTAACATTCAACTCAAAAGTGGACGAAAATTCAAATTTCTCTTTTATCTACACTTCAGTGTTAAATTTTGTCTAATCACAGAGCAGTACATAGTATTTTATTGAAAATCCTAGTCTTTTTAGAACGGAACATTTCAGAATACATAGCAGACATTAAAATTTGAAATATTCAAAGTTTTATACCCGCAAAACGTCTGTATAATACATGTGTTGTACACGTCATTTTCTATATGATTAATTAAGCTATATTTATAAAAAATATCAGAACAGATGTGGCGGACAAAATGAAGATAGCTGTAACATCATCGTTTTCAACCTAGATAACGTTGTTTTAATCATTGTGAAAAATATTTACTTCCTCATACTGCAATGTGGCTTGTGTATTTCGTGCCTGCCAACCATAGAAGTATCTTTTACACAGTACGAACTTTAACGATATACAAACATGAGAGATAAAGCCTCACAGACCTTAACTGATACCATAAATATAATCAAGACAAAATTGTATATTTGTTCTTTTAGGCAAGCCAATTCTGAAATCATATACTCATAGTTGAGGTCTTCGAAAGCGATATGAAATGTTTATAACTGACGTTGCAGCATTGTTAGTAATGTAAGTTCTAACGAGGAAAACGAAGAAAGATTATAGAATTATCTGATATTGAGATCAATCTCTGGTCTAGATTGTTCTATGCATTTCTCACAAAGTTAACTCCAAATATGGATTTCAATGAATTGACGTGACGTCGTCGCGCGTCAATTAGATCTTTCTAGTTGAGGTTAAGTTCGGTTCACTTTGGCCAGTGCGATCAAAACATTATCGAAACTGATGATGTTCTCGTCATATTTCATATCAGAATTAAATGTCAAACCTTGCTTGTCCTTTTCGGCGATGTCGTGAGTCCTTATCAAATAGCTGAGCTCCTTTACATCGCCGTGAAAAATACATTTATGAAGTGGATAAGGTTCTACTGATGTTTCCGCCATATTTGGTTCCCTAAGAAATCGCGGCTCGTAGTTTTATTACTTTTTGACTTTGTATGGAAATGAAGATTTTCGCTGACCGTTAATCATCCTTATCATTTTCTCGGAAAAAATATCATTATTATTATCTATCTAACGATTGCCCAAGCGATGTATGTACACATGTAGGTATCTTTGGACTGTCAATTTTCTAATGTCAGAATCAGACATGCCTGCAATCTGCACTGCGTCCTTCTGCTGCAGCAAAAATTTAATCAAATAATTTCACCCAATTTCTATAAAAACCTTTATTTACGCTTATCTCCGCGAAAACACTTTGAAATTACGTAATCTCTATTACACTGCATTCAATAATTTAACTTTGTGAACAGATTTCATTATGAATTTAACCGGGTAAAATCCCTTAATTTTCTTACAATCTTTTCAAGTATTTGTTTTTACGCAAGTCTGCTTTCATATACCATAGTGAAAACATTCAGCTCGCTAACTTCGTCTCTGTAGTAAATTGAAGAACTGTAAAATAACCGACTGATTTATAACCTCAAATGAAATAAAAATCGTTTTAGATTTCTCGGATTTTTTAATATCAACAGATTTTTTCCCATCCATTTATTCGTTCAGATATTTCTGTATTCAACATTCCGACTGTCAGAGTCAGGGCATAAGTTTTTCAGCACGGTTAATAGGTGCGATTCAAGATGGCACTGTGACGTCGCATAAAATATGTCATTTTCGCGAATTAATTTGGTTTCTTAACAATCTACGTCGTTGACCGCGATGAGAATAATCGAGAAATGTGATCTCCTGTACTTTATCCGTATAGCGGCTGAGTTTTTTGGATAATTTCAAAGTTAAGATAAAGTTCTAGCCAGTTGTCGCGATCTCCAGGAAGTAAGAAATACAATTCCATGAATCAGTAGCTGCCAGATCACTGCAGGTATACATACCTAGTACTACTCATTCAGAGATAATTTAATTACCACCAGTCAGCCGTGGTTCTAATACGCAATATAATACACACACGTACCTATATACATTTCACTAATCATTTTGTGCCATCAGTTAATTTACAGTATATATTTTTCACCCATAAATGTCAAGCCAGCGTGACATTTCTATCGACCAAGGAAACACGATGGAAAAATTTGCAGTCGATATAGATAAAGTCCTTGATGAATTCGAATTCAACGAAGGTCAGTATAATAGCAATTAGAATTTTATCAATTTGTCAAATTTTTACCCAGAAGATTCATTTTCACAGTCTGTTTTACAGATATCACAATGTTGATATTCTGATAGCTAGAAAAAATTGACAAATCTTACACCTTCCAAAGGCGTCGCAGAAGAACGGTGAAATCTACCTGGAATTTCTATGTTTTTGTTTTTTTATAGAAAAAAAATTACAATAAAAATTAGTAGCAGATGTGCAGTAGAAGTTTATCAGCTTTCGGATCGGTATACAAGAATGTTGCAGCTCTCTGGCACTTTGTCCTTTATTAATTGTCATAAAAGAATGATGAACTGATAAACGGAATGTTTTTGCGCAACTTAGATATATATTCTGTTTACACAAACCCTGGGGAACTGAAGCGGATTGAAGTGGATTGAAAAGACTTGAAATACTAAATGAATCTGTTTTATTTATTCTAAATCTATTCCAGTTCACTAGGATTATTTGTAACAACGTTATAGTCTCTTACCGCGTTTAATAGTTCAAATACTTTTTGATGAACATGAAATTAAGAAAGTAATGCATAATTTTTAATGAAATGATGTTTCGAAATTGGTTCTATAAAGATTTGTATTTTGTGTTCCTTTGCAGGATAAGAAACATTTTTGTTTTCACTACTTGACTTAAAAATTAATTTGAGATATGGTGATTCTTACTTTCAGATCGAGCGGAGCAAATTGCGTCTCTTCCCTTGTCGGCAAACCAGCTAACCGCAAGTCGAGAATCGCAATTTATACCTCAAAGAAATCACAGTCAACCAGTTTTTGAGAGTGTGAATGTGGCGGATGTTTCATCTGCCGGTACTCTAGATGGAAACGTTGATATATCCAATACGATAGATGGAAAGACATGTACAGAAAGTGATCAGAAAAATCAAGATTTAAATATTCACAAACCAATCACAAGTTTGGAGAGTAGAGAGTCTGGGAACAATTTTTATTCCCAGGAATCGTCTGAAAGTAAAATTCAATCAAAACAGTCAGTTGAGAGTTTTGACTCTGAATCAACTTCGTTGACGATACACAATGACATAGCTAGAAAACCGCTTCAAAAAAAACAAAATGACAATGCTAGTATGAAACTGAAAAATAGCTATGACAAGAAATTAAATCAACCAAACGCTAAGCCCAGCGTAAGCAATGTGTTCAGCAGTTTAAACGAATACATAAATGCTTCTGGGGCTAGGTTTGAGAATGTAGATAATAAAGTAATTAGAACAGATTCCAGTGATGAGACACGCGAAGAAGACGTATCTCAGATTAATGATCCCACCAAAGTTATTAACGTTGTTAAAGATTCCAGCAATACCTCATTGAATGTTACCTCTGGAGGAAAAGTCGAATCAAAAATTAATGAGATAGAAGAACCTGGTAGTGGTAATAGAAAAATATCAAATACAGTTCCTCCAGAGTATCAGAATATTTTATTACCTGTTAAATTAGAAGCTGCAGTATCTGACGGCAAAGAAACTAGCGAAATAAAACTGGAAGAAAGTATCAGTTTACTTGAAAATTTGAGAGAAATAGATAAAGAACCATTGTACACGAACACAACTTTACCTGCTGTAGTCGATAGACCAAAAGAGTCTAAGAGTATTATAGATAGGCCCGAACATGTTTACGAAAACGTCTACATCGGGACTGATATTCCCAAGTCACAGGATTTGTATGCTACAGTAAATAAAGTAAAACCAAAAGCTCCCGAGCTCAAGGGCCAAGAAGAGATAAAACATACTTACGAAAATGTAGACTTTGACGAGCCAAAGAAAATAGGAAAGACTGACGAGAAGGAAAATGTGTACGAATGTATATACATTGGTAATAGAGAGAACTTCCCTGAAACTACAACGGAGTTGGAGATAGCTGCTAAAAAAATAGCCGATCAATTACATGCTAATGATAAAAATTCTGATCTGGATAGTAAAGGCATTAATCTTGCTAAGCTGGTGTTTCAAACTGTGCAACTCGGCGCATCAGAGACAGAAAACAAACCAGTTGGATTCAGTCACATCGATGATTTGTCAGAGGAAGAATTGAACAAATACTTGGCAGATTTAGAGGCCGAAGAAAGAGCTCAAGAGGCAATTACATCTTACGAAAATTCAATGCCAAGTTCATTCAGAGATTCTGATAGCTTGGTCAAAAACAAATTCCAGAATTTGCGCGATGATGAGGATGCGAACGAGGCACCAATATTTGAAAGCGTTACCATAGGAGAACTACCTGAAGTATCTCGAACAGAATTGTTGGAAAAGGCTAAAAAATTTCCAGTCATAGATTACAGCAAAAGTGGTTCCAGCGGCGAACAAACGGGAGATTTTTTAGCGAGGAAAGGTTCCGAAAAATTTCCCGAACTTACAAAAGTTACTTCCGAGGCGAAGGAAGAGAAGGTAAAGGGAAGAAAAAGTAAAAAGACTAATGAGAAGATGAGGAAGACCTCGGATAATTCGGAACCAAGTATAGAAAATATTAAACTCCAAGACGATGATCTGAAAGCGGTAGAAAATAATGATAAGAATTTTACTGCGGTAGAAAGTCCAAACGCCAGTTTGGACACTGAAGAATCTGCTGCTACTTCAGAGACTGGAGAACCGGAAGAAGCAGTGAAAACAGAAGATAAGGAGAGTTTGCAAGAATCAAAACACGAATACTCTACTAGTGATCTCAACCTTGATCCAAGTTTGGCTAAACCCGCCGAATCAAACCTTGATATTGAAAGTAATGGAGTTGATTCCATTCCGAATAATTCAGATGAAATTAGTTTAACTGTTACAAACGTAGTTCAAAGTGATTCTGGAGTATTGGAAGACGCCGTTTCTCTTCCGAACAACATCGAACAATCCTCAGATAACAATGGGCAAATACAGAGTGAGGATATCTCGAGCAGTATTGGAAATGGGGAAATTAATTCTGAAAATGATGAAGGTATCGACCGGCCACCCAGACCGCTAACTTTGGCCATTGTGTCGGCGGTAAATATGGACGAACAAACCATCACAGGTAAATATTGTCCACGACATTGTACCGATGCAAGGCTGTGAAAAAAATTGCTCACTAAATGATGTGAAAATATTAAAAATAAATCATACCTAAATTAATAAGGATTTTATCGTTAGGATCAGCTGGGATAACACCTGGAGATGTTGAACAAGTTGAACCGGATACTGAAAGAGAAATAGAAGCTTCACCTAATGCTTCGGAAACCTCATCATTGGAGTGCGGTATGGTGTTGGGAAAACAGCCACCATTTTGGGTACCGGATAGCGAAGCACCTTTTTGCATGCTATGCGAAGCCAAGTTTACTGTTCTTAAGAGGCGTCATCATTGTCGTGCTTGCGGCAAGGTATTGAGTAGAACTTATTTATGAGCAAAAAATACTAGATTTTATTCCAAGACTGACTCAACCTGTTTAAGACGATTATATTCACAGCGTAATGCAAGTATGTATATCTTAATATTTGTTCAGGTATTGTGCAGCAAATGTTGCGGCATGAAGTACAGACTGGAGTACCAAGGCAATATTGATTCACGAGTCTGTCTGCCTTGTTATCAGTTACTTGTTAGGGGTGAGTTTTTCAAAATACCATAAAGTAATATAATGATGTATAGATTATGGCTAATTCTATCAATTATCAGTACCTAATTGGACTCAACAACTAGATTTAAACGAAGGAAACGAATTCGGAAATCAATACTATCAATACTATTCATAGTCGCATTGTCCATGTTATAAAATGATGATATGTTTGACAACTTTTAGCTGAAACCGAAGAAGGTGGTGGTGATTCGCCAAGTGGTTTTTCAAATTTTCCTGGCAGGGATATAAATTCACCACACGTAAGTTAACTGGTCTCTAGAGTTATTGTAACTGTAATGCAGGGAAAAACTGTGAGAAAGACTTTATCCGAATTTATATACGTATAGGGACTGTAAAACATAGGCTCCTTTATAACTCTCAGAGTTTCCAGTATTTTTGAGGATTCTAAAAAATCCCCTGGCTATATTCAGATTCAGTGCATCTGTATACTTGGTTCTTGATGAAATCTACCGAGAAGTCTGAATATTAGATTATTGTGAAAACTTATAGAAATAAGGATTTGAATTCAAAGGCTTGCACACTTTTTCACAAATACCAGAACCTGTAAGAGTTATATGGGGATCTACTAGCCATATGGCTAATCAATTGTTCATATTAAACGGCGATCATCACAAACCGTTGGGAGATGCTCACGGTTTTTCCAATTCTCTTAGCGACTACGCGGTGATCTTGAGTTTTTCACCCCCTTCATTAGGAAGGGCTGACAAGCATAAGCTTTTTATGACTATCACATTCTGGCAAGTAGAAAAAGGTATGAAAGTAGGGGTCCTAATATTTAAAATCCCATCCTGCCTAATAATGGAGAATAAATGAAAACTGATCTGACGAGTTATCAAGAAATTATAACTCTGTGAATAATTGTATGCCATGTTTGATATACATATAGGTACAATTATCTAAGTGCATGAAAAGCACCAGACACTTTTCCTTTGTTTTGGTAAACCAAATCTTCCCAAAGACATACATCGATGATTCTCCTCTTCCGTTGAAATTGCTCGATCAGTTACAATTGACCATATTGAAGTAAAAGTATTGCTCCTTTTTATGCACTCAATATATTCACATACTCGTGGAAAAGTTATTTTTCTAATAACCTTCGTAGACTTTCTTTCTGTTTTAAGTGCATGGTATGTCATATCTGAGAAATAATGAGTGTAATCATTCTCAATTCTTTGTAGACAAATCCTTCACCTGCCAGCTTACTTTATATCATAAAAATGTAGAATATCGCTAATGTGTAACATCCAAGTACACTTATTATTTCTTTTTGATGGTTTTATCCCCGTAACAAGTTGTTGAATATCTTTTACTCCAAACAAATTTTGCTTTGTTATGAGATGATTTCAGTGTCAATCTATCTATTGCTCTTGCAGCCATTATCATATATTTATCTTATTTTGTTTTTGAGACAATGTATACACTGCTCATCATCGAAAGCTTAGTAAAATCTTTTATCTTTCCAAATCTATCGGATGAAAATTTACTGTTCTAATTTTGTACAGCCATTTTACCGAAGAAGTAGATGTTTTAAATGCCCTAGAGTCGACTGACTTTGATAATAGTGAAGTTATAGTCTTAACTTCGTCGATTTAGTACATAGCTGAAGGTATCTGCTGTTTGAATCTTTTAGTTTATCCTTAAATTTTTATTAATGCATGCAGCCCAAGAATGTTGAGTTTCTCGTCACCAATACCAGATTGCATTTTCTGTATTTAGCATGAAATTGTATTACTTTGACCTTTACTTAATTTGAATTACTAATTAAAGTAAGTTAGCACTATCGCTATGATTGCCACATCTTGGGAGTAGTTTCTTCAGTAGTTTTCCGAGCATTGTTGATAAACTAAAAATAAATACAGCCTCTATGTTAGAAATGAAAAAAAAATTGAAGATTTTATAAATATGCTACAAACATGCATATTGTAATCTTCAGTCTATTCACTGAGATTGTTGATTGATCTCCTATAAAAACTGAGCAATTGTCAGGAAATGGAGTATTCAACAAATCGTTATAGGGGAGACAGCCAAATCCAAATAATCCGATGGAGTATTGTTCAACTATACCACCTTTGCAACAGTTAGCTGGCGGCTTGCCACCCCCACCAACTATCATGGTTCCAGTTGGTGTTCTAAAGAGAGAAGGAAGTATAAAACAACGACCCGAAGGACCAAAATCTGTTATGTTCAGTGACGGTGAGAAACATTTATGTCTCTTAGCTTTGTGATTGATCGTCAAAACGTTGTTTTCATGATGGCCAATATATTATGGGCATCTTTGTTTGTACCTTAGTCTATAGTTAAAAGAAAATAACAACATACAATTCAATGTTCCATATCAGTATCAAAAAGGGATTGCACCATGACATGTAATTTTTAATTATAGAAAATAGCTTGCAGTCTGAATTTATTACTTGAGTGTTTCTAATTTTTGAGATATTCTATGAACATGTACATGTGGTATAATTTCACACACACGCACACACCTTTAAGTTTGTTTGTTTCAATATTGTTTCACCTTTTTTTTGTGTTCAATTAATTTATTTACATATACACGGCATAAGCCGTTACTCCATTAACAATTTAACATTTTATTTTCACCCCAAACGAATAACATTCTGCACCAGCATCGGGCCCCTTCCCGTTTGTTTTTTTTTTTTCAAACACCTCTAAATAAAACACAGGAATAAGGCCTGGCTGTGACCTGACAGAGCTCGATTCATCCTGGGATCCAAAGCCGCCGTATCGGAAGCCGGGTAATAAACGATTGCCTACTCCCCCTGGGCCATCGTCAGCTTCCACAATGGCTAAGCGGCAAAATCTGCCGCCTCTAGACCCTAATACAAATAGTTATATACCACAAGACGCGAATCTGTTACCACCAACTGTAACTATACACAAAGGCCGTAAGTAAAGTCTTTCTTGTAGATCCAAAACCTATTGGTTCTCTAAATAAAATGATTTTTTCAGAAATTAGTTATCATGATGTGTTGGACCAAACCCGGCTATACGACTCATTGAAGAATGAGTGTGAACCGCCGATTATGTTTGCTATAAACAGGAATCTCTATGCTTATGTAAAAATAACTAATTGTACGTAAAAAAGATCAATTATTATATTTTACTTAGGCTTTTCTATCAGAGATACGTTACTTAAGGCAAGTGATGTTTCCTTTTTATTTACAGTAAGTTGTTGCGTCAACAGGATATGTTGGAACGTAACGTCTAGAGGCTTGGCCTGCGTTGGCCAAGACGAAGTAATTTTATTAGTAGAAACTTTACCAGAAGAAACACAAATTCCCAAGGATCTTCTTGTGCATATCAATTTAATATATGTTGAAGCTATTAAAGGTACTAGTTTACAATTTATAATCCAACGATAAAAAGTCTGAGAATGATTTAATTTGTTGTCTCTTTATTAATTATGTGATTATGTATCAAACGTTTTCGAGGCAAGCTAAAGTATTTCTCCATATCTTATCATCAGGTAATACCATAACTGAGCTTGGTGTTTCTATACACCAAGGTGGAAACTTGTTAGGATCTCGAGAACATGCAGGATTTCTTTTTATTCGTCAAACCTTCCAGTGTCTGCAAAGAATCGTCTTGCCACCTCCCCCATTCCTTGTTGGTCTTTTGGTTCACAGGTGAGATCAATTCTAAAATTGGGCTAATTATGTTTGAGTATCTATTATTCAGTAACCTTCCACAATAATTCATTGCCTTGATTTGAGAAAATGACCTTTCAAAAGTTATGGGTATCAAGAAGAAGAAAAAGAAGAAGCTGTCTTAATCTAAAATAACAGATCCCAACCAGCAATATAATTTTCCATTCAAATCTCAGACAAAACCGGATTAGTTTGTTTGAAGTTGAGAAACATTTCATACCTATTCTTCATCTGAACTAAGAACCAATTGAATTTGTAGTCAAGATCTATGTCTTGTGATACATTAAGTAATCGGCAATCTCTGATATCCGACATCTCTAAGAAACATATATTAATTGAATACTTTCAATAGGATAAGAAAATTATCATTTATTAGTCCTAAGAGAAGCTATCAAATCACATCTCAAATTAGACAAGTTTTGATCAGTTACAATGTTATTGACCTGACGACGAGAATGTGATTCTTGCATCATATAGATATTTTGGTTCATTCGGCAATCACTGCTTGCATATATTGCAAATATCTATATAAGCTTGGAAATTCTGTAATTGTAGATATAATTTTCATATTTCAGATGGGAAACGCCATGGGCAAAAGTTTTTCCGCTTCGATTAGTGTTGCGACTTGGTGCTGAATATCGATACTACCCCTGTCCTCTGGTTTCAGTTCGGTTTCGAGATGCAGTCTATTCAGAAATTGGACATACCGTAATGAAAGTATTAGCTGACTTCAGAAACTTTGCCTATACTCTGCCAGGTGTCAGAGGTCTGGCAATTCACATGCAGGACAGAACAACCGATGTAATGTTCCCTAAAAATCGATATGATCAAGTTATCAGAGGACTAAACAACTCAAACGATCATGTACTGGCTTATGCGTCGAACTTTAGCATCACAGCTGATTCACATTTGGTATGCATACAAACGAATACAGGTGACGAGAGCAACTATCAAACTCAGGCGATTAATATCCATAACAAGCCAAGAAGAGGTAAGTTCTATTCTTTCACAATGACACGAATATTGAATTAGAGAATAAGAACGAGAGTATTTTCTTTGTATATTTTTAACTTGATCTCCATGTCTGAAAGAGTATTTTACAAAATCGAATAAGTAACTTTATTTTCATTCTCTAGTGACTGGGGCCAGTTTTGTGGTCATTAATGGTGCACTCAAATCATCAATGGGTCTCTCAGCTAAGTCTAGTATAGTAGAGGATGGTCTAATGGTTCAAATCATGCCAGAAAAAATGGAAGCTCTTAAAGCAGCATTGAAAAACATGCAAGACTTTTCGATTGGTTGCGGTCCCCAAGGCGCTCCAGAGCCAGATGAAACTGTTAACATTAAATGGGTTGATAACGACATGCAGTTCAACATCGGGTATGTATTACTTATTCCAATTCAGTTAATGATGTTTAAATTTATCAGCCTCTTAAACATTTCTTTCAGCAGACTGGCTTCGATTTTGCATATGATAGCTGTATCTTTCATCTACTTTATTTATACAATGATATTTTGCCCTGGTAGCCAATGACTACAAATACAATACAATTTAGCTTATGAATGAATTTTCTCTGCAGGGTGAAGAGCCCTATTGACAGCAAACCTATGGATGGTATACCATCAATCAGAGTGCATAATGGGACTGACTACATGGGAACTAGTCGATTCATACGCTGGACAGAAGTATTTATTATAAGGGTAGGTCACTATTTTTCAAAGGGATAATGAGAAGTAAAAGAAAAGCTATAACAACATTGCTAATTCATTGTTAAATGGGTTATTCAGTCTGACGACCATCCAAATGGAGTTCATGATCCTGTAGACATTAACAGACTATCGGAAAGTATAGCTCGAGCAACTTGTGCAGCACTAGTCAAGTTATTGGATCTTCTTGCTACAGCTGGTCTCAGCAAAATCGCTGTAAGAACAACCATACATCCGGACAATGTAAGTACTTTGGTAGGACTTTTTAGGATGATGGATTCACTTATCAAATCAAAATAGTTGCTGGTACAGCTTCGATTGGTTCACATATCAGAAGGATCTTTTCAGCTGTCCTAGTAGTATGCATAACATACTTCAATACCTCGAATCATTGTAAGAATTATAATTCCAATGTTTTTGCTAAATCATAAAATTCCTTAGGTTGGCTATGAGGCAGGTAGCGAAGGAACACGATTACCTCCTATCTACATGAAAAGTTTGGACAACGAGCTAATTCAAGTACTCCACAAGGCTGCTCAAAGCAGCCAGGACACATACACAGTGCTAGAGTTGATATTTCATGTACTAGACGACTGAAGGTGACTTTACTTAGGGCCAGATTAAAAATTGGCTACTTATCTTTCTTCGCATCAAGCTGTTTTGTCATTTTAAGAAACCACAAGATGAGAACCTTGTCTGGTAAATTAAGAGATAAATAGGAGATTCTGTTATAGAAAACCCAATTAATACCATTATATATTAAATGTGGCTTGCAGCGCGATGTAATTATAGATATTCCAAGAATCATTACTAAGTTTTACCTGTATATGGAATGACTGAGAACAATTATCTTAGAATTTGAATTGAGGAAATGTCTAGTGGTCATTTTCAAAACGTAGTCAAAACTACTAGGCTATTATTTGTTGTAACATAGATTATCTTAAAATTTTCTAATCTGCTGAACTTCCTAAACCGCAGAGACTTGTACATAGACGTGTATGTACAGTTAAGCTTGGGAATGCTCAGGAATATTTAGTAACATATGCCTTCAATGGTAAATGGCTCATGAGTTTATCTCAGGCAAAACAAAGCTACTTCAATTTATAAGATATAAAAGTTTGCTGGGTGAATGAAACGAAAAGTATTTCACACGAACATTAATTCTTTTCTAAGACTTTTTTACTCCTACCACTAACTGAAGAAATCATTCTGGGATTTTAATATCCGATACCTTCTAATTTACCCGCTCATTAAGTGAGTTTTTCCTTTAAGATATATAAATATTGTAGTCTTTTGATTTTTAACAGAACAGTGTTAAGACTTGAAAGACAATATGCAAGTTTGTTACTGGACTCTGCAGTACAAGATTTTTGTTCGTAAATGCTTATAATTTTCTGAAAGCTACAATAAGAAGTCTCTGTGCTACATTGATTTTAATCAGTCTCTTACACATTTCGTCTATGGCAAATATGTACTGGGACAGTTTCGTGTGAAGAAAAGAAACTTGAATTATGTGAGCAATGAATTTTAAGAACATCCCATACATAGTAAGATATTAAAAAAATGTATTTAGGATATCGAATTCAGAGAGCATGCACACAAACAAATACACAACACGCTCATAAAATACGCATGTATGACTTGTGTATATAGGTATATGTATAATATACAAGGATATATACATGAGATTAAATAACAGAGTATATTAGGTTTGAATCCAAAAACAGTTTGTATAGTTTAAACTGAACAATTTATATATTATCTTTATAATGTTAAATTTTTTTAATTACTCAAAGTTTTATTGTATATTTTGTTAAATCCTGCAAAAAAAAAGGAAAAAGAAAAGCCAGTGAAAGTTACGAACGATATGCAAGATCACATTTTACTCACAACATAAAATCACAGTAATAAGTTTTTGTACAGATCAATTTGTACCGACCAAATTAAAAGGAAGAGAATGAAGTGGAATCCTCATCATTCATTGTCCGTCCTAGATTAAAGTTCTTGCGATTTCGTTGTTATATTTTCACAACACCAAGATATTCAATATACCTATAAGATGTATCTATATCATGTATATATATGAATAAACAATTAAATTGTACATATTCTAAGACCGAGAATAGTTCGAAACTCTTCACTTACTATCATCATGCTTCATCATACCCTCACTTAACTAGAGCAATTTCGTTTTACGTTCGATAATCTACTAAGGCTACGAAAACAAAAATCAAATTTATATGACGCCAATTTTAAAGCATTATAACGTTGTTCACTTATTTCATGCCAACTTAACGAAATAAATTATGATTGGAGAACATTTATCAGCATTAAAGCCAGATGGTAATTAAAGTATGAACAGATCTCCGATCCTGAGTAAACTTTAATGTCTTAAATAAGAATTAATTCTAATCTCTCATCAACTGCACTGTTTGAAAAAAATAAGCCATTTAAATCAGTTCCAAACTGACGAAAATATCAATTCTGTTCCGTATTTTTCAGTCAATTAAATTGCGAAGTGCGAGTGAACAGCGAAAAGTATATAAGTAAAATAGAGCTAGGATAAAGCTAGGCATTTTGAAGTCAGCAGGGAAGATCACAATGCGGTGAAAAGGGATCGTAGTTTTTGTTAATATTTCGGACTGAAACGAATTAATTCAGTTCCATCCAAGATCCAAAGTAATTGATGAGAGAAAAATAATCGAAAAAGTGACTTGACACTCGTGCAATTTGAGTGGCAATTGGTTGACGATAACTCGATTTATTATCGAACTCGAAACGTAAGTCCGGAGTCCCAGTGCAGAAGAGGATCTAACCATTCAAGGAAATAGAAGTCCGACTTCGGAAGTTTGACAGCCTCCCATTAGACGGACATTTTAGATTCCCCCTTCTCTAATTATCTGTCACATCTTCATTGCGATGTTGTATGACTACTGTCCTACGTTCCGGAATTGCAAATGAACGTTTAAAGTGCAAAGAACGAAGACATAATGAATTATGTTACGAGCAACGAATGGGGCAAAAACCAGTACCAAAATTTAAGTGACGCCCGCGCTAATTATAGTAGGTGTTTACATGCGTACATCTAATTTACTTTTTAAAAGAATATTAGATTATGTCTCAGATTGGATAGATGATAATAAATCAATCAGTTCACAGTTAATCTGACAGCCCCAAATCTTGTATTATTATTCCAGACCAAATAATTTGTACCGTTGTGATTTGATTTTAAAAAATGTTATAATATGCAATATCAACCGTATTTTCAGACAAATTTTGTCGTCCAACAAAAATGCTTCGTTCAAACTCTTTTATGTAACATTTTTCAGATGCAAAGGCCCGCTTTATGATCAGCTCAGTAGTCTTGGGATCATGTTTTGCTCTGTTAATTCTATTCTCATGTAGTATGAGCCAACGAGAAATGAGAAATACGAGTCTCATTGTTCTTGACTCTAGACAATCATTGCTAAGGAAAACATCTGAAAGATTTTTATCATATGGACTTGACTCATCTTTATTAAGAGACATGAAAAGCTTGCCAATTAATGATAAAAGATTTGTCATATTGGCACGTCATCTAAGTCCAGCCTATGTTAGAGTAGGCGGTACTTCTGCTGACTGCTTGTTATTTAATCAGGTCTTTTGAAAATCCCATTCAAAATCATGCTATAACAGAGATCATGCATGTCTATGTTCATTAAAAGTAAAGCCATGGTTCAAAAATTGACTATATTGCTTATTTTTTCTTCTATTTTCTTCTATTTGGATAGAATATGCTTCCTGTTATACATTGAGTATGTCAATTTATGATTCTATGAACGAAATATCGAATTCAATGTTTCATTTTCTTTTTAGACACTGCATCAATCAGAAAAAATTTTCAACCCTGTCAACGGCGAAGATATCTCAAACTTTACAATAACTGATAGAGATTTTCTAGCTTTAGGTGATTTTGCACAACAGAGCGGTGCTAGAATGATTTTTGACTTGAATGTTCTGTTGAGAAGTTCAGATGGCAGTTGGGACTACACAGATGCTAAGAAAATAATTTCCATTGCCAAGGGACACAATTTGGAATTAGATTGGCAGTTGGGAAATGGTTGTTCAAATATAAATGCAATCTAAATTATTCCGCTAGTCAGATTTTTAATTATATTATGGCTTCTAATCATATTTGATTCTCAATTTCAGAACCCAACTCATTCCGGCATGTTTTCAATAGAACAGTTACAGCTACACAATTAGCATTGGATTACGTGACCCTCAGAAATATTCTAGATATATCAGGGTATGAATCGAGTAATCTAATCGGGCCAGAAGTTAATCATATAGGAGACCCAAATCATAAAGGCGAACAATATGCCGCAGAATTTTTGCTGTATTCTGGAAACAGTGTGACTTACGCCTCCTGGCATCAGTACTACTTGAACGGGCGCGAAGCTACAGTTGAAGATTTCATGAATCCAACTGTCTTCAATTATTTACCTCCGCAAATCACATCAGTGGCAAATGTTATTAACGCTATTGAAAAGGATGTTTACATATGGATTTGTACGTTGATAAAATCACTGCCAGAGACATACATAAATACCTTTCAAATGTTTAACAATTTTTCAATTTTATCTACAGCTGAAACAAGCACAGCTTACGGAGGTGGTGCTCCAAAATTATCGGACAGATTTGTAGCAGGATTTTTATGGCTGGACAAGCTAGGCTACAGCGCAAGTGTTGGAGTCAATGTTGTAACGAGACAATCATTTTTTGGGGGAAATTATGCCCTGGTATCACCTGACTTAACTCCGAATCCAGATTGGTGGATCAGCGTTGCTTACAAGCAGTTTGTTTCTAACATAGTATTGCGGCTAGAGACACCAAATAATTTTGGGCTATTGAGACTGTATGCACATTGTACTCCAGAAAGTGCTTTACTGAATAGAGTGCCCGCTGTAACAATATATGGAGTCAACCTGGATAAAGAACCCGCCCGAATTATTGTACAAAGCTTTTATCCAGCGCCGATTGAAAATAATAATATATTCTTCTATGCCTTCACTGCAGATCACTTGCAATCCAGGTAATCCCCAAATCCAGAAATACACTATCCGTAATTCTTTCTGCAAATTGAAGACTGAAATGATGAACTATTTGATGAAATTTTATCCATTCTTATTTTTCCACTGCAAGTCTCTGAATTCTTCAAAAGGTTTTCTTGTTCTTGCAAAAACGTGAGTTGATCTTCAAACTATTTTCAGCTCAATACAACTGAATGGGAAAACGTTATTACTGGAAGAAAATGGCGAATTACCACCATTTGTGCCAATAATCCTTGATCCTATGCAAACGATTACTCTTCCAGCTTACTCTATGGTTTTTATGGTGCTCGATGGTGTCGACATACCTGCTTGTGCAGCTTAGACAACAAAAAAGATATTATTCATGAAATATTCCTTATATCTTTACACTTTTTATATTATATATAAACTCCTCAATTTTGTGATAATAAAATACCATTGATATTTAAGGGTTTAAGCTGTCAATTTATTGATTTATATTATAGAATTAAAACTATGCACATACAATATACTTCGGGGCATTCGCTTGCATAAGTAATAGCATAAAGTATAAATCTAGACACGAGAATGGAATGAGTAATCAATAAAATACACGACCCAGGCAGTTGCTGAATACATTTCAAATCATGTCTCTGAATCTAATATATAGAATAGTTCAATAAGTAAATAACTTTATACAAATCTTCGGAACAGCTAGACTCAACTAGCGACTAAATAACCACAATGTCGCACTTTTATATATTTATTTATAACTACGAAAGACTGTCATTGAAACTATGAATACATTGTGTTGTGATATTATACAAGACAGCGAAATGAAATAACTTATTTACCACTATTATGTTTTATCAACCGGTGGAACCAAGTTCTCTATTAAATCTAAGAACCGCCACCTTACAACTTAACTTACAACTTCCTAACAAATCTCAAACAAGAAATAAGGAAACTGGAGATGATACGGTGTTACGAGCATCGATACCTTCCGACTTTTGCATCACAGAACTACAGTATCAGTACGTGATATTTATTCGCTCTTTTAAGTTTTGTATGTAATACATACTATGTTAAAAAATGAAATTTTCAACATATATTCGACGTATCTGATTGATACATGATCTACACTGGTGTTTGATGTCAATTTATTTAATGGTAAGATATTGAACATCTCTACAACATCCCTTACTCAAAGATTTTCACAATTTTAACTCAATTTAATCTCCAACACATATTTATTTACATTTTATAAAATACTGGATAAAATTCTTTTATTCTGAAACCGCAATCGTGATAGTTTTACCTTTAGGGTCATCAAAACGATCCATTGTACGAATATCCATAATCATAGTCACTGCCCAGATCATAATCAGAGCCAGAATGGCTGTGACAAAAATCCCACTCAATATTGGTAAAGTAGTAAAACCAATGCAATCATATCCGTCACTGAAATAAGCCACTCCAGTTGATGCATTTATTGCTGGATCAATTTGTATTTGGAGAACCGTAAGGTTCAAGTAAGTTGTATCGTTATTGTAGAATATCAAGTCTCTGGTACAATGGTAGGAGAAATTAAATGGAAAGAAGACTGTAGTATTACTGGTCAATGTCAATGGAGTGGCATTAGCCTCGTACTCAATGCTATCAAAGTACCAATACTTGGTCGATGTTCCAGTGAATTGTAATCGCAGAGTTACTTCGGTTATATTATCTGGAGCAAAAATCATGTCCAAACGAACGCTGTTAGTTGAATTAGAGTAAGACGACACATTCTTTGGTTCACCGAGTGTAGAAAAGGAGGTATCACCCGCGGCCTGAAAAACAAATGACATGTTATATTGATGTATCACTAAATTATACTGAGAGAAGAATAAGAATAGCGATATAGTTTCTTGTAAGAAATATCCGAAGGTGAAATAAATACAAATATGATATATTCTTACCTTGAGATAAATACCTTCGCCAGAGTAAAGAAGGACTCTATCTGCCTGAGCAATAACTTGGGACTCAACTCGGGGTTCGATTGCTCTGCGAGTTCGTTCGGATCGGCTGTAGTAACAAGAAGCTCCGGTAATGGCACCAATTAAGTTTGGAGACTTTTCACGGAGATTTGTGAACGATTCAGAAACATCAGCAAGATCGTCGAATGGAACAATGAGGAGCTGACCGTCAGAAATCGTGTATGGTTTTTCCACCTTGGAAATGTTATGGGATTTCAAGTCCTCGAATGCAGGTAGAGGAGATTCAACGGCCGGATAATACATTTTGCATTTATTATCGAGTCGGAACTTTGCCTGGCTAAGATCTTCGACGCAAAAATTGTCTTTGGTATAGACTACTATCGGGGATACGCCCACTAAATTCGTAAGTTCCTCGACGAACTCGTTCTGGGACATTAACCGCAAAGCATCGACAGATTCTGGCGAATCAAACGTACCACCCAGAAATACTACGGGAACAATATCTGCGGATATAATCGCGGATATTTGAGAGAGTATAACTGCGAGCCCGAAGGCAAAGATTAAACGCGACCCCGACATCTCTACACACCGATACTGGATAGAGTTGAGAGTAGACACGGAAACTAGCAGAAGGCAAGACCGCCTGACGCTGTCATATGACGAGTCACGTGATTGTCGTAGAGCGCTCCACCGCTCGAAATCGCAAAATTCCCAGAGCTTAGCGGGAATCTCAAATTAACTGACATGTGAACATAACATTGTCATCGAAATGATGCATCGACTATAATAAATGAAATATTTGTAAGATGAAATATCTCGGGTACTTCTTTATTATACGAATATCTCTATTTACTTATAATCAATATAGAAATAGCTACAGAGAATCTGAATGAATGTAGGAAAGAGATTTCTTTCTGATAGTCCCTCGTTGTTCAATAGAAATCTGATAATCTTTATCACAGATGGAATGAAGCGAGTAACTTTGCTTCTCGCTGACACTATTATTATTCTGTCAATTTCATAAATTTCTGTTCGTTAGGATGAAAGTGAAGCCTGAAATGTGTTTCAAAATAAAGTCAAGTTGAGAAATGTTAATGAATTCTAAAAACTTGCGGAAAAACACCAGGGACATAAGAGTAGCACGCTCTAAAACAATCATGAAATCTCAGATGAATGTTGACAGAATAGTTAAAATCGAAGGAAAATTACGTGTGGGAACTAAAAATAGCCGACAGAAAGCCTATGAGTTTGGGGGGAGGCGATGGTGATGCGGAAAAGTAGCTTTAAACACCTGGACCTGGACGCTTTACCATATGCAACCCGGACGCCGTTTCTGTGCAGATGGTTGCGGCACAAGTAATCAGTATATCACTATATTTATTCATAATATAATGTAAGCGAACATTAACAATGAATGGGTAAGGATGAATCCAAGAAAATAAAGTCGGTTGGAAAGAATCGTAATGGATTGATTTTGCTACTTAGCAATTTATATTTATTGAAAAATTGGATTGGGTATCGCAGATATCAATTGCAACGTAATCCCCTTGAATTCGTTCCAGTGAATTGAAGCTTTAAGGCCGATATACGCACTATTCAGAAGCGAACCCGCCAACCCAAAACGAAATTTTATATCATACGCTATCTCATGCGGGTTTAGGTAGGTAGTACCACATACACACCATCAAGAAGTAAACGAAGCGTGCATGAGAGAGCGTATGATAGAAAATTTCGCTCCACTATGCGGCTCAGTTCTGAACAGTGCGTAATATTGGCCTTTATTCGCCTCATCCCAGCGAATTATTGTGGTATGTCTATTCGTTCTTAATTTGGAATTGAAGGAAATCTAGCAAATGAAAGTGGTTCAATGCGATTGTTATACCTGTCTCGATGTTTTATCAATTGGAGTTATTAGAGGACCGGATTTCAAGTCTTATTAATCTCCTTTTCAATCCATTCCAGTTTTCTGGGATATGAATGTAGCCTAGTTATTCATACATGAGTAGTACTACATACATATGATTGTTATGGAAATAGTACGTGTCACTCTTGCCCCAGTATTGGTAGCAATTGTCTTTATACTTTCAACCCTAACTTTTCTCCATTTACGGGGATACATAAGACGCTTTAACTTATATTTGCAAATCGAGACCGAACTGTGAAGTAGTATCTATCTCTTGTAGAGACTGTGCCAACACCTATAGGGTTCAGTCAGGTCTCAACTGTAAAAAATACAAACAATACGTGACCGTCGACCGAATACGGCAATATATCTTCATCTAAATTCAAAGCACCGTTCCAAATAGCGTTGGAGTTTAATCCAAAGACGTCGAAAGGGATGACATATATTTTCTGTATCGATCCGAATGAAATTAAAATAAGTAAAATATGCAAAACTTCAAACTTAAGTTGATGAAACTTTGCAATATTTGTTGAGACGCTGTTTTTTCTCTTTATTTATAAAAGTTATTGCATGTCTCAACACTAGTAGTAACACCAATAATTATGGCGAATGATATATTTGAATGATTCAAATGAATGCCATATAGGCATGTCCATATTATTACCTAGAATAAGAAGACGTACTAAAATTAAATTCCATCGACCTGCAGAGGTCGCTTTTTGCCAAGTGGTCTATAATTTCGTTCAAACTCGCTGTGTGTATCTAGTATTTTGCTGAAATTAACTAGACCTTCCGAAACCTTAGCAAAGATTGGTTTCAGATTTTCACTCAGGTTCGAGCTTCAAAAATTAATTTGTCACAAGCTTTCAATCTTTGAACAGACCAAAATCATAAGCGACCCAACTATATCCATTTCAGCAGAAGCAGGGTGTGAAAATGGAATCAACGGCAATTTCTGAACAGTTTTATTAATTAATACGAGTTCGGCAGTAATTTATTCCCTAGAAAATTTCTAATCTTTTGATACCAGACCTTGATTCTTGGATAAAAACAAGTTCTAGGTACTATAGTGCAATTATAATGTTGCTGATATCGATAGTGATCGAAATTCCGTATCGACTGTCCCGTTGACACAATGACGTTTTTCAATCTTTTAAACAGTACATACTATTTTGTTACTTCGAGGAGCAATTTTTTCGCTCGACATCAATCACACGATTTCTATAATAAATATATTTCTACAAAAACCGCAATGCGTATAATATGAACGTAATTTTATTCCGTTCATCAGACCCACGGACTATCCGAAAAGTTACGAGTGAAAGTTCTTATTGGAAGTTCCGTCTTTGCAAATAGGATGATCCGAAACTCAGGAGAACCAGTTAGTTGCTCAATCTTATAACGAACCTATTGCTAAGTTATCGCTACGAGACTCACAAGTTAAATCTTTTCAGCATTGTTTTAGTAAAAAATAAAAGTCTTCCGCAGCAACCTGATAAATAATATTGATTTTCATTGAATTGCTAATCAATACTTTCAATACAAGAAACTAGCGTATGTAATTCATTACAAATATCCAACGTCATGATGATTTTAGGGTGTGGTATTGTTAATTTCCCTTAATTTTAGATAAATATTGCGAATTGGTGAATTAGGAATTTCATTGTACCTAAAATAAGGCAAGGCATCGAAAATCCCTTTTGCATTTCCTCTCTGTTAATATACAGAACATATTGCATGCCAAAATAACTTTCCTTGTCCGACAAGCAACTATAACATGAAGTCGCCCTTCAACATATGTGGTCACGTACTGTCGAATGAATATTTACTTCATGTGAGGGGTTGACCACTTTATGAATTGAACGTGACTGCATCACTTCAAAAGATGTCTTGAATTTAGAGGACCTCAAAAGAATGCAAATGACTTGACATGAATTCTCACGTAGATGGATGTAGAGTGGTTCCCCTCGATTTCATTCAACAAAATATTATTTTTAACCGGAAAACCCACCTACCTAGCAGAAATGTTAGATTACATCAATAACTTTTACCCTCACATTGACTAAATTTCTCAACATCCTATAGATTCAACGAGAAATTCGTCTCTGTATACCTACTGCGACGATCAAACTTGCAAAAAAAATGCTTAATGATTAATGAACATTGCAAGAGCTTGCAATTTCACTTTACAATACGGCACTAAGGAAGCAAAAAAAAGATACCTGATTTCTGATTGTAGTTTCTCATAATAGAGTCCATAGATGAAATGATTCCCTTCCCCGAATACGGATGAGGTTCCCTTTGTTATACGCGTACATAGTTGATAAAAGAGATAAAGTATTTGCATGAGCTCCGGTTCATCGAATCAATATTGGCACATGAACTATATTCAGTGAGTTTCTCCAACTTTGGGAAACTAACTTGACATACATACTCCCACACGTATTTCGTTCGTTTTATAAAACGTTTCGGGCGAAGTACGAGACAAAAAGAAGAACGTACTGTGCGAAAGTAAAAACTCTGAATGCAGTTCGGCTTGATATAAAATCTTGATTGCTTCCATCAGATTTTACAGGAGACAGATACAACGGACTGTAGTTGCATGGAGTTGTATAGTAGAAACAACAAGTATCATCAACCTGCGAGGGCTTCGACTCTTCGGAGCCATCAAAGTCATCCTCGTGTCAATACCAATACCTGTGCAAGATGTCGCAAAAGAAGACCAGGGAATCCTAAACATCCACAGCACTGCCCTTCCTGCCTTTGTCCACCCGATGTCGTTAGATCATCCTCAGGTAAATTGAGGTAAATGCTGGGCTATCACGTTATATTTCAATTAGAAGAATGAAATGGATCTACATCCAGGCAGGTTCTACTAATGTCAGTTTAATGCCACTCTATATGCTACAAGCAATGAAGTAGGACGTTTTTTTAACAAAACGACAGTTACCGTAATAGTGAAATATGAAAAATCTATAGGGGGACGGAGAATATGGAAGAAGTCTTGGCTAGGTTCGAAGAAATTACACGTGACCCACGAGAACCTGTGCCATTTCCTACGTTGAACATGAGGCAGACGGTATCCCATGGTAAAAATGTACCGACGAGAAGCAATCCAAAGAAATCAAGCAGCTTGAGTCGTCAACACCGAAGGAACGAAGATGATCAGATGCTGAACGCTCTTTATCAAGATTTGATGAGCTCAGGTTTAGCAACTGAGGAGACACAGGGCTGTGGAAGATATCAGGCACCGATCAAAAGCGTTCGAAAAAAGTCCAATCTTCATACGGAACATATTCCTCCACCTCCTGATGACCAGGAAGCTGTAAGTCTCGACAGTGACGCTGTGCTCCGATATTTTCGTGACTACAAAAACCTGAAGGGGCCTGCGTCGAATATTTTACCATCAAAAGAAGACAGCGTTCAACAACAACGCGGTGATTCGAGACAAGAAGGTGTCGATTGTGTGCCACGGGCACAGAATAACATAGACGAAGATGAGCAGCGAAGACAATTCGATAGGGATAAGCGAGAACTGAATGAACTTGGTCAAGAGATTCGTGAATTTGAGATGAAAAAAGGCAGGGCAAGCCGTGAAGGGGATCGACAGTGGGAAAAGCATCAGAAAACACGACCAGATGACAAAGGGGATCAGCTTAAACGAAAGGTGAGTTTTCTGCCGAGCAAACTTCCAGTTCCAATGTGTGGTAATCAAAGTACTCGAAGCGGAAGTCCTCCCGGAGATCATATTGACAAGTCTAATATAAATGGCAAGGTTGAAATGGCTAGGATCAGCTACCACTCGACGTCAATTCCTGATCATAACGGGGACGAAGATTATAACGAGAATCTACAACAGTTCGATTACTCCAAGGGATCCAAAGACTTGTTGTCACAAGACCTGAAGGATATTCCTTACTGCGATGTACCATACAGATGTCTGTCAGCTCCAACGCCACATCCAAGCCAGACAGAGGAACAAAACGTGAGTGGTGTCCCAGGGATTCATGGAGGACAAGAACAATGCGATCAACTACCCCCCGTAGGCTCGTCTAAGAAATATGTCTACACTGGTAGTGACTTGGACTTACACGCTAGCAAGAGCTACATCGTCGATCTGATTGACAGAGCTTTAAGCAGGGAACTCGGTACTGTCCCGGAGGGGAAAAAGGTACCTTTTACCACCTCAATCCCCATGTCTTGAAACCCCATCAGCCCGATTTGTATTCTTTGGACTTTTTTCTTCGACTTTGTATCGAGCCAACCGGGTACAATTTACACATATTACACGGATTTCGGATCGAGTACCACCCGGGTTACTTCTAAAATTTATTTAAGAGGTACACCATCTTTGAATTTTGGAACAGAAGGGTACTTTTTTCAGAATTTTTTAGAATAAGCCTCGGAGATAGTTTTTTTCGGCACAAATTTAGTGGCCATTTCATCTACAGTTGGAAAAAAGTTTAAATGGCTTGAAAACTTGTGAAGTTTATACTCATACCAGGTAGAACGATGATCTAAGAAAAAACCACAAAGAAAGATGAGTATCTTTGTTCGGTGTACCACGAATATCGCTGAAAGACGAAAATTATACAAGTGGGAATATTTTATGCATCAAGTGTCGATTTTCCTTCTTGCTTGATTAAGAAAAAATGATTAATTTTCTCCTGAAGCTCGTAGTAGGCCGGATAAAGATATAGGGGTGAGAAATGTGCTGTATAAATTTCAAATCGATCCGGAACTCGGTTCTTGAGTTATGATGACACGGTGTGAAAACATTTATTCGTGGTAAATTAGCTGCTTTAGTTTAAAGAAGGTATAAATACAATTTTTCGCTTGATATAATGCAGAAATGCGACAGTATAAAGCCAATAAGCTCGTCTCAGAGCAAATGTCTCGTAAGTTTTTTCACATCTCCTGCAAGCTTTCTTGAGAAAGACACTTTCTCCCACAAGCTTCGAAGATGGAGTACTTTCTCAACGTATCTTCCATCGTTTATTTCTTCAGATTGAAAAAATGGTACATCCGAGTCAATCGCAGAAAGACATTTGCGTCGAAATAGCCCGCGCTCTTCAAGGCGATTGCTCTCCAACGTATACGAAGAACTGCAACGCTCGAAAAGAAGCCCCTGATTATGTCAGGCATTTGAAGGTGCTGCGGTGGGATTACCTGAACCACATTCAGGATGAGCTCAAGAAACTCCAAGACCTAGAGAGAATCCTGGACACGTATTCCCCCAGACAATCACTGCCCGTTTTGCAGTCCAAACCTTCCTCGACGGAACAGAAAAATAATCATCAGACTATAATTCTCTGACTTTTGTATGTTTTATACATTTTCTATCTAATAAAATGTACTTTTTATCCAGCCAGTGTTATATTCACACTGACATACAGCTCCCTGCTCACGGGGAAGAGTAACTAGACGTGATAATACATCGTCTTTATACTCGGTTACGGTTGAAATTTTTTAACGGAAAAGCTTTCGGGGATTATATCGCATCCTGAAGGTAAGTACATAAAATACTTCATGGTTTTATATTTAAAGCGATAGTTTCTTCCGAGTGAGGGATGAAACTGAAAACCGTTTCGTACACAAGTACAAAAAAAAAAGGAAGAAAAATACTTCAAGCATCGTCACATATCGCATCTGATTAAGCTTTCAATCACAATGGGTCTATTATCAAATATTTTCGGAATAACATACGATACCGCAACTGTGTAAAGTGGGGTTTGTATAATGCTACTAGGAGGACCACTGGGGTAGTTTCTGCCTTTCTGGGGATGTTCAGTCGGCGCGTGACTGCCACCGCGAGAGGACGTGGCTGTACTCAATCGATTATTCCCCAAATCTAAAAGTCTTCTGCATAAGCTTACAGTTTTTGGAAAGCGAATGAATTCGGAATAAGAAATATCGGTCTAACCGTAAGTTCGTCTGTTACGTTACAAGATAAGTGCAACAAACGGTGAAGCCGTTCAGCTGGTTCGATTCAGTTTACTTTTAATTTTTGTCTATTATTATTCCACACGACTGAAGATCCTTACATATTATGTTATAAGAAGAAAAAGATGCGAAAGGACGAGTGGCGTAAGTCCACAATCGTAAAAAAAATAATTCAGAGCTTAGGGGAGACTGGAGAAAAACAGCGTACTCAACGGAAAACGCAATTATAATAATCTCTCTTTTCCTTCCAATTAAAACTGATACCAATTTTACATTTTATTGTTTCAAATTGAGCCTATTAAACGAAAAATTCGCTTCATCCAGTTGCTTCAATTTCTCAGACTAATCGTGAAAGAGCGTTTTCACACCCTTTGAAAATTAAGAAGAAATGGATAAAGGGAATTCACGAGGCTCATTCACATTGATAAATTACTTCATACCGAAGCCTAATTTCAAGTTGACATAGATTGAAGCATACTTTCACCGATTTTTCTTACCAAATTTTGTACGCTTGTTGCCTCGGTCTCCCCTGCATATGTATAGTTCCTAGAAAGTAATTAAGCTTTTTAGAATCGAGCTTATCTCCAAATAATTGCGGATACGTGACAGTTTAATTCTCCGAATAATTCATGTGCTTTTTGATGTTGTCTCTTATTAATAATTAAACACGATGTACCGTGCGAGGGTCTCATCGTTAGCGCTAAAAGTTATGAGAATTCCAGCCGAATCTATTTACACCAAGGGGAAAATTTATGGCATAATTCACCGTTACCAAAAGTATCTTTTATCTCTTGTTTACCACCGACTATTCAACTCGAAAAGTCAAAGGTTCTTAGGCCCGGGGTGAACGGAATTTATCGGCAATAGCTCGGATCACATTCCTATGGCATACCGATACCGCTACCAATACAAGGTCGAAGATTCCGGAAATCCAAAGTACCAGAAATACCGCAATGGTTAAATCTAAATCATTGTCAACACCAAAAAAACATTCGATTGTTACCCTCGAGCAAAATATTGCACAGTATCAGGGGCAGAAGACCCTTCGCTGGTTAAAACTATTTCAAATCATATCCAATGAATAGTTGATTTAATGAAATTTCGAATGCTTCAATGATCGCCATTTCGCATAAGCGTGCGCTGGACCATAAGATGCCATAATATTGTTACATCTAGGCAACCGCTTGTTCAATTCGGGACTTCCATTGTCCGGTAAATGGCTACGGGACAGTAATTTGCCAAGTCGTGTATGCGTATACCTATATGGACATAAATTCTCAGTAATGGTTTCAGATATCCTCCGGGAGGTAAAGGTACCACATGTACTACCTATAACATCGACGATATTCAATAAATAATACATATCGCGGTATCACTGCTTGACTATAACTATACACCTAGTTCTTGTTACAAAAATTATTTTTTATATTCTACTGCGCTGCAACACCCCATTGTGCAAACTATAGGTAATCCGCCACTAGACCTCGGTATGTATGAATCGAGCTTCCCATTGACTAACAAGCAATTATAAACTACTATGCAAGCTACCTCCGCTGCAGCGGGTCAAGATCCGCTTGAAATACCCAAGTACAGCCAATTCTACTATACAGCTACGTACCACTATCTGCTGGCTTATTCATGAGCTAATTTTGTTATAATATTCATTTTTCGTAAACTTGATCTTGCATCTTAAAGACGATGAATAAGAATCGCACTACCCTGCAGCTCATGGTTGTTATTAGCTGATTCAATTTGATCCTGACTTACAGCGTCGTGGCTGACACACATTAGGAAACCCTATTATTTCCCTTGTGATAATTCAATACTGATTGAATTTTCTTGATGGAATGGTGAAAAATTATTAATCTGAAGATACAGAGTCAGAACTGACGCTGTTGGTGCACCTCTTTTATGTACCGGAATGGGTGAACTTTGTGTCAGTAACGCTGATAAATGAAGACATTCAAGTTGTGCTAGACTTTATAACGGATGAAAGATCGTAGATTTTATGGTTACAGCTACGCGTCGGCTTCCGAAATATTTTTATGAAGAGTTCAATATATTGTAAATGTATGACGAAAACCCGTCGAATCCAAATATCAGATTCAATTGCTGCAAAAATCTATCGGATAAGATTTCAGAGTAAAGGTATCTTTAGCCCTGTAAGAAGAACTCTAGTGGACTTCGTGATCCTTCCGCATGGATAACAGTTCCCGAATTCTATTTCGAGATTCTAAGTGAAGTTTTTAACATTTTAAATTCTCATAATGATACTTTCGACTTTTCCGAACATTTTTGCACGGAAAAGACATTTTTTCTTTGGATATACTATAACCGGCGTCGCAGCGTTGATGTCTAAGTCGATCAATAAATAACAATAAATAAAGTTACGGCGTAAAGGAATTAAATTAACCGCGAGCATTTACAGCTTGAGTAAGTGTGAGAAATCCGGTCAGTATTCTATGAGTGTAAAAGCACCGTAAGCTCTTAGAATTGGGTATGAATGACCAAATTAATGTATCGCATGCTCTAGATTGCTCCCTTTTCATTTCCATTTCGGAAATCTACCTATCCACTATAACGTGCGATGAAGTGCTTGCTGTGGTCCATCCCAGAAGCGATCCAATATATAAAAAAGACCATTCGACATGAACCTACTGGATTTGGGGTCCGCGCCATTCAATTTCCTTTAACTATAACTTCCTACGAACTTCTCGGGTTGCAAGCTTGCAAAAATTGGGCAGGATCTTGTCGCAAGACAAAGCGTGGGGTCATGGAATTGGTAATAAACGACCCAACGCTTATCATGCCCGCAGCTTAATTTCTTTTTTAGATTTTATTTTTCATCCTTTTGTTCCGAATAACCTCACGCCTCGACTACAAATTACGAATAAATCAATTCTAGACATTAATTAGCTTGATCGAGGATCCTCTTCATCGAAAACTATATCGGCGACATATAATTCTACAGCTGAAAGAGTGCAGAAGTGGGCCAATCGACCCTCTCGGTACAGAGGTACCGCAAGCTCATAAAATTGCTGATAAACAACAGAATTCTCATCTTGCTTACTCCGTTCCCGTTTCCTCTTTAACGGTTGATTTCTCCGTCTTATTCTGAGTGAAATGTGTCTCTGTATAGTTTGCCCTATGCGGCAAAGATAACATCACCAATATACCATTGGCTCAGTGAGTTTCGGATCACGGCTATCCTGCTTACCCAACTGTATCATATCTGTGGCTTTAAGAAGAGATGAGAAAAGTCACATTGTATCGTGTAACTTTCAAGTGAACAGAATCATGAGGGAAGAGGCCACTGGTAGAGAATTGTGCCAAAAAACGACCCGATTTATATACCGTCTTATTAGCCCATTTTCCATTTCTACTGCGAAAGCTTATTCTCAGCATCTATTTCTAAAGCATCTAATTTACAATTAGATTGGCTTAGAGAGAAGAGATAAAACAGCACTCTGGGGTGGCTGCTGCAGGCTCATCGCGGAAACCGCTATTCAGCATGCAGCTACACACACAACTTTGAATTATCAACATCAGTTACTGAAAGTTCACTTAAATGGATCAGCATCTTATTCACACAAAAGTACTGCGAACTCGTAGAATTTGCACATGCGAAGCAAATTTTCAAGCCCATATAAGCTCAAAAACATATCAACACTGATTGTTGTGAATTCCGGTACAATTTTGGGGTACGATGACTTCGTATACTCAATTCGGTGTAACATCATCATTTATCGTATAGTGTCAGAACGTTGTATCAAAATTTGTAGCAATGTTTTCAATAGCTTAAACTTTACTCCGTATATAAAAAAAATGATCTCTTTTTTTGCCATATTGCTAGTTTATATCTGTTTCCAATTCTACTTCTGCACTTCACCCCTTCAGATGTCAAATACACCACCAGTGTGTTCTCGGGTGTTCGAAGGGTTTGGTATGTTACATCGAACTTTAATATAGAAAAAATTTACCCATTGCATCGTGGGTGCGAAATGCGCTACTACGTATTGGGATTCCTATGCGTGTTCCGTTATCTTGATCGGATGGTGAACAGCTCAATGGAGATTATCTCAAAGAAAAAGAAAAGGAAATAAAAAGGAGTGTAAGATGAAAAAGTAAAAGCAGAACGTGACGTACAAACCGAAGCAGTTCTCTGACTCAGATCCAGACCCAGCCGCATCGACTCGAGAAAAGTGATGGAATAAAATGATGCTGGGGGAGGAGGATTTCCTTCCGTGGAAGCAAACAGACTCTGTTTCCGAATTCTTTCGTGTGCATAAACATATAGGTTTACACATACGTGCGAGGCTCAATTTCTGCTGCTTTAGTGGTGCTTGGCGTCATTTATAGGAAACCCATTGCAAGTAATAGCAAAGCAGATTCAAAGGAAGGTAGAATCATTGCGTTTGATAACGATATTCGACGATGGGCTGGATTTCTACACGATTTTCATATATTAGCGTCACACGGTAAATAAAAATGATCTCGTCGAACATGAGCGTAGAAAACTCACTCGTAACTCGAATGAAGATGGGCTTAGTTCAAATAAATTATTCTTCTTGGTGTGTTGCAGGTATTTCACGATTAGAGAATTTCACGTTCACCGTATAATACGGTTATAGCGTACCACATGAGTAATGAGTTCAATGTCCTGACATAAGTACCCGCCTACCGCTCGGAACGATACGTTTGCCATAATTCCGAGTGTTCTAATTGTCGTTAAAAAAATGTTACTATAGTTTCCTCGCCTGTAACGAGGCAGCGTGTGACTACTAATTGCCATTGCTCTTGAGTTATTGTGTTATATTATTTAACGATCAGCATTACTTAGAAACGAGCGAAACTTTGCTCTGAACTCGACGGATTTTAATTAGCGTTAATTTTTCGAAATATTTATTCATCAAAACATTTTTTCATCGCCAATTTAGTAGGTACTCAATTTCGCCCCGGATTTCCTTATGTATCATTATATACCCTTTCATTATCTCCACACTGTGATACATCGCTGCTTGGGTAACTATTACGTTAATGCCTTCCCTTTGTATGTAACTGAATAAAATTGTGGCACTATAATTAATTCACCCTCTTATTCTATTTACCAAAGAAAGTCTTAACGGTGTGTAACGCTAAGGTACTACCTCTGCCAAGTACCAATTTTCATTCAGTCTCCCTGTTCTTTCGTTTACTTTGTGCTTTTCAGTACACAAACGCGCGTAGAATAATAAAAATTAGAATCGAGCGATTTTGAACAAACCAATCTCTATATATCTTTCTTCTTCCTTGATGCGGAGAAAGATAAACTTATTCAAATCCATGGCGAGACTACGTATATATACATACATACGTGTACGCGTGTTGAACGAGCATACTGGACTGCAATTTTCACGTACCTTAAAGCTTGGGTTCGAAATCTGCATAGTTTGAAAGCTGAATATCACATCCTTGTGCGATTCTTCGGATAAAATGTTGCTACAGATATGTTATACATATAATGTTATAGCCAGAGGGCTGACCCATCTTTCGTACTCGAATATACGTATTTTTCTTTGTCCTCATGGGAACCGTGAAACTCATACAGGGTAAGCAATGTGTCGCAATTACCCCTAGCTACTTTTTTTCCTCCCCTGTCACAATCTCTTCTTTAGCCCCGGGCAAGATACTCCATTTCGTCCCGAACCCAACTAACCCAACAGTGATTTCTAGCCATCGAAAGCTACTATATAGCAATATGTTTGTTATATCATAAACCACACGTGGATTGTATTGACAATCAGAAATGTTTACGCTGTAATTACGAGGGAAGAAAGGGTTTGTGATTTACGGGAGTGAAAAGCCGATGTGACCCAAATGAATTTTTCAAAAATACAGTCTTAGCACAACAGTTCACTAATATTTGAGATCACAATCACGTCGCAGTCAAGATTTGTGAGCCATTGCCTCTCGTATTATAATATAGAGTCGAAGTAAAAGCAGTTATCGTAAGTACTGAAACAAATGGCTGTTTGGATTTGACATTCTTTGGTCTCTTATTACATTTCAAAAAACGCACCTCTGTTGTACGAAAAGACGAGCTTTTACATATCTGTTAATTTTTCATCCTGGAAAAGCGAGAGATAAGTATAAAATGTTTATGAATTTCATTTGAGATGAAAAAAATCGTGTAATCCGGCAGCGGATTATCTTAGTCCTTGTGGTATACGGAAGATGCTTTTACTTTGGCTGCATTTACTTATGGAAGGTGATAGATCAAAAATACTGACTTTTACCTGATTATACTTCAAAAGACTGTTGAGATAGAACTGGGTCGTTGAGAAATTCTTTCGCGACACAACGGCCGTCTTTCAAAAATACACCCTCAAGGTGTTCAGGGATCCCTCATTCCAGAGACAAAATACGGAGACATAAAGGGTGTCTTTTTGTTTTTATAACGACAGCTGTAATTTATAACGTGCCACGAATTTTCGACTTTCGCACTCTCCGCGTTAACCTTGTATCGTAGAGGACCCAACACCCTGGGAAGATAACCATCTGCGATGATTTAGTTGTTAAAATTTTTAATTATACTGTGAAGTACGTGTTTCCGTTGCGATTGAACCGATTCGATTGATTGCGTGCAAATAAGTAATGGCATTTATCGGATTTCAACTTCAAACTCTTCCCCCATTTACAATGTTCGGGTGAATCCCATTTTTCTAAGAACACCCACGTCCTGTCCTGTCCCACCTTATTTTATGTTCACTTTATATTGCCGGGCTCGAAAAAGCGCTTACGTAGATTATGGAAGACTAGTGATTTCGAAAAGATATTTTATACGAAATTATGAACTCTGTATCATTGATTTTCGTGGAATACTCATATTTGTTAGTTTTTCTCTCATTCCTTGTCTGAATTTGCATTCAAAAGACGTACCTCATCTTATAGCTTGTTATATAAAAGGAGCAAAGGACAGTTACAGCCTTTTCGAAACGTCGCGTCGTTCTCAAATTTACATCTTGAGTAGTTCCCGTGTGTATCTGCCTATATACATACATACATAAATATAGGGCTGATTTATTTCAGTCCGGAGACAGTATAAAGAAATTTGCGTCTTCGACTGAAGAAAATTCGCGAAACTTGACACTTGTATCATCCTTCTTTGACACGGGACGGATTAACTTTTGGCTGCTCAATATCGAGGCGGTGAAAACCCGAGGATCTGTATAGTGTCTCAGTATTCCACGTCAGGTTTACCTCAGCAACTCTTTCGGCGTGTCGAATGAGAAAAAAGCCGAAATTACACCCCTTTGCGATTCTTGTGGCGATTGAGTACTTTACATATGTATGAAATGCGTTTGCGTGCTATCGATCGATCCCATCGGAATTCTTCTGTATAAAGATGTAAGTCCACAGATATAGAAAGCCTTTTCGTTCCTTTATAAATTGTGGTGAAAAAAGACACATCTTACTCGACTCATTAGCCAGAATGAAAGAATTGCTAAACAACCGTCACGGAAAATAAAAAGAAAAGTAAAGAATAGAGACTTTAAAAACTACATGCCGCAAACCGCAAGAACTTTCCGACTGTTAAGTGAGCTCATATTATGTAACTTCTTTGGAGAAAATACCTACACAAACATCAATCTGCAGTAAAGAGTAAATGGTGACATAATGGAAAAGGCACTTAATTCTTCACTGTACAGGACGTCAAGTGAGATCCAACGGGGTAGGATAAAGTAGCACTTGCATTATAAAATTTCGAGATATCGGGTATTACTTCAAAGCACTTCAAAGGCACTTGGATTGAATATTTGAGGATTCAAAGGACCTTTTCATTTATTAATGTAGTACCAAGGTCTGAAGTGGTGTATGAAAAACAGACAAATCTGTACGTCATGGTGATTGTAGGACAGGCGGATTTTCGTCTTCGTCATATCCTCCGTTCGATAATAAGATCAATCAAAATGTGGATTCGAACCGGACGAATTTTTATCGAATTATTTTCATAAATCGTCAAGCTAACGTTTCCGTTTACATTGCCTAAACTCAATTCATTTTCCTTCTGCATTAATGCACCGTTGAATACGATCAATCACACGAAACTACCACCAAATTTGATCATAATGCGATTGAGCATCTTTAACACTGCATTAATGCTGGTAAGGGATTATATTTTGAACGCAACCCGAGGTACTCAGTATATTATTTCATGGAAAGACCGAATAGAATTACTACGTAAGGATTTATTCATATCCTCGTACACCAGATTATGTTCTTGATATACGTATCCTTCCTTTCGCCGTTAAAGTAAAATATACTTGAGTATTTTCGTCACAGAAATTTTCCGTCTCTTTCTATACAATTAACTTCAGTCTTTTTCATACTACCACATTTCTCAGCCCTCTGAGTAATCTATATAAGGCAAGTCAACCCGCTTTATATTATGACAGTAATTAATGTTATTTAGGGAATGAAAAGTTGTCCCGCTCATAGAGTTCGGAGTATCCGGCTGGGGGAGTAATTTGCTTTGGAAGTCATCGATGAGCTAAAATATTGCACAGCTAACGATCGAGCTTTCCGTCATTAATTCAAAATTCACGTGGGTCTCAAACGTTTAGAAGTTAGAACAGAGAGACGAGTTCCACTTCCGTTACGAGTTCGGGTTTAGCTCTACAACGTCGTAATTTCGGAGTTCTGCTCAATCCGAGATAAGCAGTTATACGAGCCATATAGAAAAAACTTAAGCCGCTATTTGCCTCGGATTATGTGAGTAGGTATGCATATGCATATGGGTATAGGTATACATGTATAGGTACGTGTGCGAATATGTGTGCATATTTATGTGCTATATACTTTTTCACCAACCCTTTCATACCACCGGCTTTAAAAACACCGGCCATAAATAAAGGAGACTGTTTTCGGTGGAATGGAAGACAATTTACAGACCCATGACAAGTCTTCTTCCAAAGGTTTTTTCCTTTAACAATAAGAACGTATAGATTTTTGGGGCCTAGAGATATATTATACCTCGCACATATCCGGCCTTTCGTCCCACTTCACGCGTGTGAACAGCGCTGAATGAAATACGTTCTCAAATGCATAGAAAATGGAAAATAGAACATACGCCATCAAGAATATATTTGAATTAAAGAATGGAAATCGTACATTCTTGATTCCATTCGAAATGTAAAATTCGGAAGAGAAATTCTACCTGTACTCATCTGAAAATTTGGCCAGATTGAAAATTGATCACTTTACATATATTTGACCGTAAGTATCAAACAACTATTTGCCTTTCTCGATTTCTCAAGATAGGTTTTAAACATGTTTTATCGCCTCACAAAGATGTTTTCAAGCGTCTTCCAAAATTTATACGTATGGGTCTGTGTGTGCGCGAATTTGATATTCACTATTCGGCTTGATAATTCGCACGGTCGATGCGGACGAAGTTTTCACGGAAAATCGTATATCCTGCGACGATGTGCCGAAAAGCTTTCCAGAACTAGACCACTACGGGTTTTGAAATAGTGGACATGTAAATTGAGAGAAAATTCCCAACTTTTCTGATGATAACTTAACAAACTCTAGAATGCCACTCGCTGTATGAGATTATCATCTTTCAACTGATGCAGACAATGGTAGAATTGTATCGTATTTCAGAAATGGTTTCGAAATTTTTAACGAGATCTCACCGTTTCCGAAGGAACTGCAAGGTTCGCTATTCTATATTTTTCGTCGAGACACACAAAATGCTTTCACTGAAAGATGTCCCCGTACGACCATCTCGAAGGAAAAACGTTTCTTGCCTACTTTCGTTATTTAGCAAGCCAGAAATTTTCTCATAAACGTGAATTATTAAATATACAATCGCAGAGGTTCCTTCTAAAATGTCGGCTAGCTAAATTGACGAGAATGCATAAAAAAATAATTAACTGACAAACGAATGAATGTGCTGATTTTAAATACAACGTGAAAATCCTTTTGTCCAATCCTATTTGAAATGAAAAAGGCCGAGTGCATTTATCCCTTTAAAACTCGTGTTTTGAATAGAACCATTTAACACATTATCCAGCCGCCTGCATGTGGGTTTAATCCAGCTCCGGGCTATCCTGTAAAACATACTCCTGAGTCCTGCGGTTCCAATGACGAACGAAAATGGTGCTTCGAGAGTACAAGCAACGTATACCGACCTACTACAGCTAGGAGCTTCAATTTCACATATTAAAATCTCCCCATTCGTTAGACCTAGGAGACCTTATACCTTTCCCAACCTATAGGCATAGCTACACATAGATACATGACTTCTGAACTAGATGCTTTCAACCCTATGTATATAGGTCTCTCCAGCTTTTAATACCTTAATACGTGGGGTCTGACAACGGTCGACCTAAGCTACTTCGAAGACATGTGGTTAGAAGAGGGTGGTACCAGGCTGGCTGGTTCAGAGACATCTAAGAGACACTCGTACAGCAAAATCAGTTTGCTAAATTTCGTATGACGCTGTGTCGCTATACAATTTCCGGCCGTTCATCATCAGATTTGTAATCATCTGACACGTTAGCGTCTGGCCTGTTACAGAGGCATAGATCGGACATGACGTTAATTTTAATCTTCATGATAATTTGAAAATCCTTTGACATTTCACACAAAATATGGGTAAAATTTAGGTGGGCTTATACGAATACATATAATATACGTGAGATTGAAAAAACTTTAACATCTCTTCATGTACTTCATGCTCAAAAACCGAGAAATTATACTGCATATTGCCGACTATGCTCGTCGCTACATATGGACCTTTGGTAATCACATTTTCCGGCTTGTAGCAGTCGAGGTGTAACGAGTAATTACTGGGATAGCCCTGCAGGGTAGTCAATTTTTCTGAAATTAACAAGGTACTGGGGAGGTAGGTGAAGATCCGTGGATCGTACAACGGTACGGGTTTTACCTGATGGTGAAAATTAGTTTTCCACTCAGGCCAGCTGTTAATCGGGTTATCGGCTCATACTAATCGTGAAGGTTGTGCCATTTGTTAGGAGAGAAGAATTTTCCAACGGCAAAATATCGGACGGTCTTTAACGGTCGCGAATCGCCGCATCGACGAACCGAGAGTGAAATTTTAGGGGACGAATACCGGCTTAAAATTTTATTTGGAAACCTATAACTGACAGGCGGTGCGTAGAATTTTCCTTGGTAAGGAAAATCCAAACGAATCCAATAGAAATCGAGGATCAAGTTATAGAGTGAAATGTTCAACTTATTTTCGAACGTGCTCCATCAGAATTTCTCTGGTGATCCAGGAAATCTTCACAATCTTTGCTTCCACTCTCTGCTCTAGTTGCTAAACTGAAAATGTCGAATTCCTTCGCGCATTATACTTGCAAAAGTGTTGAAATTGAGCCGAAAATTTCGTCTTCAAAATTATAGTAACACGATATGCATTTCGCAGTCTGTTGATGTATAATCTCCATTAAACTTGAAGTGTTCTTTCCATGTCATGACGAGCACAATCACCTTCGACCCTTTCCAGGGACTGCAGCAAGGGGCAGACAACGACGTAGACAGGCGTGTCGTCCCCTGAGAATTTTCGATGGAGATAACGTCGCACCGTATTTTTTTTTTTTTTATCATTGACTATTCCGCGAATAAAATGCAATTATTATTTTAACACCCAGGCGAGGCACAGCAACGCAATTCACGAATTCAAGGAGAGACATAACAGAGAATCCGGCTTAGGTCTGGATTCAAGCCTTCGTTCAATAAAGGTGTTAGCATGAAGATGTACGGGCTTAGCGGTTTACCCTACGCATCTGCGTATCCATACATATTAAGCATATGGTAGCTGGCTTGTAGAGCAATATTTGATAGTATACGTGTTTTGGCGATACCTGTGCCCAGACATTTTCCGATGAGAGATTTCACGCTTTATCTTAGTACTGTTTTGAATGGAAACATTTTTTAACCCATAACGTTTTCACTTTGTCTTCATAGATCATTAGATACAGCCGTTCCCTGGGTTGGCAAAAAATCCAGGTATTGCAAAACTAGCTGAAAAAATTGCAACTTTTTATTTAGTGATCAAAACACGATTGTTTCTTGAGCTTGATTTATAAGTGACGAGAAATACGACGTATCGGTTACGAAAACGATCAGCTGAGACCTAAATCGAACGAGGAATGCGTGGGTAGTGGTTGTGACGTACGCAAGACCAATGAAAAAATCGAACCTCAATAATTAAGAGAGTGCACTGCACACTGATGATATGACGAAAAAAAAAAAAAAAATTCATCAAGCTTATTTCTGTAAAAAAAAATTATCGTTTGTTCATTGAAATTTCTTTTCCCCGTGTTTTGCTACGCGAAAGTATGCGCATTATATTCCAGGAACTTTTCCGGGGCATTATAGGTGTATTCAAAATCTTTATTTCCAAGTATAACATCGGAAGTTGAAACAAATTGTGTACCAGAATCTGCACATTAATTAATTTAATCTATCTTAAGGCGTTGTTAGTTGAATTTATTATAATAATTACGTGTTTTATACCACGAAACCAAACCTTCATATGTGCGTGTTTGGGTAAAGTTTGGACAAGCGTAATAATACAATGAAAGTTTTACAAGTTTCCAAGTGCCCTCACAAAACCCAGGATTGACACGCAAGCAAATTAATGATGAGATCTATCACTCGAGATCCCCAGATGATCAACTCCCATTAACGTCTTGTCGGTAGTGCTAATGCTGTCAACCGCGGGTAATACTTTATAATGTGCTTTTCAAATCAACGTAAACCGGGCAGAAACACCTTGCAGATCAAATCCCCAGAGAGACTTCGTGAATTCAACATCCGTTGTCTCCGTCATGCGACGTACTAATTGATCTCTTACGTATGGGTGCGTCGTAAATCCTATACGTATACCTACATTATACGGACATATAATTACCACGATGAGTTATAGAATTGTGGGAATTGTGGGGGAATTTTCAAACAAATAAGATTCATGATGATACTTCGGTAGTCTTTCGAAGCAGAGAAAGCATTTTTGTAAATGGTCAATACTATTTTCGTGTCAAATAAAATCGAATAGCGATATAATTCCGAATATATATACCGTTACAATTTTTTTACATACCGTTTTCATGTCTGTGTCAAGTTTACTTATTTCGAATTAGTCATTAAAAAATCGTCAAAATGGATAGCGTAATTTCTAAAACCTTTACATTCCAGATTGTAGAAGTTTGAACTCAGATGAGAAAGAATTACTTCTTTAAAGTTTTTAAAACAGTTCTCCCTGCCTACGTCGGGACGCAGTTGTGGAAACCTATATATTTTACAATTTATTAACATCTCGTGAGAAAACTAAATGCTATTAGTCGCATAGTTATTAAAAATGGCTATTGATGGTGTCCATGACCTATATGTGCTTCGAGGCACGACATAGTCCAAGATAATGCATTTCCTCTACCTATAAGAGGGCCAGAGCTTATAGTTTCCCATAATATAGAGGGACAAATTAAGTATATTGTTATAATTGGATTTTTTATACGTAGTCCGAAAAGTATTACTTCCTATAATGAGATACAAGCAGGTCCTCTAATTCGCAGAGGAGTTTGAAAATTCAATAATTGAGTAGCTGAGTAAATATTGATAATAATTTTTTGATTGACATACTCTAAGAGAAAGATCTCGGTAGGATCAACCAAATTTGCGGTCACGAGCTGTCAAATGAATATTTCATACAACCTGAAAGGCAGGATTAAGGTTTTTGATGGGGCTATAACCCCGGCTCCTGCATTTTAAACGTCAATAAAATTTTTAATAATTTTCATCTTCATTTTTGCATTTTTTAAGAATTAAAGTAAAAATTAGAAATAAATTTTTTCAATAGTAATACGTGTAAAGCTCACTTGCAAATATTGGATGGCAACGATAGTTTTCGATTTCACATCGTCTAGATATTTATCTGACAGTCTCGAATGCCCGTTTAGTCGATTCAGTCAAATTTTCTCTGAATGTAATTTTTTCTGAACACCCAAAATCCATGAAATATTGATAACTTTTTCTGTACGTCGAAGCAGTCTCTGTATCTGATAACAATTTGTTATTCGTACCTTATTGGTACGAGGGGGAATAAAATTTTCAATAAAGTTTCGTTCAATAAGTTGTGTTTTTTTCACCTGTTCAGAAGACGAAAAAAAAAACAATACAGGAAGATGGCGTAGGCCCCTATAAAAAAATTTAATATCTGCTGTCGGATTCTTGAATCAGAGATACTACATAAGACGTACTATGTATAAGTATATATGGGGCATACCATGCCAATTCGACCAACGTCTGCCTAAGTGTGAAACGTAAAAAACGTATCTTCTTATGGCCAATGATATCGGACAAACGTTTTCACTGCACAATCCAAGCTCACCGAGATAAGAAGAAAAAGCTCAGCAAGATATAAATTTTTTAATTTTTTTATAACAATTTCCTTCAAATAAATCTCCCGATAACTTAGTTCCGGAAGATTTTTTTAAGCTCTAGCTGGGCTTGTTCGAAGCACAAAAACTGCGGTTCGAGATTCTGCGGGGCGACAATTCCGCGCGATTTTCTTTCTGGAGAACTGCAAAAAATATCTGAAATTCTCATTTTTTTTCAATCAGAAACAATTATTCTACATTTCAAGTACTTTGAACCTCGGGTTAACGTTATCCGATCGGACTGTGACAAAAACTTGTAAAATTTTTTTATCCATCAGGCACCTAGTATGAATTGAGGGTATGAGACATGGAGGATTCCCTTTTTCGTAAAATAAGAACCACTCTAAGGCACATTCTTCATACTCCGATTAGTCCACTGCATCCAGTCAGGATGTATACCTTAAAAAAGGCTCGGCTTAATTGGTACATTGCCCATGTAGATCTGTGCTAATGGGGATGACAGAGAGTTAGTGTACGTGTATAACGTGCAGTACATGGTACAAAAACAGCATAGGTATACACCATGTGCAAATAAACGCTCGGCAAAATTGGTGAACCAGTTGGTGGATATACCATATGCCGGAAAGTTTGTCGAACCAAAGGATGAAAACAACCTACACAATTTGTAGTGTGTATCCGAATGGTTGATGTATGTAGGTATACGTGTATGCAAATTTGTCGGCTCCTGCATCAAGCAACGAATAAAAATTGCCCGCATTTTTCGATTTTTTTTTCGCATTTCATTCATCGTCATGTAACGTGATAGGTAATTTTTCGAAATTTTTTTTACCGTCACACGAGAGAGATATTTGGTATAAATTTATCTGATTAAGACGGATGAATTTTGGTTTGTAATATTTCGAAAATAAATAACTAATTTCCACGAGCGATTCGCTACGGTAAATTTCTCATCGATTACCACGGAACTGTGATTTTTATTGGCAATTACAGTAACTTGACTCAAGTCTGAAACACTTTATTGGCAGTTTGAAATATCAGGTAATAAAATACGTGGTGTAATAAAGCTAAAGAGAAGAGAGTCTATTCGTGTTGTTATAGCAAAAAATTCTTGATTGCAATGTCGATACATCTGAAATTTATTAATTAAAGAATTTAGTTAGATTTTTGTGTAAAATATTCGAAGAAAAGTTTACCCTAAACTATTTCCTCGCAATATTATGTTCATGTATAATCCATATTTGTAATATGGAACAACACAATTTACTGGAGATAGAAATAGGATGTGTCCCTGCAATCGATAAGGAGAAAGAAGAGGAAGACCTTCTATACCAGCTATGAAATGTTCTACAGAAATCGTGCATGGTGACTTATAGAGATCATCTTATACCCCCATAAACGTGTATACATATATATATTCACGTGATACGGATGCGCTAGTAACAAACTTACGTATTTAATATGAGGCTCTTTTGGATTCAAAGTTTGTTAACACCAGGAGGTGTAATGGGAGTCATTTCACCTGGGAGCATATCAGTAGAAAATTTGAACCAAAGTTTCAACGTAATCTCCCTTGTTTTGGGGTAAAATGACCCAGAAAGCTTAGCTATAGGATATAATGTGTTCATATTTTATACGCTGCAGAGGCAATCTGGAGAGTAAAGATACAGATAAATTACCGGACAGTTTATAAGGATGACCCTATATAATACGAAAGACGTAGACATGCTCGGTGAATCGAGGATAAGAGCTGCTTGGATGAACTTGGTATTTCCATTTTTCCCCGCTTTAAATGATATGTCCATTCAGCTTGAGTCACTTGTTACTACTAATAACACTTTTTGGTGACTCCGGAAACGTCTGAAAAGGCACGTGGAAAATTACACCCAGATATTCCTACATAAATAGACAGAGACTCTTCTGAAAGCCCGACGTGCGATCATATATGTGTATTTATATATATATATATATATTTATATATGAAGCGAATTTAATTTTTTTATGCATGTAACCGCATCACAGTGCTATTCTCGACTTGAGAATTTTCCGCTATCGCGATTCTGGCTATGCCACAGTAGCTTTTTCCGGTGGAAGTCGACGCTTTTCCTTCCTCGGTAAGCAATAGTGATGATAACTTGGAGAAAAAGGAGTGTCCAACGTTAGTGCGTTATTAGTAACTCGTCTTTTCGCTTGTGCTCCGGTGTTTGATGTTCGCGTATATTTGAGATGAATTTTATATCCGGTTATAATCATCGACCGGAAGATTAAAAGCAAGAATGTCCTCAACACAAAAACCAAAAAGATGTCGTTATAGTTGCAAAAACGGTGAAGTAAGACTTTCGGTTTAGAAGAAACAATAATCGCTTTGATAGATACGTTCTTCTGCTATTGTTGGCACAATAGTTACATGCGATTATTTCAAATTTTAACGCGCAATAGGAGTTTTTGTAAGAAGTTTTTTCTTCGCCTGTGATATTTTTAAAATTTCTTCATTTAGGGTAAAGCTAGATGTTCGGTAGGTTTCTTTCTCTGACAATGAGTTGTAGTATAAACAACTACTCCAGCTGTTAAATCCGACGTGAAAAGAAGAGATTCGCACACCTGTAGATATAATGCACGATATCATATGCGGATGTAGTATATTATATGCATCATCCCATGCAGAAAAATAACTGCCAATCTATTGTTGTACAGATGTGGTGTTTCTGTCGTCGAAGGTAATCGTGTTATTTCAGCTTCTAACAATTCCTGCCTTCCAGCTCGTACTACAAATACGATATGAATACCACCAGAAGAGAATTCGAATGTTGGCTAAGGGTTAAACTTGGCGAATGTGGAAACAGACGGGTGAATCGGTGAAGTAAATAAGCGCATTGGTTACTATAGGATTTGACGGTGTTTTAGACGTTAAGATTTAACTTATTGTTAGACTTGTTGACAAAGATTCGCCCCGCATTCGCAATGCTAGTTCGTTATCTGCTGTATATTATTATGTAGGACCGTGTGAAACGAGATAAAGCAAAGAGGGGATTCTGCTTGTAATCAAGCGGACCTCTTTGAGAATTATTGTCAATATGCTTTCTCTCTATGCCGAGTCATGATTTTGCACACCAAGGAGTTAGGAATCGCCATCGTTTGCGGTTTATCTTGTTTTTGGTTGTATATGCTAGTTTGATGTTGCGATGCGTCCTATCTTTAATGCCTGTAGAAGTCAAGGATTTTGAGTATAACGATTCTTTTTAGTTTTTTAGCTACCAGATATCGCAAACGTCGAATACCTATCTAACCGGTGTACTGCAGTGATGAAAAAAAAAGAAGGATAACTATTTGTTAGGAAGCGTACGACAAGTTCAATCTGTAAATGGTTCGAAACATCGATTCAAACCGTAACCTAGTTTTATCTAGGATGCGAAATAGTACGCTCGAGTAGGCACGAAGAACTTTTGTTTCCAAAACCAACCTTTAGAATCTATAATCTGCCTGCAGATTGTCATCGCGATAAAGTATTTCAAATTCGACCGTAGCAAATAACAAGCTTACACGCGCGATCGGTTCAAAGACCATTGTTCTTAAACCTTTTCCTTCTGTTAACGCACCCATGCGAGTAAAGATATAAGGAAATCAAAGAGAAACAAAAAAAAAAAGAAAAAATCGCTGATGACGTTATTCGTATGATTATTGCAGAAAATTCAAGAACCCTAATCAGACTTCTATACTTACAAGAATCTTAACGTTTGACTCACAATCAAACAAACCTAGTGAATAGCCGATGAACACCTGAAGACAGCAATGGAGGGTACAGCAACAAATCCAAACCTGACAACGCATAATTGGAATTATTCAAATCCAACAAACGACCAAAATTTAGGAGTGCAATATACGCCCAGCTGGACCGATTTACTTCAGGCAGCTGTCTTTTCCGTCCTCATTGTTGTCACCATTGTAAGCAGCTGGCTAAACTTGAATCAGAATTAAAATGGCCATTTTGCAAAGAGCGAGCGTAATCATTTCATTGTCTCAAGCTGAAAGCTTGATGAGGACCTCTTTAAAGGCGGTAAGAAACCGTGACATGTCGCTGCACCCTTCGTCAAGAATGGATTTCTAAAACCGGCGCTCTATCATTTGTGCGAAGTGCGAAACCCTCTGCAAAACGACCATTATTCGCCTTTGCAATGCAGTGCTTTCACGAAATGATTTTTATCTCTTTTTTTCTAGGTGGGGAATACTCTAGTTATAGCTGCTGTAATCACAACAAGGCGTCTTAGGTCGGTCACAAATTGTTTTGTATCTAGCTTGGCCGCCGCGGATCTCTTAGTTGGATTGGCTGTGATGCCACCAGCCGTATTGCTACAGGTATACTTGTTGGCATACGTAACTTTACTTCTCATAATTAAATAAGTAATTCATTATAATTAATTGGAATAATTATCTTAAAGACAGTTTTACGGGACTTTGAAACATTACGACAATTAAAAGTTGCCCCCGGAAGAAAAGCTTGCCCCCAGTGTAGTACCTAGATCTCTAAGAAGTTCGGGGCATTTGCTTATACTTATCCTTTACGTTGGATAATATTCACCCCAGCAGAAATAATTTATACTTTTAACTCAATCATGAAAATTCTCGTCAAAGTTTCAGTTCTCGAAGACATCTTACGAAGAAAAGATAATTATAAGGACTTGCTAATTGCAAATTGAGACCGTTTTTTTTTTCTTGCCGCACCTAAATGCATATGGCGCAGCAACAAAAATATATGCCGCCCTCAGGGGGAAATACCATCAATTTACTAAAAGCTACTATTGCAATATGATACAATTACCAGTCAATTTTAGTCCAGTGTAGGATTGGCAAGATTTAAACTTTCCATAAATATAAATCTGCCTATCAAGTATATTCAAACGTGCAAATGGTGCAGATGCATGCATATGGGGCATACCACGTGTAATCGATCTGGCCCAAACCCTGAACCTCTCAAAATTGGTTCAAATTCTGAGAAACGTACAAAAAAATGTAAAAAGAACGAAAAAGAAATTTTATCGTGGGGCCAGGTTTCGTTAAGAAGATATGAATTCTTTACTGAATTTATTTCGAAAGAAAAACACAACTTTTCCAAAGTACTTTGTGAAATCAAAGGGAAAAAAGTACATATTATAAAGTTCTGTTTATCTAACGGTTTTTAATGATTTTATGAGTCGTTTCAATTAGTTTTCCAGCATCATGCCCGATGTGACATGAAAGTTTTGCGAGACTGATAATGATCACTCTTTCTCGTTATCGGCTACGATCTTTAGGGGATTGAAGTCCATTTTCATTTATGAATAATTTATGCTCCTGTAATAAAATTATAGGAAATTGACTTCCCTGGTAAAAATCTGGATACAGATGTGTATAGATCACGTGTAGTTGCGTACAGAAATGAACAGATCCTATCTGTTTCGAAACGGTTTTCTGAAACGTTGCTATACGCCTCTATCAGTACGTCTATCTGTATTTCAACCAGGGTTTCAGAATGTCCGGAAAAAACGGCCTTAATCGACACAGACCCTTGTTCCATTCATCCTTTCGATTAATGGTTACCCTCAATAGTTACAGTAACTCCTGGCGGCTATTATCGAACTGCTATACTACAACTACATTGAAACAAACTTTTTGCGATTCGATAAGTCAATACAACTGAGAATTTCGAACTGTTAACTGCTAGCCAATAGCTTCACCGATAATTCATTTCAATACGTAATGGTGAAAAAAAGTTTTCGGGAAATTTAACATACGATTCGCTAATAGTTCGTCCTTCCTTTCGGAAGGAGTGACCAAAATATCTATTACTAATTGGTTTTCTGGAAATGTATGAACCCCATCATATTATTGAAATCGGGACCAGAGAATTCAGGCTCATGTGTCTAGTGTCTCACGTCTGCAAAAAGGTCTGGTTGAAACGTGATGCGAAATTCACCTTTTAGAACCCCCTCATCAATTATGCTGACCACTCAGCTACATGCTGAAATTGAAACTGTTAATTAGATATAGGTAACGCGCTTACGGTTATCCCTATACACAAGAAATTGTTTAGGACTACACTCGTGGACAGAGCTGATATATTCGATGGCGGGGGCTTGTTGGAGTGGGAAATTTTCGGAACACGTACACGTTAAAATTATATTATACCTATACTTATTGTTAAATCATCATGGAAAGCGATATGCAAGCTGGTCACGAGTGAATGAATAATTGGATTGCTCTACACCTATCGATGATATATGAGCGAAATTATTATGCAGTCGAACCGAGGCTACGAGAGTACTGCAGTTCTATAATTCAATGGGAGCCCTGAAGTCCTGTAGAAATATTTTTAATCATGAATAAATTATGGACATGCCTACAATTACGTGTCTTTCGCTCTAGATTTTCTTTAGGAAGGCAATTTTTAGGTTTTATCATATAACGAGAGCGAAATCACAATCTCATGATCCAGAGAGTTTCAGCATGGGACAAACTGGCGACTCTTTGTGGTTTAGATTGTTATCTCGTTACATTCTTTTCACAATTTTTCAGCTCAACGGGGGATCCTGGGAATTAGGAGAAATTCTCTGCGATTCATGGGTCTCGCTAGATGTTCTTCTCTGCACTGCAAGCATTCTATCCTTGTGCGCCATATCGATCGACAGGTAAAACAAGACAGCCAGGGTATATTTCTTGAAGCATTAGCATATGTGATGCGAAAGATAAACACAAGGTGGTCGAATATAGTATACATATATCAGATGTTCAATTTTCAAGATACCTCGCCGTCACACAGCCACTGGTATACAGCAGGCGACGTAGAAGCAAGAGGCTTGCTGGTTCCATGATCATCGTCGTCTGGATTTTAGCTGGCGCTATAGCAAGTCTTCCGATGCTAGGTTGCTTCCCAAATGCCCAAAATACCGATACCAAAATTTGCTCCTACAACATGGACACCTCATACGTAATATTCTCGGCGATGGGCTCGTTTTTTCTTCCAATGCTAGTCATGCTTTACGTATACGCTAGAATATCCTGTGTCATAGCCAGGAGACACAGAAACCTCGAGACTAATAATTCGGAACCCTTAAATCGACGAACTATTACTCAGGTATTAAGATTTCAATGATTATACGATAAGTATCGTACTCCCTATACCGAATACACTCTGACCTGTTACGTTTACGTCTGGCCTTAAACTTATCTCTGATCATGCAGAGAGAACGTTCAAGAAGCGTTAGATCCAAGAGATCAGAAAGTTCCGCTGCTCTTGAGAGAGGAAGCAGCCCTTGTGATCAAATCGCAGATGACGCGGAAGCAGGGAATTCCAGTAAAAAGGTGGGATTCAGGAGCCATCAGCAGAGCTGTATCAACAGGGTGGCTAGAGAGACCAAAACTGCGGGTACCTTGGCGGTTGTTGTGGGTGGATTTGTTGCCTGCTGGCTTCCGTTTTTCATTCTTTACCTGGCAACTCCGTTCATGCCCACAAGCCCACCAAGCACCCTTATGCCGGCGCTTACCTGGCTAGGTATGTATAAAACTATATCCATATATCCTGGTGAACTTTTTTCCCTACATATTTTTTTCAAAGATTCTAAAATTGAAATCCAGAGTATTCCCGACAGCGTTGTATTAAAAATTTTTACGATTCACTCTGAAAAGTTTCGATTCGTGGACTTGAGGAGTTTTACAGCGAAATATTGATTTCCTATGTAAAGCTGAAATTTGTGCTAGTCTTCTCCCATCAACTTCTAATATGCGGAATTTCAATTTTCCTCTAAGTTTCAAAGAGATTAATTTACACCAGTGTTCTGATTTGACTTTGGGCTGATCATAGCGTCTCATATTTGACAGAGATATTCATAAAGAGAATTCATTGTGCGACAAGAAACTGTGTGAAGAATTTTATTTCGATGCCACTGGGGAACTCATCCTCCGATGGTGGAACACTTTTTAATCCATCTCAATTAGTCTCCTTCACCTCGTTTCTGAAAAATTCTGGGCAAATCTGAAAAACTGTGTAACTTTGAGCGTTGTCAAGAAAGCGCAGCGAAACATGTAGCGCAAACTATTTCAGGAAATTTCAACGTTTTCGCTGCATATAATTCTATTTTTTCACGATCGTTCCAAAATTTTTATTCGAATTTAGAGGTAACTACTTACGCTTAAAAATAGTTGAGAAATATCTATCAGTTCCGGACAATAGAAGAAAATAGATAAACGAAAATTCCAAACTTTCTTATCTGCGAGAAAACCTGCGAAAGCACCTAAATTATCCGTACCTAGCTTTACTACCAGCCTTGGATTTTGCCTTATAGCTTTTCAATATCGGTGCCACCAATAAATTTCAAATGTTCGTCGCTATCGCGTAATGAGTTTTTGTCGACCCTCCATGATAAACGTATATGGATTTATGTATGTGTTGCCTCCAATGTGGACACGTACTATATAGATGGACAAGTAATTTCGACATTATTGCAAATGTTTTTTTTTTTCGGACCGCCACGTCTTTATCTAAACCCTCTTAGACTTCTCTAAGAAGATTATACTGTCAAAGTATACGTCGATGCGGGCTTATCCCTAATACCATATACGATCAATCTTTGTGTGACACTATAGTATAGCTATACAGCTTCCGATTCGAGACACATATTATATATGAACGCAGAAATAATTTCGACTTTATTACCAATTTTTGTTCCTTTCATAAAGTTCTTGTTCTCCACTCTTCTATGCTCATCTCAAATTATTATATTGTCAAAGTAGTACACATATCGGTGTGGATGTATCGCTAATGTGCCATACGCTCAATCTTTTCGCGGCAAATAGAATCGAAGAGCTCATGCAGGTTCAGTTTATTTATTTCTTTCATCAGGATGGATTAACTCGGCTATAAACCCATTCATCTATGCCTTCTACTCTGCGGACTTCAGACTTGCATTCTGGCGTTTGACGTGCCGGAAATGTTGCAGAGCACGAGGTGTTCCCATGGCGCAGGGACAAATCCTGCCGATTGCTGCCAGTACAAGACATGAAGCTTCCAGAACATAGAATCTAAAGCGAAGCCTTGATGAACAAAATTGAAGAGGTCAATGGTTTCTAGAATCAAATTAAATGTTATTTCCGCACCCTAAATTTTTCAGGGAGATACGACAACACAAGAGACGCTTACAGCAATAATTCAGCCGTTTAGTCGCGAGGGAAATGACAAAGATTTGTTCTAATAAAGCTTCGTCGTTTCGCATTTCCTCGTGTTTTAACTGAAATTAACGCGGACGAAAAAAAGTGTCCAGTGGTGATTTAGATCACTTATTATTAGCCAATATTAATCTACAGGCAGAGTGGATTTTCACACCCTTCATCATGCACGTGTACGTTGTAAAATGTCGAACATTTTTTCTGAGAACTTTGTTCCTTTGGTCTAACTTTGTATCATCTTCGTTTTACCTTGCGAAAATACGCGCGTATATAGCGATATGATACGATGAGTAATGAGTATAATGAAATACCTTATTGTCAACGAGTATATACCTATATCTTCGTGGTCAAATACGCAGGAATTGATATATCGATGCAGTAACCGTAGACTTATATACCGTAGGTTTCTCATCATAAATTATACGATACGATCTGAAAAATCGATGTGTATATAAACACATATTACTGTGCGTTGTAAATACATGTATGAATCTTGCCAAAATACCCAATATCACGATATACGTTCAATTAGGCAAAACTTAATGCCTACCTATATCAAAAACAAATGTAGGTATAGTATACATAACGATACGAGTACCTACATGTAAACGAGATACTTATAACTGTTTAATATTTATTGCCTCACTTAAATGACGGGCATACAGCATACTTGTAATCAGAAGACCGCAAGTATTGTGCGCCTCTCTGTGTATACATCTAAGAGTGAAAAGGTTCCGTTCATAAATCATTGAAGACATCCCAACGTATTTATCAGAATATTCCTCTTGTAGTATAATCATAACGCCCACGCCGCTCATTCTACAGCCAGCTGAGTTGACCGCGATTTCAAAACCGTTGGGGCATTTTTAAATTCAAACGGACCGTGGCGCGAAATTCGAGGAATTGTGTATCTATAGTCATTAATTTTGTTCATCATATTGAACGACTATGCTGAAATATGATTGCCCTAATTCATTTCAATTCCGCTTCTGATGCATCAAACGCGACTATTCACTGGTGATTACCATTAAAAGGAAAAATCGTTGTCTGTTTTTCAGTCAGGAATGTATAGTCGAAAATAACGCAGACTTGGAACTTCATACGCTACTAACTTTACTGCTATGACTTCGCAAATTGCGTTATAAGCTGTTAGCGAAGCAAATCGCTTGCTTCAGCACCTACACTACTATACTTGCAATTTTACAATCGATTCGTGTATCATCATTACATAAGATTGTATGACATAATTGACATATAGAATGATTTTTTTTGTATTATTAGAGAGTTATTAGACGATTGTGTAGTGTAGTGAGCTAACATAACATAAGTTCTTCGGATGCAAAATCGTTATAAATACATAATCAGTAATATAAAGGCAAAATTCTGAATGCTTATATAGGTGACGAGATTATTTGGTGCTTCCCAATAAATTGGAGACCTGAAATTTGACATGCGGCTTATCCTTTTAGGTCAAAACAACTAATTTAACTTTAAAAAAATTGAGAAATTGTCTTAGAATGTTGATATATCCCCTGCAATGTTCGAGATAGCGGATTTCTTTTAAGAACTTTATATGTAAAAAAAAATAAAATAAAATTTGAAAAGTAATTGTGATAATAATATAATTGCAACTATAATGATTCGACATTATTTTTTTTTCATTGTATAGGTATAATTTTTTGTGAGTGAGTTTCTCCATCGGCGGAACGACCCGTGCGCCTGAGGCAGGCAACCAAAGTTACACCTCGTGTTTACGTTGAGCACTGTATCCCGCCACGGCCATCCCCAGCCTCAAAGATTATTTGTCAAGATAATCTGAATATTACTAAATGTTGGAGATGATAAAGAATTGAATTTGGACAATCATCAAAGGTAATAATGAGTCAATGAAGAGTAGGACTGTCATTAGATAATCTTTGAGGTTGGAAATGTCAAATGGCCGAGGTGGGATGCAGTGGGATACGATGCCCAACCTGAACACTGTGCAACTAAGTGTAACTCCGATGGCCTGCCTCAGGCGCACGGGTCGTTCCGCCGATAGAGAAACTCGCTATAATTTATTATCTTATTTCAATGCCTCATTCGGAAATAAATTATATCTAACAGATGATATCAATGTTATAAAAATCCATCGAATTGTGATTGAGTCATTACAAGCTTGGGAAAATTCAAATTATTAGAAAATTGGATCTTAAATCTCTTCAATTTGTTTCAATCCATGTTAATTTTCTCAGGTGAGTCACGAAACGTATTGCCGTATGATATTGTTACTTAATTATCATCATCATTTCTGCGTTTATCATTGGTAGCACTCACCTATATTTTGCCCCAAACTTTAATCTCTTCGAGTTAATCTCGACAGTAGATCAAGTTGTTCCCCCCGTTATTATTTACCAAAGGTCAGATCGCACAGTACCTATAAACGCCTAACCGACAACAACTTCTTGTACGGACCTGCGATATATTGGTGCGTTGGTTAGTGCGATTTACGCAGTTAGACTCAAATTCATATTTACATATGTATGCAAATAGCTACATATCTAACGTAATGTGTAATGTCATATAAATACGATTGGAAATTATTCCAAGAAACTTATAATGTCATGACATATCTGAAAGATGCCACTAAATGAATATCTTTGTATATAGGGACAATCTTGCATACGAGAATACAAGCTGTCGATGAAATTGATTCTGTTTTTTGGATACATGTCGAGTCATAGTAGGGACTGAGTAAGTCATTGGGCCTGCAAGCTCTTCGGGTAATTGAAAGATTCAAATCCTACCATTTTGTCGCGCTTTAGGGATAAGTGTCGTGCGCGTCACACAATTTCCGGTTGTAATTATTGAGTCCCTCACGTGCTACGCCTATGGATGCGTAGCATCCTGTTTCGGGGGGACAGTTGTTAGATGTTACGATAAAATAATAACATTTAGTTCGCACCTTTTATTTAGCGTAAGTTGCAATGTGACTAGTGTATATAAATGTGTCAAGTGTATATTTAAAATGACTTCAATCTGGAGGAGAGCAACGGATCAGCAGGGTATTGGTAGGTATTAAACTCTACATTTATTTATACATAAAATCCCTGTTTGCTGTAGTAAGATATATACAGGCTCCCACATCCTGGGAGGTGCCCCATAAGCCTAGATAATTACAATTTTACAACCTACACCATCTAAAGAAAGAGGTCAACTTTCATTAGTATAAAAACCCTCCCACTACGACTCAAATTTCCTTATTCCTTCATTGAAGTATACTTAGTTCGTCATTTGATTGATTATGAAACTTTCGTACAATCAGATTTCTACTTAAGGTTTATCATTCCCTAAAGGCGACAGTGGCGCGAGGCGCGGCGCAGGGAAGCAGGGGGGGTGGGAGAGGGGACTAGACTAATTGATATTAATCTCTGTGGTATATACTTATATTACATACCTTCCTATAACAAATTGTATAATAAATGATAATACTTGAAGATATTTATATCAGAATATTCCTTAGATTATTCATACAATCCTTATTATTTCCAATCACGTATTATATCGATGGTGAATATATGTGACTCACATAACTATGTGCTATAGTACAATGATTCATTATTGTCACCTTGCTGCACTTGTTGCATGTATACAGTACACATTCTATCACACACAGTTTTATTACTACACGGCTGTAGAATAAGACTTATGTTAGATTATCAGCTCTATAAGATCCGAATGTTTATAGATCAGCCTATTGTAAGCTACACACATTCTTCTGAATTCAAAATTCATTAATTTACATAACATTGGGCATCAATTCTCATGAATGAATAATTGAACCAAATCAGGAACCTATTTTTATCGCTTGATCAATGCCTTAGAATAAAATTCATTGATTTTTTCTACAAGATACATTCAATTGCGAGCAATATTCAAAAAAATCATATGTACGATGTACTAATGATAAAGAAGCTATTAAATTTATCACATCTTCACAGCTGTCCATAATTTTGACCAAGATGGACCGCACCGGCTGCGGCTGACGGTTGGTGAGGTCGTACAATTGTTGGAAGAGTGCGATGAGTGGTATTATGGCTGTAGTAAACACAAAGGTACCAGTGGAATCTTCCCAAAGTCATATGTCCACATATTGAATTTATCAACGAATACGGAAGCTCTTACGCATGAAATTACCAGTGTACTTAGGGAGTGGGGACACCATTGGAAACATCTATATATCGTTAGTATTCTGTTTTATACTATTTTTAAAAATACCTAAAACCTAAGGAATAATATAAACATTACAGAGCCCAAAGTTATTCCATTATTTTCCCAGAGGGACATTAATGTATGTTTCTTTCATAAGCACCCTAAACTTAACGGCTTTTGCTAAATATATGATAAAGTACAACATTCTTCCGTAAAATTTACCTACTTTGGTATAATCTCTTCCTTCATTCATTTATTTTCTATAGAATGATCAAAAGTTATTTTGTTTTTTACATATAGACACACTCGCCGCACTTCACAACGATACAGCAACAAATAGTTGAACTGATAGGATACAGGAGTAAGATTCTTAGTGCCACTCTAACTGTAGATGAATTAAAAGATATGAAAAGATTAGCCACTGCTAAAATAGATACAGGCAACCAGCTCTTAGGCCTGGATATGGTGGTTCGTGATGAACATGGAAACGTATTGAATCCAGAACAAACAAGTACCATCCAGCTTTACTATCACCATGAAACGGCTGCAGAAAGAATAAGAAAAGCAACCACCAGTCTTAAGAAGAAGCCACTAAAACCTCAGTCGCCTGTATATTCTCATATATTTTTTGTCAGTGTCAGAAATTTTGTCTGTAAAATGGCAGAAGATGTAGAACTGCTTCTGACGTTATATGACAGTAAAGATATGAAAGCAATTACAGAAAATTATGTAGTTTGTTGGAGCCGTGAGGGACTGGCGCGAGATATCGATCAGCTGCATAATCTTAGAGTACTCTTTACTGACCTAGGATCTCGTGATTTATCAAGAGAAAAAGTTTACCTTGTTTGTTACGCTGTTCGGGTTGGAAGTATGGAAGCCAAAGAAATAGATCATCGGAGATCAAGTATTTTACAAAATAGCCAGAAGCAAAAGAGCACGGATAACATGCGTCGCCCTTTTGGTGTTGCAGCAATGGATATTACTTTGTTTATTACCGGAAAACTAGACGGCGACGTTGAAACTCATCATTTCATTCCATTCTTGCAGTAAGCAAATAATCACATCTTCAATTATATCGATGATTAACATACTTATAATTTATCGATCTATCTACTATATAATTAGTTCTATTTCATCATAGTTTACACATACTCATGAGGGATAGGAATGTTTTGTTGGTTTCATTTTGTTTGGATCCAGATGCTGTGAGAAAGAGAGTCTAGATGGGACATTGCGCAGAATTCTTGCACAGAAAGAAGCAAGCAGCCAGAAAGGCGGCGGTAGCAATAGCAGTGCTGCTGGAGGTCAGGGCCTTTGGGCTAGCGTTAAGCTTCTGCGAGGTGACACTAAGCAGGTGAGTCAATTTACGATAAGGTAAATAATCCAACATTTTACAAACAAAAATAGCCGAATATAACGGCATTATTCTGCATCATTAATCCTCTATGCTCAATAACAAAATCTGGTACCAATTCTTACCTATAAATCTATTCATCCTACTTTACCATCAGCTACTCCTTGTATCTACTTGCTGTTTAATATACTTTTCCTAAATTTCGTGTTAAAACACAACTCTGTATGTAAATATTCTACCAGTAAGTTAAACTCTCATATCTCTCAGACTGTTCCAGATTTTATACTTAACTACTGTTTTGCCCTAAACTCCTCCTAAATCACCCAAACTCTGTAATGCATTTCTTTCAACTTCTTCAATCCTGGATTTGAAATCTTTCCCAACAATTTGTTATTGTTGAATCACATTGTATGTATTCAAAATGAGTAAGAGATCCAATGTGTGTGAGAAAGAGAAAAACAGACAGGTTACAACACAGATATACTGAACTCCAATGCTGCAAATCTTCAGCTTTCGTGATTTCGTAAAATTTAAAAAAACAAATTGTGTCTTTCACTGATAGATGAAAGAATCTACAGAAAACCGTGGTTTCTTCGTTCGAGTAGTACGAAATGACAGAAAATCCAGATTTAAACTAAAAGGGGTAAGGAATGGACACTGGTTGAAATTGTATCAACTGCCCCATATACATACCTATGTGTTACATTTTATCTTCAATGAATGAATATTTCAGTGTCTACAAATAGATATAATTTAGTAGAAGACAGAAATTTCATAATACTTGTATTTGTAATATAGAGCAACTTGAATTGCTTTACGTGGTACAAGGTTTTCTACAAACTCTCCCGCCAAAGTTTGCTACTTGAAAAGAAGAAAGTACGCTATTCCCCGCATAACTCTGCTCTTCTCTCAATATAAAACCTGCTGTTTGGAAGCCTATAATAATAAATAATTTTTAAATAATTTCAGGTACGTGAAGAAAACCCACATTTGGTACTTGGAAATGTGGCGATTGCTCGTAAAATGGGATTTCCAGAGGTTATATTGCCGGGCGATGTGAGGAACGATTTATACCTCACTTTGAACTCTGGTGAATTCAGCAAGGGTTCTAAGTCCACTGATAAAAATGTCGAAGTAACGGTCAGTGGAGGAAATTTACTTATAGAATCAAATGAGATCAAAATTGTTTCAACTGATTGAAATTAAGTAACATTTTTGGTAACGATTTATTAACCTTTCGTTTTCCTTGCTACAGGTAAAAGTCTGCAACGAACATGGAGTATCCATACCAGGTGTTATGACATTGGGCGGAGGAGCACCGCCGATAGACGAGTATCATAGCGTGATCTACTATCACGAAGACAAGCCAAAGTGGTTTGAGACCTTCAAAGTAGCAGTGCCAATAGATGAATTCAGACAAGCTCACCTAAAGTTCACATTCAAACATCGTAGTTCAAACGAAGCAAAAGACAAGTCAGAGAAGCCTTTTGCACTAAGTTATGTTAGATTGATGCAACGCAATGGCACGACTCTACAAGATACTAAGCACGAGTTGCTGGTTTATAAATTGGATCACAAGAAGTACAAAGAAACAGATATATCATACTTAGAATTGCCATCGACCCAAGGAGAGTTGGTAAGACGCAATCACTGGCCCATAAAACTATTTCGTGTTACAATTAAATGATTTACTCATTCAGTTTTTATTACTAGGAAGGACTGAATGCTGAAAAGAAGCCAACGTTCGGGCCGTTTAGTCTGAGTTCAAAGGACAATTTTTCGATCGCAACAAATGTTTGTTCGACAAAATTAACACAAAATGTTGATTTACTCGGGTTACTGAATTGGGCATCGCGGCGCACAGACTTAAAAGAGTCTTTAATTGCTTTGATGAACGTGGATGGAGAAGAAGTAGTTAAATTCTTGCAGGTACCCTAATGCCATAACAATTTTGATAATCTATATGAAACATCCTAAAGATGGTCCTAAAACTCCGATTATACTTCCAGGACGTTTTAGATGCTCTGTTCAACATATTGATGAGTAATTCGGAGAGCGATATGTACGACGACATGGTGTTCGGATGTTTGCTGTACATAATTGGCCTAGTATCTGATAGAAAGTATCAACACTTCCAGCCGGTACTTGATTTATACATATCAGAAAGTTTCTCTGCGACTCTAGCTTACAAAAAGCTAATTACTGTATTACGCAAGCGTATAGACAGTGCAAGTACTAACGACATTCAAGAACGAGATTTGTTACTTAAAACTATGAAAAGTTTACAATACTGTATGCGATTCGTCGTAGAATCACGACTCCTATTTGCAGAGTGAGTATCAGCATAATACCTAAGATTTTTATCACGCAATATAACTTAGTATCAGAATTTCCGATACATTGAAATTTTCAAAATTTGTGGTCTGTTTCACTCACATTTATAATTATCAAAACGAGATACTGATATCAGAAATTGGAGGAAAGCAAGTGTTTACAAAAAATGTACAATTTTAACAAAGGCTGGATCAAGATGAAGAAGAATTTTCCCAAACACTGACAGAGCTGCTCAAATCTATAGTGGATTTAATGAGTCATGAAACCGATGGAACTCTCTTGGTCCAAGGTGCTTGTCTAAAGTATTTGCCGACTACAATTCCACACATACTTCGAGTTTACAGCAGAAAGCAACTGAGCATTATACTAACTGACCTGTTAGTTACCCTGCCACCAGGCAGATTGACTAAACAAAAAATGATGACTGTGAATGACATAGTTCATAGCCCGTTGTTTTTGAGTCCTGATTGCAGAGCTATTCTTTTACCAACTATCACAATATTGGTCAGACATTTACTCGAGGCTAAAGAAGAGGTAAGATACTATGAATTGAGCCTTTACCACAATGAATACCTAACTTGTGTATAATAATAATAAAGACAGTTTCGAAAATGGATCGCTCGAGGAAAAAATGTATGTTGTTCAAGTATAATACGTGCAATTTCTAAATGAATCGTTTGATAAACACAATAACTAAGCTTTGTGCAAACCTAATGCACACTCGATACTCAAATTTGTTTTTCCAAGTATAACTTTGAAATGGTAATATGCATTGTGTGTATCATTGAATTATAATCATTTTATGTGCTTGCCGTGCAGCCTGACACCCTTTCGCCACGCACCTGTCTATGATATCTTTTATCTAAACACTGGTCTCTTCTATTCTTCTACTAAATCTCTACAATCTCCGATCTTTATTATATTTGTTAACATTTATTAACTGTTCATGATATCACGACCATATCAGCATGTGCTCAAGGTGGAGGTTCTATATAAAAGATTACGAGCAGGGTACGTAGCATGATTCGTCTTATTCTCTTGTATCTTTACTTGTATTATCATTTATAGTCTCAATAGTTCTTTTTTTAGATTTTATCGTTTCTATAGCATGACATTAATTAATCAGATAAAAGCATCCCAATCAATGAGGAAAAATTTGTTTTTAAAAGAAAATGGAAACTAATTTATTTATTGTTACTGGTATCTGCTGTCGAGTTTCGACTAACATAGGGTTGTTTTATTTCTGTGTTCGGTTTGGTTTTGGTTATTGGCGTGTAAAGGGACTGTCAGGCACGCCGGGAAAGAGCGTGGCGAAGGTAGCCAGGCTGCTCGGCGAGAATCGACATCGACTCAACCAGCACCGTGGCTATTCGGAAGAGGTAATTTATGATGTACAGTTGAAGGTGAAATTGGAAAGGACAAAACACATTGTCATTTGCTCATGCAATCTGCTTGGAAATGTGTAATCTTTCATTTTGATGAAACCAAATCGTATAATCTTTTACTTGGTACTATGTAGTGTGGAAACAGATGTTTTTTTTCAAATTACTCGAGTATCCACCCTCTGTGTACAATGAAATTTTTTTTCGGTATTGTTCAAGTACTGAAACACATAGGGGGTACAAATATGGATGATTTTACAGGTGGAATTGTGTGTTAAGATCTTATCTGACATTCTCGAGTTGACATTTAGGAGTGATATAGGCTCAACGGTCTCTGATGTTAAGGAAATAATGTTGACTGCATTAAGAACTGTTATTCAAACGGTTATTTCAATGGACAGAGAAAATCCTCTTGTTGGAAACTTAGTATCCGTAATGCTGGCCATTTTCAGGTAGAGTTAGATTTTTAGATAGACCTAATTATCATCTGAGAATATTCTAATACAAATTCATGTACTACAAGTAATCGTAACGATTATTCTCTTCACATTTTATTATTCTTTACAGGCAAATGACCGATCATCACTATGACATTTATATCAATCACTTTGGCACGTCTATCGATCTGCTTGATTTTCTAATGGAGATTTTACTGGTGTTCAAAGATCTTGTATCAAAAAGTGTATTTCTTAGCGACTGGTGTGAAATGATTATGCTTCAGAACAGCGTTATTCTTAAATCGTTGCGCTTATTTTCACGGACAATCAGAGACTATTTCTTTAAAGAGTTTGAGCAGCAAGCTTGGTCTAATTTCTTTCATTGTGCAATTGCATTTCTTACTCAACCGTCGCTTCAGCTGGATACATTCAGCCCAACTAAACGAAACCGTCTAGTTTCACGATATAAAGACATGCGCAGGTATTTCTTATACCAGTTATCGCGTATCAATCGGATTTCAACCGCTTACGGATTGAAAAATGATATTCTTTACATGATATTACAGAGAAACAGCGTTTGAAATTCGTTCCATGTGGTTCAACCTTGGCCAACACAAAATATCGTTTGTTCCCTCACTGGTGGGCCCTATATTAGAGATGACATTAATTCCTGAATCTGAGCTGCGGAGGGCGACTATTCCGATATTTTTTGACATGATGCAGTGCGAGTTTTACAGTTCCCGAATTAGCGAAGGATATGGAGATACAAAACGTGATCCTGGACATATAAAAGCTGATTTCATGGGATATGAAGACGAAATGATTGCTAAGTTGGACATCTTGGTGGGTACCATTCAAACTCAGTACTGAAAATAAAGAAGATAGCCTTTTCCCAAGCTGAAGAAGTTTTTTTCATTACATTAGGAATTATAAAACTCATATTTTCCAAATTAATGGGGCATGGAAACCATCACACAACACTGCCGATACTCAATGTTATGCCAATATCATTATACAGGTAGAAGGGGGTAGAGGAGACGAGCAATTTCGAGTACTCTGGGTCCAAGTGATGACTGGACTGTGTGAAGGTCATTCGACGATGCGTGAAATGGGTTTACGATTTGTGGATATTGTTGCTAGATTGATGGAAAGGCTCTTGCAATACAGAGACATAATTCATGCAGAATCCCAAGAACATCGTATGCTTTGTACAGTCAACTTGTTAGAATTTTACTCAGAGATTAATCGGAACGAAATGTATATCAGGTGAGTCTATTGTTAAACTCAGAATTCGCCTAAGATCTCTAAAAATGGTCTTCCTCCAATTTCAAATCACTCGAAGTTTTCGAAATTCATTTCAATTGGTTTATGAATCTAAAATATGTAATAAAGTTTATTGATTACGCAAGTAGCAGATCATAAGTACTCTCAATAAATATTACAACTTTAATACACATGTTGAATGGTGTGTTATTTATACGAATCATTACTAGGTATGTGAATAAGCTTTGCGAATTGCATTTGGAGTGTGACAACTATACAGAGGCTGCATATTCACTGAAACTACACAGTCAGCTATTGGCATGGAGTGATGAACCGTTACCACCTTTACTGCGTTCGCATAGGTGAGCAATGTTTGTGACAATGTACAAACATGAATGTCTGCTTTTATTCATCAGTTTTGTAAATATATCAGATATCCAAGCTGCCAGACACATAGGGAGTTGAAAGAAGCTCTTTATTCAGACATAGTCGAATATTTCGATAAGGGAAAAATGTGGGAATGTGCTCTCGGCGCTTGTAAAGAATTGGCTACACAATTTGAGGAAGAGACATACGACTATTCACAAATGTCTATACTACTCAGAAGAATGGCAAAGTTTTATGACTCTATTGTAAAGCAGCACAGGCCTGAACCTGAATACTTTAGAGTAGCTTACTATGGTCGCGGCCATCCCCCATTTTTACAGAATAAGGTAAAGAATCACAACCCTGTTAATGGAAATCGATCCAAACCGATTGATCAAATGTTAATTGAAATGAACATGTAGAAGAATTCATTTCTTCGATCGAGCTCAGCTATTCTTTTAATCTAATGTATAGGAATCTGTATTTGATACAAAGAAAAACGTCTTGTTTTATGAGCAAATGATATGTCTTTCAAGGTATTTATCTACCGTGGCAAAGAATACGAAAGACTGAGTGAATTTTGTACAAGAATTTTAAACCAATTACCCAACGCTGAACAAATGAACAAATTATCACCACCTGGAGATGACATACTGGAATCAGCCAGTCAATATGTTCAGATTAATAAAGTTGATCCATTAATGGATGAAAGGAGAAATCGTTTGAGTGGCAAACCAGTAACTGCTGAAGCAGTTCTCAGGTACTCCATTAATTGTTTTACAGCTACGATTTTCCAACGAATCAATCTATTGTTACAAAGCTTACAAAAATTGCGTTTGAATATTAAAAATTTTATTAGACATCACCGTGTGAATGACGTTCAACGGTTCCGATTCTCAAGACCAGCTCCAAGAAGAGATTCTACTTTAATAACTTCGTCAGAGACATCAGAAAAAGATGGTAGAGACAAGGAGACAGGCAGTAATGCAAACAACGAGTTTGCTTCTTTGTGGCTGGAAAGAACAGTGCTGGTCACAAGCTATCCACTCCCCGGAATATTACGATGGTTTCCAGTAACTTCTAGTAAAACATATCTCGTTAGCCCACTGCGAAACGCCATCGAGACAATGGAAGCTACAAACAATGCACTTAGAGACCTTGTTATTGCACACAGGTTTGTAGATTGCATATAATTTGTAAATAATGATATAAAAGAACTAAGACAATCACAAAACTGAGTATAACATAGTTGATGAAGTTAAATCAAATTAAAACTTCTCCAACAGTTGACCATTCTAAAATGACCTGCATGTATTTACAGAGCGGACAATAGCCTGCCTTTGAACCCTCTCAGTTTGAAACTAAACGGAGTCTTAGATCCAGCAGTGATGGGTGGTGTAGACAACTACGAGAAGGCTTTTCTCAATCCTGAATACAGAAATCGTCATCCTAAAGAAAGCTCTGACCTATTAAAGCTAGAAGATCTTATAGCCAAACAAATCCCTCTACTTGGTATAGGTGTGCAGCTTCACAAGCTACGGGCACCACCTGAACTCGCACCCTTCCATCAGAGACTAGAGCAGTGTTATGCATCCATGCGCGCCCATGTCGAGGATAAATACGGAAAGAGAGTAAGTTAAACAATTGAAACTATTTAGTTGTGTGGAATGGATTGAGGTGAGAAACAATATCAATTTCTGAGTGTTAGAAAAACGTTGGTTTTGATTGACTGAAATATATTCTATAAGAATTGTTATATTTAGACTTGTGATCTCCAAATTGAGAGCATGACCCAGCCAGTAACAATGCGAAGACAACAAATAACCAGAGGTGATAATCATCGACTTTCGGAAGCAAGTGTTGTCAGTAACGAGTGAGTTTGAGAGATGATTTTTTAACATATTAATGTTGTTGAATTTTGTGTTAACTCCATACCGCAATGTGTTATTGACTAACGGGACGTGGGCTATTTACTAATTGTACCAGCAAATATTATCATATACATATCATGTCATAAAAACATTCCATTGAAACACGTTTCACAGTAATATTACTAGTCAGAAAATAAATTTGATTATACTATATAGAGCTTACGTCCTATTCAGGCAATATGAGATTTCATTAGATAATGATACCCACCCCTGTCATGATACCCTTTTATAATTTAGTTGTGGGACTCGATCCAGAGTATCTTCCCTTACGAAATCACAAGTTCCAACACTCAAGTCATTTGCATCGTTCAATTTTAACAACAGCTCACCAAATTCTGGTTCTACAAACATCAATCTAACAAGGTAAAATCCATCAACAATATAATATCTGCAAATTTGACTATCAGGAAAAAAACTTATTAGAGAATAGTTTCCAAGATTGGAAATAAACTTCTTTCTATCAGTCTAAACATTTTTTGATAAAAAAAAAGTTCAGCATGGTCTAAGGGTGAATGTTTGATAACTGAACCATTTCCTAATTGATATGATGAACTTATTTCCGATTTTATATTATAGAAGAGCATTATTATTATCATTATTCAAGCATGTGCTAACTGTCAGAGATTTTTCCCTGAAGTCTAGCATGCTAAATATATTGTTAAATAACACCACATATGTCTATGTAGCTTCACAGCTTTAAACTAACTAACAACTTAAGAATGGGATTGGCATAATGTCAGCTGTATTGGATGAAATCTGGTTGCAGGGGTGTTGCTGCAGGTCCAGATAAGACCTCAAACAACGTGCTCCTATCCTTCCTTCGTACCTAATCCCATTATATTAATAGTCATTTTCGTTTTTCTCTGCAGCATGACGTTAATAATGATTTAATTGTCAGCCTCTGTACCATAAAACTCGAGTCGTTTTGGCATTTGATAATTAAATGCATAAATATGTCGATATCGAGAAATTTCTCAGCAAAATGGATAGTAGAAATATTTTATTATAATTCACCTTGCAAGTTTGCAACAATGATATCACTGCTCAAACGTAAAAATCACTGTTATGTTGTTATTATTGAGGCAGAATAGCATAGTTATCAAAGAAAATAAATGATTCTGTAAATAAGTTAATGCCTCAAGGGACAATAATATTAATTGCTCATTTAGCACAATCTTTAGTATGACTAAATACTTATCATAAGTCGCAAAGACTTCGAGGAGACTGAACTAAAACATACATTTACATATTGATGCCGTTTTCTTCTGCGTGACTTTTCTAGATTTTCAGATTTCCAATCCCTGCCATTCCTTCCATTGTGTATTTCAAATATCCTATTATGTTACGTTATTGAGTTATTGCCATTGAATCATGTTTTAATATACCGCCTATTATACCTTTCTGACCAAAAACAGAGCCATGTACCTCAACTAAGCCGATTGGTAAATAATAACTTAATTGCATGAGACTAATTCTGAAGTAAGTATACATTAACATGTTGACCTGGAAACGATTAGCAAAAAAGCCTACATCGTTCCAAATTTTATATTGCAAAGGATCTTAAAAACCATCATTTGGTGAAACCTTCTTTTGGATAGTAAATTCATTGATAATCGTAGCTCTTAGAATAATGTCCAATTACTTCTATTCAAATAATGTGTCAAATAGATCCTGGCAAAATTTAGTCCGGTAGTAATCATGCCAAATCATTCTGTTCGAGATTTACCACCAGTAATTCAGTTGTGCTTTTGTTTCACAGGAACAGTTCGATTCGTTCTAACATCCTGTCGACCGCTTCGCTCAAGGCCTTAGCTAGTTCAAGTCCTGGAACCAATAAGAAGAAAGATTCAAAGCGAAGAAGTGCTCGCAAGAGCGATTCTCCAGTTGTACCTAAGAGTGAACAGCCAACCAGTCAATGGTATACATCGTCAGATATTGCGCAGACAGTACCACTCACTCTCACTACTTCGGTTTCTCATACTCCTGTGACCACGGTTTTCGAACTCAGGCAAGAGGTGAGATGATGTATTTTTTGTACATACAGAAGACCAGGCGATTGTACCAATATGAAGAATATCATTGAAAGCAACACCTTCTGACTTGCCATACTTTCTTTTTATTGAAACTAATTCTTGATCAAAATTGGCAAAAATCTGCATAGTTCGATCCGTATTACAGCTAACACCAAAACGACCACTGCGATCTGAGGCTGAAAGAGAACGAAGAATGAGTAATCGCTGCTCTGGCCAGTCTCATCAATATCTGAGAAATGCCAGCAATGGATTGGATCCCAGTGGAGTAGGTAGAGGTAATAGAGACAGTGTGGGAACCACGGATAGTACAGCATCAGAAGACGATCCTCCACCACCAATTCCGATAAAAACACGCGAGGCTGATTATTGTAATCTTCCTGACGATACAATCCCACGTAAATTGGAAATTATAAAGAATTTCGATAGGCCAATAAGCCAGAGAATTAGAAGCAAGCCACCTGCACCTCCAGAACCAGTTATTAATCAATCAACACCTCCGACTCCTCCGCCTAAACCTAAACGACCTACAAATACTATAAAAAGAGTTGTACTTTCAACAATTCATACGGAAATCTGCGCCGATGATTCGTCTACTGCGTGACAATGGTGCGACTAAAGATTTTGACGCTTTCAGATCTTCTATTTAGCATTCCCTAATTTAATGTGAATTTAATGATGCTTCTACGTTTGTAAAGCATAGCGCAATATTGGCACACGTAAAGACTGAAAGGGTTGATAATAATCTAGCATATTTGCCAAGCAGTTACCATTTCATTATCATACCAAAGATATCGCGAATATAATATAGAATTATTTAACTAATTCATCCGAACTAATCTATTGATAATGAATCAGTTCTTTTTCGTAAAACAAAACTTTATTTAGTTAGACACAGTTTATGCAAATAAGGGATTTAACTACTAGTCCGCAAATTACAAATATAAATGTTGAATAACCAAAATTTTATTACTATACATATACATATATATATAAATAGAAAACTAGAGAGGGAGGAAGAGTTTTTAAAAAAACACTAAGCATGAAAAGTATGATATAAACAAACAAGGATAGTGCCATTTTATTTTTTTAAGCTTAATGTAATTATGTAATATGACTTAGGGACCAACCAATTAGTATTGTATCAGCTAAGTATCACTCAAAACTTTTATACTGAAGTCACCGCATCTCTTCACTGTTACACATCGTCATTTTTTACGTACATAATATATTGTGGTAATGAAGATTTATCATATCAATATTTATCCATATCGCTCCTTATTCGAAAAATGAACAAATAGCTATCAATAAGAGATTTTGCATAGTTTCAAACATTTTGGGCCAGTTAAATTATATTTCGCTTGTTCATTATATTTATTTTATTTTTCAATTACTTTACTTATATCTGTATAACAAGTTGAGAATGAAATTTTTACAATTAGCATGACTGTATATGGAATTAATGGAATAAGAACTTACATGTTTAAAAATTGCTCTTATATTATTGTCACCTTGTTATATCTGTCCGAAATGCTCAAGTGTTCAAATCATATGGGTATATAATTATGTAATAAATTACAGTATTGATTGACGTAACACAAATAGATAGATTGTTCAATTTTATACGAGTATAGCAGACATCCATTAATTATCATTCATTGCTTTATTGGTAATCGATCAGTGTGATCAATATGTTAAAATTTCATTATAATTCTTGGGATTTCCAGTCTGGCAAATCCCATACCAATTTGGGTCACGTTGCAGGCTCGATGCATTGCGACGATAAAATGAAGCCTGAATAATTTGGCGTTTTCCTATTTTGGTTGATGGTACAGGTGGGAAATCTTTTAAATGCCAGCCATAAACCCAACTGCTTCCATAAAGGTAGTAATAACGGTCTTCTACCATTTTGTTATATCTATAAATCAGCAAATAATTACGATAAAGAAGGCTATTAAAAATACTAGAAATCCCAGGTATCTCATTTATAAGTAAATCATAGAAATTATATATGCTCAAACATTTTACCCATACATACATACTTCGAGCAGATCAACCCAAATCATTTATACCATACCTTTCCCGGAGATAGGTCTTTCTCGCTTCGTGACTTGGTGCACTTTTCTCATATAACAAATTCGATACATGAGGCTCTATAGGACTCATGTAATCTAAATTCAAAGTACCGTCAATAACAGGTCGCCAGTTGGGGAGTTTGGGAGACCCTTGTTTCTGTATCAGCAAAAAATTCGCAATTAATACAGTAGGGAAAAGAATTTTGGAAGTTTCATATCATTTCATTCACTCATTTTTGGACAAATATGAGCTCTGTAATTCATTGTACTGGAACATAACAAGGCAGAATATCTACTTCTTTGCGTTCATCTGCAAGGCGTTTACGACGCTTTTCCTCCTGTTCAGCTATTTGAGCCTTAGCCCTGCTGACTAACTTTTCATTGCCTAAATTATCGATCAGCCGCTGTTGGTTTTTTCTAAACCAATTAATCCTCCGTGAATTCTCTGTGTTAATAGCTTCGGTAAACAACAACTGACATCGCGTGTCACATGCACCTGATTTTCTAGCCATGATTTACTATAGTTAAATAGGATGCAAATATTTTTCAGAAATTTTACTGTCAAGTTGGGGAAAAACTTAAACAAAATTGTGTGAACGTAGCAGTTTATTATTAAAGTTTATGAACATATGACTCAGATCTTAATTCATAATGCTTTATTTGATTATACGTATATGGGGTGTTCCAGTTCGTTTTGACATCAATTATAGCTTTACGATTTGTTCAAAAAAATAGTATATACTTTACTTATACGAGAGTTCTATCAAAGAGATTTCTGTGAATATCAGCCCCTAATTCTAGATGATTATTGCAATTTAAAATTAGAATGGAATGAAATGGAAAAAAGATCAAATCCCTGACATGATATATTCAGCGTTAAAGTTTCCGTCTATAATAATAATAATAATTTACTATTATTATTTTTTTATTGCAGTATTATAAATAAACCCTACACGCATTGCCTTCTTACTCAAGTTTGGACTATTTTGATGAGGACAGTCGTGTTTCGGCAAACCCCATACGTATACTTTGACGCCACAAGGGTCACTGACCCCACGACAGATGCCCGTACTCTAGGTCAGTGCTTTTTGCCCAACTAGCACAACGGGGTGCTGAATGGTACGGCCCTCTCGCGGTCGAATTAACGTATTACTTTTGCCGCAAAACATCGTGCAATTAACTTGAATTTTTCCCTACTCCGGTTACTGGTAAGTGGCTGTAAGTAACATTCGAATGACACTTATAAGATAGGGCCCAAGCGAAGAATACCAAAGGTCTTTAGAACCAATTCAACCAATGATAAAGAAAATGGCACTATCTGTCGTTGTTTTGTCCGCAATCCCACAACTACTGGATCATCTACGAAGGCGGACGCCCCGTGTGATGTTCCATGCCGTTACTCCAGGTATGATTGTATCACGATTCACGAGATGCGAAACGTGCGCCTAATATGTAGTGTGATGTAGTAAATACATCCTGAATTACATACGATATTCCAGCAGCCATTGAACACGGCGCTATTTCCAGGGTCAAAAGAGGCGGTTTCAAAACTTCGGGAAACTGAAATCGTTCTGGCTGACCCTAACCTGTTAATTTTACACCTCGACCATTTGCAGTCGGTAAAATGGGTCCAGGCTACGTGGGCTGGGCTTGATAAGTTGATACCGCATTTGCAGGGCAGAGAAATCCCGTACCGAATATCCAGATACTCGGACGCGAGCTTTGGGTTTGCAATTTCCGAGTACATAATCGCGAGCATTGTCAATCACGAACGTAACCAATGTGGCCAATACGAGAACCAGAGACTGAAGACATGGTGTGTAGATGGGAAAATCTCACAGCACAGACTCATCTCCGATCTAACCATCGGAATTCTAGGAATTGGGACTATAGGGAATCACGGTAGATTAAAAAAAAGCCCGAAGATCTAGAAAAATCTCTTTTCATATATCTCGCCCTTAGTCACAAACAATTAATGGATTGTAATTGTCTTGCAGTGGCCCGAATCCTCAATGTACTTGGCGCCTCAGTTTGGGGTCTTTCCCGTTCTTTACCTAAGGAAAAACCAGCCTACTTGGATGAGCAGGTTGTAACAAAAGATCTGCCTAAAATTCTTCGTGGATGTGATTACATTGTCAATGTACTGCCCTCCACAGAGGAGACGAGGGGTCTTTTGAACGGGGATGTTCTCAAGAACTGTGAAGAGAGAAAGTCGATCTTTATAAACGTTGGGCGAGGTGATGTTATCCAAGAAAAAGATTTGATACGAGCCCTCCAAGAGAGGTGGATATCAGCAGCCATATTAGATGTCTTTAAAGAGGAGCCTTTGCCGGGAACTAGCACACTCTGGGCACTGCCTCAGGTGAGAGAATCCGTCTTTGGTTCACACAAAGATTTGAGGTGAAACATTAGTGGTCCTGGATATGTTAATAATTTTCTTTAATTCAGGTTACCATATCTCCCCACATTTCCGGAGTAACACGCTCCAAAGGCGTTGCGGAGGCCTTTGCTGAGAACTATGCAAAGTATTTGAATGGGGAAGACATTCCAAATACTTTTGAAGTAAATAGAGGATATTAATTAGGCCTTGATCTTGTACCAAACATTCGAGCGGACCATATTTTACAATCAGCTACCTTTACAAAAGAATTCTAGTTCCGACATAGATTGTTTCTTATATACAGTCTCACTGTGAACCACCAATTTTTTTACAAATAGACAGCGGATTGGTTTCAGTGTTGAATCAAAATGAAATATACTTCAGTTGCATCTCAGCCTCAACTGTCTAGTTTCGTAAAGTATTCGATACACTCTATTTGGTGGCATAAATTAAAAGTGCTCAAATGAGTGCGCAAAATGCTCAATTGAGGACGATGTTTATACGTGATTTGAAACAGCCTCAAATCTTGCAATCTAACTGATGTTTAGTAACAAAATGTCGCAATTCGCATCGCAGACATCGTTTTTGATACAAATCTTCGCTAAAAATGTAACTGGCAATAAAGATTATTTGAAAATTGCTTCGGTACTGCGGTGGCTATAGTTAGTCGTACATACATCGCCTAACTCGCGTAAAGGTTGAAAGAATTGAACCTTCTGATCTGTGAGGAAAACTCTCAAATTTTCTGAAGGAGTCGCCGAACCTTCATGCGTTTCGTCCTGGGTAATCCGACAGGACTCGTCAAATAAGGCTAATGCCGAACTACCCTGCCCTAGACGCGGCTTGTCCGGTAGTGGACGTAGTAATCTAAAATCTATATACATGCTATAGTACTAGCGAGAGATATTCAGTTAGGCGTAGCCGCGTAGTAGGCGAATTGGGGAGCGTGTCGAGTCCCCACAAGATGACGATGGGTGTCGCCATCTAGTAAAATAATATATAATCAGGCTAAACGTGCATGAAAGCCATGGATAAACATAAAAGCAAAAACGTTTCGTCTTGTGACATTTGAGTCGTCACTTACATTTTATATAAATAAATGTGGTTATGAAGTGTTCCATTCAAGCTAGCAAGGAGTAAATTGATAAATTGATTATGTTTAACTGAGTCTGGACTTGTTGATACGTTGTCTAATTAATATAGTGATGATGGAAGTGAGTCTAGGCAGCACGCTTTTGGCCGGAGATCCGCGTTTGGTCGATCATATTGTTGGAGAAGTTAAATCACAAGGAATTTTCGATCAATTTCGTAAAGAATGCATCGCGGACGTCGATACAAAGGTTTGTTTTTCAATTCTTCGCAATATCTTAATATCATTTCATTTACGAAGAAATATAACGTTTTACTGAGTCGCTCAAGGTCAATAAAAAATTCCAGGCGACATAAAGAAATAAATCTGTTCTGAAACAATTATGTACATTTCTTGTAAACTCTTATAATAACTTATTCACGAAAGATTCAACAACCTAGTTCTATGCGGACTAATACAGTTTTGGCCCGTTATGATTCAAGCTATCATCAAATAAGATCTCAACTAATATGCTGATTATTCAATATCACGACAAACCGATTAATTTTGATGTAACATGTATCCATTTATTTATAACATTGTAATTCATTTAAAGATTAAAATGTAACACTTTAAGAATGAATAATGTTTAATAATCAAATTTTTTACAGCCAGCATATCAAAATTTACGTACTCGAGTCGAGAGCTCGGTGAACACGTTTCTTTGCAAGCAAATATGGAAGCCAGATATGAACAAAAATCAACTGCGAGAAAATTTGCGCAAACAAATACACGACGCTGCTTATTTAGACGCAGGAGTAGAGCGTATTGTTGATCAAGTTGTCAATCCCAAAGTCTATTCGGTATTCATGCCACAAATTGAAGATGTTGTCTATAAATTTCTTGGTATCGAGCGACCTAAAGACCGAGAAAGAAACGGGACTAAAAGCCTTAAAGATTTGTTACCGAAAGATTTGGATCCTGTTTCACCAGAGTCGGATAAAAACAGCTTGAAGGATGTGTCGCTAGAGTCTGTAGATGCAAATATGGCTGCGCCTGGCGGAGAAAATGATCATTTGTTACCAAAAGATATGAATAAGGTTGAAACAAACTTTCAGAATAATGAAAATGTTACTGATAAACTCGTTTGCAATACTAACTCACCGAACAAACTATCAGAAAATTCAGAAAGTCAATTGGAATCTCATCCAAAGAATTCAATTAAGAATTTGTCTGCTTCCAATTTGAATATTTCAACAAAATCTGACAAAAAAACTGAGGAAGAAGAGGAAGATAGCCCTGTGTTTGAACCAATAGATATAATGAATTTCAATGAGTCTAATGATTCGCATTTATCAGGTATCTCAGAACTAACCAGTCACAGATCAAGGAGTCCTGATTTTTCAAATGATTTTTCTAGAGACAATTTAGACTTTAGCAATCACGATTCACAGTTGAGTAAAGTTTCGTCCGATTCTCGGTTGTCAATTGTTACTGATTTTGGTTTGTCGAATCATGGATCTACACCGATGCCTGACACCTTCAAGGACGACAGTAATAAAGGGAAGTCCGTTGAATCTTTGGAACCCAGGTGTAATAAAGACAATTTCAAAGAAATAAGAGACATTGAAACCAATAAACTTACCGCCAAAGAGTCAAGAAATTCCTTTGACAGTATCAGGAGCAAAGAAAATGCCCAAGAAGCAAAAGATTCGAAAGATTCAAAAAGTACTAAAGGTACTCCGGACTCCACTGATAGCGGAGCAAAGGACAAAAATGATTCTAAGGATTCGAAAGATTCGAAAGATAAATTCAAGGATAATGATGCTATAAAAACAAAGTCTAACAAGGAGAAGGTTGATCTTAAAGAATCTAAGACTCATAAAGAGCGTGAAAAGGATCATAAAAAGAGGTCGAGCTCACACAGCAGTTCAAAACATGATAAAAGTGATAAATATCCGAAAGATAAATACAAGGAAAAGTCTGAGAAATGTCGTGAGAGCACTGAGAAATGCAAAGACCATTTGGACAAATCTAAGGAGAATGAAAAGCCGAAAGAAGACAAGAAGGATGCTGATAGAAAAGAAAGTGCTACAAAGGACTTGAAAGATATTTACAAAGAAAAAATTCGAGAGTTGAGAGAAAAAAAGGAGTTGACTGAGAAAGAAAAGCTGACTAAAGACCCAAAAGACTCTAAATCTACGAAGGAATCAAAAGACAAAAAAGATTCCTCAAGAGATCGTAGGGATTCCAAGAGTTCTTCCTCGAAAAGTTCTAGTCGTCATGACGATAAGTCAAATAAAAATGATGACAAATTAGTTTCTAAAAATGATAGCAAATCATCCAGCAAAGCAGTGGATCTGAAAGAATCTAGAAGTGAATCAAAGGATAAAGGAAGGCGTGATGATAAACGGCAATCGAAGGATAGTAAAGAAAGCCGAAGTAAAAGCCATGGTAATTCAAAAAGTGATCCGATTGATAAAAGCGAAAAGTATGAGAACAAGAAAGATGTTAAAAATGATGTTAAATCGGAACCAAAAAAGGATTCAAAAACAGAATCTCAGAATAAAGATTATGAGAGAGCCGAGAAACTGGATGCCAAGAAAGACCTTAAAACTGATTCCCAAAATAAGGAAAGAAAACGAAAAGACGATAAAAAACCAAAAATGAAAGACGACCATTCAAGTTTAAGGAAAAATCCAAATGATCGACGCTCTACAGACAGAGACGGCTCGAATGGTTCAAACAGTAAAAACTCACAAAAAAGCAGCTCTAGTTCCATTGCCAATTCAAGTAAAACAGGCTCCACTAGTTTAACTAAGGAATCAAGTGGAACTAGTAACTCTAGCAGCGAAACATCTGATAATGTAGACGTTTCACCTTCTGATGGAATAAAATTACCAATTGAATCAATCCATAAGGATAGGGAAGACTTGAATAAAGTCAGACCTTTCACAATAAAAATGACAAATGAAAACGAAAGCGAGCCTGATTACTATATTGAATCTGATTTGACACCCAAAAGAGTAGATTTAGGGCAGGTGGAATTGAGTTTGCCATTGAAAAAACGTCCGTTACAAGCAGATGCAACTGCTCCAAATCCGAATGACTTCAAAGTAAAGAAACCCAAATTTGCAAAGAACTTTCAAGAAGCTAGAAAACTGATGAAAATTAGAAAAAAGTTGGAAAAGCAAAGATTAAAAGAATATGAAGCAGCTAAAGAGAAATTTCAAATGGCTACTGATTTTAACAAGCCGGAACCACCATCTGCACAGGCTGTTACAGATAAAAATAGTCCAATACTTCCGGACGATGAAAGAGTTCAAATCATAGAAGTTACTGATGACGAGTATGAAGAACCATATCCAGATCTATCAATGAAAGAAATCAATATTAGCCTAGAACGACAGTCTTTAACTAGTCTAGAAAACCCACTAGTTTTTAATCCAGAAGAGAAATTGCAAAACCTTGCTGAAAAACAATCCAACTTATCAGCGATGGAAAAATCTATTAGACAGTCTCTACAGGATATGATTTCTGATAAAAAATTAGTAGAGTCAGGGACTCCCACTGAAGATGCTAATGATTCAGCAGCGTCTGTGAAAACTTTGCAAAGCGAAGCATTCACACTGAAAAATAATGAGAAGCGGTTTATATCCAATAATCATCCTGAGAAATGTAATTCTATTGAAAATAATGAAGCAAACAAATTAGATAAATCCATTACCTGCAAAGAAAACAGCAATGTTAGTCATCTAAATTCGACAATCTCTAGCGGACCAATAATATCTCCATGCCGTAATAAAAGTGAAATTTTAGCATCGGAATCGGATGACAATTGTAATTGTCTATATTTCGAAGTTGACAATGAGAGGGCTTTAAAATTCTCCAAATTTGTCCAAACTCTGGAGTTAGAGGTACTTGAAAATGAAACGTGTCCCCAAAGTTCGACCGAGTCCCTTGAAAGAATATTAGAAAGTCTCGGAGGTCAGATAGTTTGGGCATTACCTAAAACCATGGCTCCACCTATGCCCAAACGCAAACACTCAACAAGTCCTTTGATGGATATTTTATTAAATAGTACGAATAACAACAATAATCGTCACAAGATGAAAGATTCTACCCCAGAGGAAGAGTCAAATATAATAAAGAGGAAAAAGCTGGGTCGTCCTAAGAAGCAACGAGCGGTTGCCAATGTCTGCGGAATCCAAAATCTTCCTAACGGAGAGAATTTCGTCATGCCCCTAAGCCCAGAGAGTGACGTATCAGCCAGCAGTGACAAGAACTCGTTACTTCTTCCAAAAGAAGACAAAAGGTAATATTTTATCACTTATGAAGTCATTCAGGAGAAAAGGTGGATTCAATTTAAAATGCACAGAATATGCTACATGTGTTTATCGCTGAAATCTTGTCAAAAATATATTTAACTCAGAAAAACAAGACTTGAAGATATATATGTGAAAAAAAAAACCAATACTGTATTATGCTTGCCGTAGCTATTCGATAAAAGTTGAATGTTATTTGTCTCCAACATTCTTTATATACCTATACATAAAAAAGATGTGAAGAAAATTTAACTGGCTAAGTAATTGAAAAGAACTTACTTTGATTGGATGATTGCAGCCGGCAGAGAAGCAGTCAGCGTTACTCAAGCGATGACCTTTATAAGCCCAGGCCTTTTTTCTCCAGTTCTTCCAGGCGAAGTAGAAGGTCTAATCAAGCATAGCATTCTGACAAAGCACACAGTGTTGGATGCTGGCATTATGTCAGACTCTAGGAAAGAATACTAAGCTTATTTCTGAGAACGACTGAATAATTATTCACTAATGTGCTTTGTTTTTGCTTAGTGCAGAATTTGTTTTCATCAACAAAACTTCAACATTGTAAGAAGAAATTCTCTACAATTAAACCATGTTCTTTATTTTTGTCTCCAATGTCTGTATTATATTCAATTTGATGTTTAAACCATTCTTGCTCTACTTCTATCACGTATATCATCAATATAGGATTAGGCATTCTAATCATTCTTTATTCTCGCTATAACATGACGTACTCTTTCCTACTTTTTATCCATAAGTACAGATAATTAGTAAAACTGGTGTTGCTAGGGCTGGGTAGTATTTTAGCTACATGTATTTCCAATATTGTATTTGAGGAGTACTTCAGGCACTCGAAAATACTGCAGAATTTACGTTAGGCGTTTATTTATCGATTTTATCTATCGTCGAAGAACGAATTTGTATTGTATTTCGTATTTGAAAATATACTTGCAAAATACTATTCCGTATTTTGTATTTGAATATACTTTTCTGAACGTATGTTGTATTAAATACGTGCTGAAAGTGTATTATCTATTCCAGATACGAATCGAAACGTATTTTGCCCAGCCCTGAGTATTGTTGCTAAAATTAGTGAATAAATATTATTAGTAATTTCGATTGCCAACGTCAATTGAGTGACTCATTATGCTAAAGCCGCTGAATTATGCTGAAGTCCATGTAGGAAAAATTTCATTGAAGCCGGTTTTTGTGGCATTAATTATATTCAACAGAAGCCTTTACATGATAATTTCACAGACAAAATTTATTAAGCGTTTGTTTTTACAAAATCTAGTTGATACATAGTTTTTGTTTTGTTTTGTTCAGTATTTCGTACAATGCTCGGTTTCACCTCAGAAATCAGACGCTCCAATAAATGACATCACCTTTTCCCCTTTTGTAAATTGAATATCCATGATTTTTCATTAAAAATACTACTAGATCGGATGGAAAAATGTTAACCCTGGGTTATAATATCAATTTTGAGATAAATTAACATTCTTAATAGCTTCACTGGCATAATTCGTGAAGGTAATTAGAATATAAAAATAAAGGCAACCAACTTGCATCTTTATATTCTATACGACACTCATAATTTTATTATTATCTTATGATGTTATATTACGATCCTAAGGGTCCGTATAATTATTTGGAATTCTTTTTGGAAAAAATTCGTTATTATTTTTAGCTAAATGTTACAAATTTGATATTCCTATACTAAAGGCCTTTTTTGTAAATAGCTAATGTATGTAGTCCAACATTGTACATATAAATAGTTGTAAATGGAAAAACTATTATTACGAATATTTCTTGAATATTCGAGAATTCGATTAAAACTGTGGCACTCAATTTGCTAATATTGGAAGCTTCGTGAATTCCATATAATTATTTGCAATAACTGCAACAGTGGTCTTCTGAGTTATTATATTAAACTATACCCATAGTTTCGATTTTAAAAATTTCATGGTAAAACAACATTATCTTAGCTGAAATAGAATTAAAAATAATGGAAGTCTGATGAAGTATGGTGGTTGATCCTTGCTGAAACTTATATTGTGAGACCCTGATATAGAAAATTACAATGATGATAAATTTTGTGGTAGAATCGAATAATAGGTAGTTTGTTACTTTTATTCAAATTGCTTCTGAAAGACAGTGTTACATGCTCCAAGGATATACGCAATATTTAAGAAAAAATAGCCAACTATAAATCATATTCCGACATTAATTATGATTTCAAAATACATATGTTCAACAGTTTCTTCATTTTTTTTTTAATTAAATTTCCTTATAATGTTTAGCAAGATGCAGACCTGTAATAATTCTTATCGTAGTAATCTGTGCCAAGCTGATTGTAAAATATCACTTCTTATTGATGTCAAGTAACTGTAAAAGATACGCTTAAAATCATGAATTCATAATAATTTTATTATATCAATGGTTTTTTTTAAAAAGCCATTCACGGCAACTGTATCGAAATTCTGAATACAAAGGAGAAGTACATTCACAAAAAGTCATGTTATGCTGGCTCAAGGTATAATGAACATAGATAATATTCATTATAATAGTAATGCTAATAACCTTTCGCCACTGTTTATATAATTCAAAGTCACCATGACAAATTACTTTCATTTAGTGATAATAGGAAATTTACATATTCCACTCTTCAATAACTATGAAATCCCAGATAAGAATATCTAGTTAAGTTAAAATTTGCGGTTTCCTGTTTTGCGCAACAATAATCAAATACGACACAATTATATACCATAAATTTATTATTATCTAGGCGTAAAAAACAGGAAGTGGTACAAATTCTATGTTCAATAATAAAATCTATACCAAATAAAGGTGCTTTATAGTTATTTGAAACAGAACTTTGATTACATGATTGCCATTATTATTCAATGATAATTAATAGCATTTTAATTTACAAAAATGATTTTTTCGTAGCCAATATCTATATTTATGTCTACGTGTATAATATATAAATTGCCACGTAGAATCAATCATCAAATACATCAACTTCTTGAATTTTTTTAATTATTTTTCATTTGAAGAGAGAAATCTGTGCCCTCAATTTCACATTTTTTTCTGAACTTATTTTTTAGAATAGTTAGCATTACTTAATTTATTGCTTCGCTTGAACATGGGGAATAAAAATTGACAAAAAAATAAACACAAATAAAAGGTAACTTATGTTTGCTTTTGTGACTGAGAAGTCCATTCTGATATATTATGCAGAACACGAGGTCCAAAAAGAGTTTTCATAAATCTTCGAGGAATTGAAATTTTCTGAACGAAACTGCTGCTTGGCTCATTGCCAATTGAATAGGTACTAATATATTAGATTCAGAAGTAGAGTAGCGAATTTTCTTTTACTTTTTGACGATTTTGTATTAATGACAAAATCTGTCCGAAATTTCGGCAATTCTTTACTATTATTATTGAATCACTATTTATTTTAAATTTCAATTGTACCAGAACTATACTGGTCTGTACCATATGACCTTGCTCAGGCTGTAACGAAGAATCGATATACTCATATGAGTATAAATACGACGTATGATTGTCACAAGTACGTAGAGTTAACAGCGTCCTGCGCGACGCGTTTATTCACGTGAATCGTTGGGAATATAAATATAATAATAATTTGTTCTCGGTAATCAGTGCATCTGAACCGGGAGCAGAGTTCTTTCAGAAGAGTAATTATGCAACGTACTCTGTATATGACGTGGCATAATTTTAAGCAATCAGCTGAACAGTATTTTCTTTCGAAGGTCGGCAGGTATACCTATAATTACGATTCAAGCATCGTTTACTGCGCTGCGTGTGTGTATTCAAAGGATGTATCCAGATAAACAGGCTCCCGAGAAATGCCAAGTGGGGAATCACCTATGGGAAAAACAGTACAGTCTATAAATAGAATAAGTTGTTATATCAATTGATAAACGTCACTATTTCATATACAATGTGTATATAAATCTTGGCATTGTTCGCACTAGTTACGATCCATATTTCAATGAGCATTGAATTATTTGAAGAAAAACATTGATCTACTATTTACGTCAGAGGCGTATTAATCGCAAGGCCTAACTTTCTTTCGGTTTGCCAACCTGCCGTCCTCTCCCAAGTCCCAACCACGTGGTGCTTATGCGTACTTGGCATGCGCTGAACGACGACGCAGTCTAACCTAGGTAACTTGTGATTGTAATTTTGAAACGCGGTTATCTTAATGAAATGCGAAAAGGTCAAGGTATCTGGGTATTTGAAAAGGTTTGATTCAATGTTAATTAGCCATTGTAATCCCATCGAGTCTGCGTCATTTGTTAACTCGCTCGTAATCTAACGATTTATAACGTCAAGGTGGGGATAGCTTGTCCGCGGAAGAGGCTACATCCTTTTTTCACTATATCCATCTCATTTCCACACGACTAACGTAAGCGGCCGCATGCTGCATGTGTGGAGGCCGAATTCATTTTAATACATATTACGTTATTGTTCTATATCAAAAGTAATAAAATTCTATTCGTTAACTAATAAAGAATCAAGAGCTGTGCTCTTCTTAGGTGCAGTGTCGAAAATCAACGGGCGGCAGGGGGGCGAGTGTTTTTTTAAGAACCAAGGACTCAAGTTAACCATACCGCTTTTGGGACCGTATTTTCAGACTAACGTTTGTGGGTGAAAAATGAATATCGATGATTACGAGAGTTTACCAACGGGTTCAGTGGCCGTCCACATGACGGCGGGTGCCATTGCCGGCGTTATGGAGCATTGCATAATGTATCCCTTGGACAGTGTCAAGGTAGGTAATTCAAAACCACCTTTCTTTGCTACACAGCTGCACAGCCTATTACATATTAGATTTCGTCATCAAAATCACATAACTCGTGTGCTCCCAATTGCAATCTTTTCACATGTCCATCTATAATCCACTATCCTTCTATCCAGAACGGAGCATTACTTCAATGGGTATTCTTAAACCGAACCATCTGTCTCTTGATTCGCATACTTATTTACCGCCTTATACGAAAACGAAATCATTTCATCAACTAGACAATTAATTAAAGTAGCCATTCAGTCATCTGACTGTTACTCCTCTAATGAAAGTTGTCATTCAGTTATCCCTTCCACCACTTATGCGTCAGCTTTTTCTGCGAAAGGAAAGATATTTCAAGTTCTAGAAATATCAGTATATTTATTATACAATTTTTATTCCAAATTAATACCTCTTCAGTAGTTAATCAAAGTATTCAATCAAAGTATTTACCAAGAAGTATATTACACTTATTATACCTAACCCTCTCTGCAATTCTAGGGATATCACCATATCCATTTGAAATAGTATATATTTAGTTACCTTGGTATCTAGCCTATAATTCTAGACTCCAGTGAAACCGGAATACACTCTTATTTGTACTCATAAATCTGTATCTCTATAACAACTAGGCAGACATCGATTATCTAATTGAACTGACGGGTTGCGCAATCAGGTAGTAAATAAAGGATTTGACACAACAGAGAAACAGATAAAAAATCCAGTTCCTAATTTATCTTCTCCCACCAAACGGAGGGATACCCCTTCTCTCGTGTTTCTCCAATCATTCCTCTATCCTTTTCTCACTTTAATATTGTTTTGACCATGTTAATGAGTATACATTGTATACAATTAATGTGCTAGGTTCAAGTTCAATTGTTAGTTAGTCATTGGGTACTTCAATAAAATGTTTATAAGCTTCCGGAGTTTATCATCAATATTGTTTACATGTAATTTTCTATGTTCTAGCCAGCTGAAATAGGTTCTTCTTGATGCATGCTAGCTAGTGTGTTACATAACAGGCCGTATTACACAGTTCCATCTATTTCTGTCCTTTTTTCATTCAGTAATAAAATAATGGTTGAACTATTTTAGTTGTGCATTATTTACCACGAAATATTTTCAATGATATTTAATTGCAGTTTATTATCTTGGAATGAAAAATTTACAGTGAAAACAAGAGCATCATGCCATTTATCAAACGTGTGGAAAGTATGATAAGAGACCACTGAAAAACAACCGATTCCAAACTACTGCCTACAATGTACCTTGATAGCTCTTGTGAATTATTCAAGTATCACAGGAATTATGACCTCTGTCATTATTTATTCCCATTTTGCAATTCAAATGTTAGTGTTCTAAACTACTTATTGAAAACAAGAGTCATTCGTTAGATGACAACTGAATCTGTAGTCTATTTGAAGTATAAAAGATAAAACTTCCATACACCTTTTTTTCAACTAAACTTAGACGACTATATATTCAAAATATGTCATCTCTTTGTTGTACTTTATAATCTTACTGTCGGCAGTTCATTTTCCATAACAATTTCATTCGAATGTTCTGACGTATAGCTCTGATGTACTTGCTCTGTTTACTCGCCATGTGAGACTTTGTCGGAATATTTGATCATACCAGATATATTATTTGTTTTTGCATGATACCCAGAAGCTATATGATATAAATTGCGATCTTATAATTGAAACACTTGTAGCAAACACGCGGGCTATTTGGGAATGTTAGCAAATTCAATTGGAAGCTGTATTTTCTTTGTTTCATCCTACACAGAACTAAAATCATTCTTATCATAGCAATGAACCATACATTTACTGAATTCTCTATTCCATTTACCTTATCAAGAAGCAAAAACCATATGAAATAAGATTAAAAATTAAGAATTTGTCTTTTAATCAAGAAAAACACATTATCTTATACAATTCTTCATCTTTGTTAGACGAGAATGCAAGCATTGACGCCAGGCCCAGGCGGAGGTGGCGGGGTAGGTGCAGTTCTTAGCAGAATGGTGAGACAAGAGGGTCTTCTCAGACCGATCCGAGGCATGGGAGCAGTTGTTGTAGGAGCAGGACCTGCGCATGCTCTTTATTTTTCTTGTTACGAATGGTTGAAAGATCATATGATAGGACCACGATCTCCTCCGCAATTTAATCATCTTGTTTACGGAGTTGCAGGATGTGTAGCAACAGTTCTCCATGACGGAGTCATGAATCCCGCAGAAGGTAAATTAGAAATGTCAATAAACAGAATAAGTATCTTGGAAATGACTCAAATAATGCTTTACACCAATTTAATTGACTTTCTTCAAGTTCTAGCAGATAAAACAATAATTTACATATTTGTCCAAGCTGACAATAATAAAACTGGCATAACTTTACAGTGGTAAAACAGCGACTTCAAATGTACAACTCACCCCATAGAAACGTACTGGGATGCTTGAGACACGTATATAAAACTGAAGGTGTTGGAGCTTTTTATCGAAGCTATACGACCCAGCTTGCAATGAATGTACCTTTCCAGAGCATTCACTTTATTGCTTATGAATTTGGACAGTCTTTAACTAACCCGGATCACACTTATAATCCTGCTGCGCACATGATATCTGGTACGTAAATATTCATTCATAGCATAGCTGAAATAAGAGTGGTCTCTCGAATGACAGAAAGTTATTCTAACACTTCATCTAATTGATAACACTGCTTTCTAAAAGCCAATTTTTCTGACTACAGGTGCCATGGCTGGGGCTGTTGCAGCGGCAGCTACCACACCTCTCGATGTATGTAAGACATTATTAAATACGCAACAAGGTGGTGCTCAAGTTCAGGGGATGCGAGATGCAATCAGAACAATTTACAAGTTTGGAGGGCTACAAGGTTACTTCAGGGGTCTCAATGCTCGTGTACTTTATCAAATGCCAGCAACAGCTATCTGCTGGTCGACGTAAGACAGTTTTCTTCACTATTTTCTAATCACAAAGCATGACATTCACAATCAAAATGATGACACGTTTCCTTTGAAGTTGAATCATTCAAGAGAGTGAAATTATATAATTCACTTATTTAATGTAAATAAACAGAATCACGTATTTGGATTTGATGCTGACTTTCTTCATGATATGCTCATAATCTTCAATCGTTGCAAAATTGTAAAATATTTAATCAAAACTGAGATCCTTATGATACCATAGACTACAGAACAAAATGCCTGAATTTGGAAGCAAGCTGGTTGAAAAAGTTGAAAATACATGAATAAATGCAGACACAGGATTGTCAAGGACAGGCAAAACAAAACTAGAAACAATATTTCATACGAAAAACCATGAGAAATAGATCGTTACAATATGTTCATCATTAATGTCTTCAGTTCTATCATTTCTTGATCGTTTAAACGAAACAGTATTGGTGCTGGTTCAATGCCATTTTCGAAGGTGTGCAAATGATACATGCTTATACAGTATTTCTCCGAATCCACGACAGAAAAGTAAATAAAACTTATCAGCCAACACCATTATCTCTCCTGAAACACTTAATTGTATCAGATACATGTATATAGGTATACATCTACCTATATAACTTTTTTTTCATCAAAGCCAGAGTTTTGTTATCTTGAAGCGATAAATTTGTTCCATATCTTGAGAATTTGTTATGTCATCAGTGAGAAGGTGAGTGGTTTGCCAGAATTCGTTTTGTATTGAACAAAATAAAAGGAAAAAAAAAATTATATTTGCTGGGTCATTATGACGCTTGATGACTTTGCTAAATATTTTTTATATAATTATAATGATTAGTCAGATTCATGCTTATAAGTATTTATACACTGTCGTTTAGTTTGCCCTTGAAATGGCAAGTATGTATCAAAATTTTTGACCAATCATCTTTTTACACAGACTTTTACGTATTCATGTGCTAACGTTAGATAATTACAATTGTAGGTAATGAATAATTGTCTCCATAGGAAACATGGTGAATGTCCAATAATTATCACTACATGTATCCACACGATTTAGTACTATTCCTTTGTGTTATACGGTAATTATTCACATAGCAAAGATTAGAGAATAATTAAATCAAAATGAACTACACAGATAATAATTGATGTTCATCGTCCGCTTTCACATATACATATAAAATGATCTTAACAGTAGTGAATGATCATGAAATAATTTGTTCAAGAGTTATATGAAACTTGCAGGTATGAGTTTTTCAAGTATGTGTTGCACGGCAGACAGGAGGACATCCATAGTCTGCACAGCGAAACGGAAGTTGCAGAGAGTCAGTCTCAATCGCACGGCGCTACTACAAGGCCCAGTAGCTTTCAAGGAGCCAGCGTATATTTCAATAACAAATCTCCTGGCCCAGTCTTGTTAGATGTGACTAGGAGTTAGGCGTCCCTCCATTATAATGCCCGTTGAAGTTGGAACTTTGTCAACAAAATTTAACTGCTGACTTTATACATTTCGAGAGTTTATTATTATCGATTTTAGAACGATATTTTGTTATCCCGACTGTTAATACGATATTATGTATGTATAATGCGGAGTAAAAGAAGAGAATTGATTGAAAACGAGACCGAGTCGAGTGCAGGCCACAGGTTCGACAAATGGAAATCTGTTTTCCACTTAGTATCGGCATGACTTTGGAGAGCACTTTTTATCACATTACCTATTTCCTAGAATTGGACTCGTAAAATGCCAGACTAATTAAATTAAGTGATATTTTTAACTAATTAGAATTGTTTCTAGAAACTGTAGCTATTTAAAGGCTTGCAATCGCTTGAGAGATTGGTAAAAAATGATTGGGCCACATTCACATCAAATAATTTATGACTTATAATAAAATATAACGAACGATTCAACACTTCAAACATATTTGTTGCCTGCACCAGGGGCATTCGACTTTGTTACAGTACATATTCTTGATTTTTGTGTTAATACAGAAAAACTCACGAATATTTGGTATGAATGCAGCCTTATGTTGTACCCAGGAAAAATCTATTCCAGTTTACAGTGCATTTAGAATGGCTACGCTATCAATGAAATAACGACTGATAAAACAATACCCATTTTTGCTTTGGTTTTGTTATACATTTGTGGAGAACTAGACTTTTTCTTATAGTACCAAAATCGTTTGTATAACGTTTTCTGTTCTTTTTTTCAATTTTAATTCATTCATGCGTCGCACTTAGATACAAAAACAGAAAGTCTGGATCATTAAAATATACCATGGTTGTTAAATGCGCATATTCAAGTATCTGTACGCCGTTAAAATATGTGATCAATTTCAAATGGACTCTGGGGATACGTATATTGATTATTTAATTTTTGTAAATATTTAAAACTATTTGTTGTACAGTATTATGATGTAAATTTTGTGAATGTTAGAAATATAAATAACTTAATTGCCTAATCATGGAGTATTTGTGAAGTACACTGGCTCGACTGGACAGTATACATTCATTTCCTTCGGAGATGTTATAATTTATGTCATACTGCATTTCAACACTGTACTAGATTCTTCCTGCTGTACAGTACTAATCCACTCGTCAAACTTGGGATTAGCACATAGTAATGTTGGAAAAAAAAAGAAAAGGAAAAAAAATACGCAAGAGATCACAAATTATGTGAGAAAAAATGTCAACAACAATAAATAGAAATGACTGGTAGATACCGGGTATTAATGGCTGTTTTCCAATTTGTAAGAGCAAAACGTTGTTATCATACATTTTATCAATTACATAATATCCCAGCACAGCAGTCAATTATTGTATTATTCAGATTCGAAATATACAATTTTCAATAAGTTGATACTTACCTGTTTTAAAGGGGAAGAATGAAAACTTTCTTTTGTGTCTTTATCGATTACATCATCTCTAAAAATAGTAATTATGATAATTATTTCGGTAAATAATGTCAGCTCCGCTAGTCAACCACATCATATGAAATAATGGCATTCACCACAGATTTTTGATTGTATTATTTTCTTCATATCTTATTTGGATAGGAAAAGTGAATTTTAGTTACCTTGCATTTGGAATACAGCCTTGAAAGAAACTGTACAATAAGATTAGATTAAGAAATCAATGCTGGTGGGGAGCATGCAATAACCATTAATAAGTAAATAGACTTAGCAATTAGCCTAATGAGCATTGGATTTCTTTTTATCACTAGCATAGATCTAATGCAACCAAAAATCAGGCATCATCGTTTACTTTTGATTATTTAGTGATTATATTTTGATATAATTGAGTCAGACTCCTGAAAACTATGCGTCAAATTTACTTGCCACCAAAGACATTACCTATATTGTACGGAAACTTGATACGTACGATTCTTTGTAGTCATTTCACTTCTGCATATATCCGACGATTGCTCAGTTCTTCTCACGGATTATCATGAAATTGAATCTCTATTTATTTTGGTATCTAACACGTTTGCGATATTATAACAGAACTGATTCAATGTGTGTACTTGTATGATAGTTTTGATCAAAATATTACAAAAAACAAATAATATCTGTACAAATTCAAAGACTTCACGGATACGTCTGGCAATATTACGGTGATGTAATCTATGATGCATATGCTATAACGATGCAATTCTCAGGAATCTTGGTCAATAATGTTTCGTCTTCACAATATTTTACACAATATTGCTTCCTGTGGCTGTGATAACTGAGTCAAACACAATTGATGTTGACTTTAAGAGGGAGTAATATCATGTGCAAGCTCACACGCTCACGCCATACTTACTTTACTGTTAGCAGCAAATACAGATGTATATCTTTATTGTTGAATGATGAATAGTGATTAAAGTCATCCATTTTTTTTTTCTTTACTTCCTTTACATCTATCCAGTATCATTAATTTCAATGTAACTTATGCAATTGTGAAGTCAATTTTTCGCCTATAATACATGTACCACGTTGAAATCAGTTGTCAATGTCCATCCTACTTATCATGTAAATAGAAGCATGCTCCCACTACTGATACTATACCTATTATAAAGAGAGAACAAAACGATAATGTTCCAGGATAATAAGCAACATTGATTCACGGAGAACATAAATAGAGCAAAGTGCTGAGTGTAATGATAATGTAAATATTTAATATTATACATATTAAAGAATGACACAAGGAGAATTACATTTTATGACCTCTTTCTCGTTTCTTTTAGCATTCCTAGAAGGAATAAGCTAGCGATTTAGAACCATCAGCTTGTCGAGTAATATCTATATGGGATAACGACCTTTTCTTGAGTTATCTATAGCAATAAGCAGTCCGCATAACAAGCAATTCTTCAGTTATGCACATAGGTATATTGGCATGTGATTATGATTCATGAAATGTTAACGTGAGTTTAAATTATTAAAATCATCAAACGTGTTTTGCTGTATACGTTTCGTTAGATGTCAAGGTGATTTGTGAACAGTGATTACTAGTGTATTAGGTCGTAAGTAAAATACAAGAAACATGATTAGCCATTAACTGAAATTTGTATTTGCAAAGGAACTACTCTGGGAAATTCGGGCTTATCTATTTATTTTTTCTTTCAACACAGGAAAGCGTAGTTCTATAGAAAAGAACACATTTCTGTGAATTTCAGTTTTTAGTTGTGAAATTTCCAAAAGTTACGATTCTATGGAAATTTGAACGATACTTCGTTTCAAATTTATCAAATGTTCGCTACTATTGAACTTGGCACCTGATGATACAACGTTTCGGACAAAAAAGTCGGCTTTCATGCTTAGTTTGAACAGAAATTAAATTAGAGATTATGCTAATTTTTTCATCAAGTTTTGCTATTCAAAGTATTCAGATAATTTGTTTCATTCTAGCAATCGTTCGTTCGTTGTCCGACGAACATCTTCCAGATTGAGACATAAAAAGTATTGCAGGACGCCTCCTCGCTTCACGTGTTCTTCTGATACCAGGCTGATTTTTCGACCTAAATTTGCGGAATGTTTAAATAACGTAAGTATGAAGCGCCGTGCGTGAAGCAACGTTTGCGCGACTACTTGCCTGTACCACTAGTCTTTTTCCCGGGAAAAATTTTAGCACACCTCCTCGGATCATATGTTCTCCTAATCCAGCACGATTTTTGACTTAAAATTTGAATTAAACAGAATTAGAGGAATTTCAACTCGAAAATCCTCTTGGTATCAGGGGAACATGTAACCCGAGAAGGTATGCTGAAATTGTTGGCAGGAAAAAGCAACAGCGTGTATGCAAGCAGGCAAACGTGCTTCATACACGTTGCTGTATCTACGATATGTTTACGTTATATGTATAGAGTTATTAAAAAATCAGCTTGGTAGCTGAAAATTCATTTATAATTTTTTATCTTTTACATTGAATTCTGAAATGAAGAGTGTCAGAGGGGGGAAAGTGGAAAATAACGAAGCATTTGATTTTCGGTATATCTGGGAATTTATTGCTGTCGTATCATTCATTGCCAAAGTTTTAGTTTTGTAATTCTTTCTTAACATTAAATGTGTACCCATCGCAATTGCTCGAGTCTCTCATGCTTGCTTCCTGACATACAAGTTAGCGATCCGGAATTTTCTAGTACGACAGTCGTGTTTCGTTAATACAGTTCCCATCCGATTCCTTTGACCTTTGACGCCACGGCAAATGCTCGTATCCTAGGTCAGTACTTCTCCTGTATCCTTGCCCAGCTAGCGGTGGCAAGTGCTGGCAATGGAGCGCCAAACGATCTCACCATCTCGCGGTCGTATTGACGAACTACTTCTATCGCGAAGAGAGGTGCGCCTGGAGATGGCGTACCATTTGTCGACCTGTTGGCTGAGGAGAACTGACCAAGGGTAGAGGCACCTGTCGTGGCCCGTGGGTTCAGTGGCCCTTGAGGCGTCGCAGAGATTGGGTGGTTAGAGGAGATTGTATAGAGGTTGTGTTTACGATATGCGGCTGTGACAGGCATCTTAATGAATATATTTCGGGTGCAGAAAACTTATCACTAAATAGACAACGTATGTATACCTACTCATTAACAAAAAAAGAATCTTCTTGTACAGTTATTGAGTAATTTATCAAATAATAGTGATATTGTTACGCGGGATTAGACGAGCCTAATATATGTGACTCTCGGTCTAGTGGCCGTAGAAAACAAATGATGCGTTATTTATTGAAATGTAAATTAACGGCTGCTACGTCAATCAACATCATTAGAAAAAACAGTCTGACTCAGACATATTAGCAAAATATAACAGATTTGATTTATTGAACATTTTTAAAATCACTTTATTTCTTCCGGCGTCCCCCAATATTATTTTATTCTTATGAATCCTTTTCATAACAATATTATAACACTCGCTCTTCTGTTACAGCTGAATACATCAGAGTACAAACATCTCCGTCCACCAAGCGTATTGTCGTAATACGAATGTGGTTCATGTACGCCAAGGAACAAATGAAGAGACTCGATCGATTACAGCAGGTGCATATCTATTTTTAAGAAATAATTACAAAACAAACATAGCCAATGAGTATTATTGTATCGATGTTACAGTAATAAATTCCCAGTATACCAATAATTAATTGCTTCGTTATTTTCTACTGTTCCCTCTCTGCGACGTTTTCTTCAGAATTCAATAAACAAGATGCGAAACAGCATCAAGAAGAAAAAAGTAAATTACTAATAAATTTTCAGCTACTAGCTGATTTTTCAGAAACTCTAAAAACGTACTTACTCATATAGACACCTATACTCATATAGATACCTATATGAGTATGGCAACGTGCATGGAGCTACGTTTACACTAGCGTATGTACGCTGTTGCTTTTTCCCTACAAAAATCTTAGTCTTCTCGAGTCAAATGTGTTCCTGATAGCAAACCCAATTTTTGAGATGAAATTTTTCCAGCTTTGAATAACGCTAATATAAATCAATACATGCGGACGGGCACTAAACACGTATGCATGCCCGTATCTATACACATATCCTTTTTCTCGCCGAAATTTCAGCACACCTCCTCGAGTCAGATGTTCTCCTGATACCAGGAGCAAAAATTTCCGACGTCAAATTTTTCTAAGTCCGAAAACGCTAGTATAAATTAATATACATATAGAGACATGCATAAAGACGCGTATGGATGCCTATATCTATATACATATCCCTTGTCCAGCCAAACAAATTGAAGACTAATACGAAAAAGTGTTCATAATATTTAACGAAGCGTTTGGCGTAGTCGGTAGAGCGTGCGATTAGAAATGCGAGCGAGCGAGCGAACTCGGGTTCGATCCCGGCCGAAATCTCGAAAAAGATTTTCAGGCGAAAATAAAATCCTCACTTAGCATGAGTATGCGGTGAGGTGGTAGGGGTAAGGCGCTCGTCATCACTGGTGACGTCATAGGTAGGACTCGACTAGAAATAAAGCGACGCAAGGTGGGCGAACTCCAGAGTTCGAAAATTAAATAAAATAAAAATAAAATAAATTTTCGAAAATTTAAATAAAATCGAAAATAAAAATAAAAATAAAATTAAATAAAATTAAATAAAATTTTGGGCAGAGAGAAAAATAAAATAAAATAAAATTCCAGCTCGGGGAATCGAACCCACGATCTTCGTATTACGAAGCCAAAATTTTGCCCCTGAGCCATTTAATGCTTAAATTTCAGGCGAAAATAAAATGGGTTATATATTCAAAGTATTATTTCGGTTAAAATAGCCTATTTTTGACAAAAATTTGATTTTCTGAACGTTTGGCCACCCAGAGCCTTCTCGTCTTGCTCCTGCTTTTATTTCTCGTCAACCCTACTCTTTCTAACCGCTTGGCCGGCACCTGGAGCTCCTCTTCGTCTTGCTCTTGCTTTTATTTCTAGTCAGCCCTAGATACCTAGGTTCAATTTTTCCGATACCGTCGACGCTGTCGTACGAACATATCTACAGACATTTTGACAGCCACAGAATTGTAGCTGCCGGTACGTTGTCTGTAGATATGGTTACCGACGACGTTGTCGGTACGAAAATATCTACAGACGTTTTGACAGCCGCAGACTGACAGATGCCGCCACGTTGTCTGTAGTTATGGTCAGTTTCGAAAAAATGGAAATTTTATATTAGAAAAATTTTTCATCATTTCGGCCGGGATCGAACCGGGACCTAAAGCTAACTCGGCTTTCTAGTCCCATGCTCTACCGACTACGCCAATCGACTTATTGAAATTAGGGATCACTTTTTCGTATTTATTTGGATACGTTTGCAAATACGAATATATTCATGCACCATGCTATACCTATGTGCTGACATTATTTAGAGTTTCTGAAAAATCAGCTTGGTAGCTGAGAATTTATTTATAATTTTCTTTTTTTTTTATGCCATTTCTTATCTTATTGTCACAGAGAGGGGAAAGTGGGAAATAACGAAGCAACGGATATTGGTATGTGTGTAAATTTATTGCTGTAGCATCGATACAATATTATTCATAGGCAAAGTTATGTTTACTTTATAATCATTTCGTAAAAATTATTATGCACCCATTGCAATCCGTCGCGTCTCTTCATGTGCTCCTCGGCACACATAAACCACATTTGTATGTGTGTCAAGGAGCACATGTACCGCGACAATACACTTAATGGACGGAACCCTCGGTGAACGGAGACGTTCAAACTCTGATGGAAGTTTATTCGGCTGTAACAGAAGGACGACTGTTATAATATCATTCATTATTAGATTATTCAATAAATTACCCATCACCTATACAAGAAGAATCTTTTTTGGGTAATGAGTAGGAGGGATATATAGTAGGAGGGATATATAGAGGGATATATAGGAGTGCCGCTCCTCGCCTGGCCGGCAGTGCCAACAGGGTGTGTGTGTTCAAGACAGATATAGGTGAGGGGGTATCGGAGAGTGATGACGAGATTCTTTCCATTCTATATCGACTTGATTTTTCCTATGATTATGTAGTTACAAACGTGAGCTCCGATATAAACAGCCCTAATACCCTATTGTTCTCTGGATCTCCCTAATCTGCGAGCCTCGGCTCCGATATAGTCTTGCCTGTGCGAAGGATCGCCGACGACTGACGGCATCCCGGCTTCCTTGCCCCACCACCAAAACTATGTCGGCCCTCAGTGACGTTATGGTACAGACTACCGTTATTGCATCCTACGCCCCCAGTGCCTCAGGTCACTGTCAGCCCTATGCCTCATGTGACCTGAGGTCACCGTGCGAGCCGACTCCACTTTCCAAGAGATATAGCTGCCGCCAACCACCCCGGGTGGCTACGGTCCACCTGCCCTGTCGGTGACTCCGTGGTACAGACTGCCGTGCCCCAGGGTAAAAAAGAACCAACATCATTTTTTGACGCCGACGTGTAAACAAATCAAAACCCATCTTTTATACGAGGGAGGTTTACAGAAATAATACGAGTAATGGCAATAATAAGAATAACAATCTAGGAACTAAGTGTACTGCAGGAAACGAAAATTGCAGCATAGATGTCAGGCGTCGAAGTTCGAACAGGGTGAGAGATGGTATTGTCATCGATGATAGAAGTTAGAATTACAGGAGGGCATGCGAGTTACATATAATAAGGCATTCGTCTTATTGCAATTGAGATCAATCGAAGAAAAGTTAATTAGTATCCAACGAGTCATGGAAATCCTGTAATATCGAAGCGCGTCCGAACTCTGACGTAGCTCGCGACCCACCACTCACATCACGTCGACACATTTCTGCTATTTTCTGGAAAACTATCGCGGAGCAATCGGAAATAAGGGTAGGGCAATTAAGAGCAATTGAGGAGCAATTGTCCGGTGTACCACCGAGCGCCAAAATCTGTTCCGTTTAGGTGGATCTCAATTGTGAAATAGCCTACCCCCCCCCCCCCCCAAATCATTCCCGGCGAACACGTTTTTTTCTTTCTCATTAAAAACCGTGACTAAATAATCTTACTGCAGGGTGAAGCAACTATTTGGTATATCATAGGTCGTCGAATACCCATCCGTTTGGTCGAAACATAGAGTTAAAGTTAGGCTACTTTAACATAGAAAAATCGAATTTTGTGTCTCATTTTTCTCAAAAACTAGATTGGAGCAATTAACGGAATTAATAGAGCAATTAGGAGCAATTAAGGAGGAATTGTTTGGTATATAAAAAATCGAAAAATAATAAAGTCACAGGCAAACTTCACATAGGTAATTTGTAGGCTTTATCTTTCCGGCGTTGGGATTTACCGAGACCCTTGTAAGTACTTGTCTGCATTGGCTGAAAGTTATATTTGATATGCATTCTGAAAGTATCACCTAACTTTGAAAATTCATTTCCAAGTTATAAATTCCTATTTGAATGGTTCTCGAATGACTAGGTGTTCAAATGTATTCTGTTTGTAATATTAGAGTTATATTGTCTATTTTACTAGATTAAATGTATAAGTAAAATGGAAATTGTGTTGTTTTAGGAAAATAGGGAATAACTGTTCAGATCTGTATTTGTTCAATGATCTGGCACATGTACCCTTCCTGTACAACATTATACTATGGTGGAATATTACGTACAATTCATCGTATATTGTAGATTGTAGATTGTGGATTCCGAGTACGTTGTAGGTGGTTGTATTTCGGGAATAACACTTGCTTAATAAATATATTTGCTTTATACAATATATTAAATCATTTATCCATGAGATATACATTGATTCTCTACAGAACTAAGTAACTTAAGAAATCGTCTGTTCAAACTCACTTTCAGGACAATACAATTGACTTTTCGATACATTCGGCTCATCTGCACTTGGAAAACATCGATGTTAAATATAGTATACTATGTTGTAGCAATATATTTTGCAGGAAGTAAAATGAACACACTTTCGTAAATTATAAGGACTGAAAACTATATTTTATAGTTAGGATTCAAAACAATGCCAGTGTAACATATGATTGTTGATAGAATTTACTATTAATCCATCAATTGATGTATGAATTACTCAAGATCAAACTGGTATTTCGACGATCATGTCATTTGAGTAATACAAACTAAATACTCAGTTTATAACATAAATGAGTTGTAAACTATGCTCGGCTATACTTCATAAGTATCTTCAACACGAGAACTGAGCAAATAAAGATAATAATAAATATTGAACTATGGTCAAACAAATAAATGGAGCCACTTTGATCTTTAGCAACGCACATAATAACGTTTTACCCTAATGCATTAAATGCTAGTGATAACACATTCGCCAAATAGACATAAAAGAACATATATCCCCCACATGCTTCATATTACAATATGTGGCATCAGATAATATCGGTTAACGAAAATTCAAACATTAATTTATAGTATTTTTAATCCTGTAATCAGTTTAAGAATGTCTATGGTTAAGATGCCTATGACTTGTTGCTTATATTTTTATTTTCTTGCATTTATTATATAAGCTTTTTGCAAATGCCAAATATTATGTGTCTGGATATTAAATTTATTGATGCATAGCTACGGCGTTTTGAAAATTTCACATGTACTACCGCAAACGTATAAAATCAATGAAGCCATGCGAATGAAGATGATTTGTATTTCTTCGATTTTTTCTAAGACCGACCGTCAAGAATGAATTCTTATATCCCAAATAGTCGGAAAATATTGAGAATTTAGAATTTCGTCACTTTTTCTGTGTGTCTATACATTGAGATTAACTCTACTAGCTTTTATGATGAATAACTTTTATAAAGCCTTTATAATCCTGAATAGTGATGAGCACAGATGAAATTATATAAAATAATTAATTAGGAGAAGAATAGATCGGAAGTAAAAATCCATAGACCGCACGGAAAAGAATCACTGATGATGCCCTTAAGCATCATTTTTATTCAAATTAAAGGATTAAGTAGTTCGGCTACTATTTACGCACTCATGCCACACTTGCCATACTATTTTCGAGCATACAATCAAGTGAAAGCGATAATTTTCAGGCTCTATCGTTTACGAGCCATGTTTTATTATCCTAGAGCAATCGAGCTTCTTATCATGGCTAAACGAGATATTATCATCTCAGGGATATCTAAGTTGAATAGGGGTGACAAATACTGACCAATACCAAAATAGTAGGTTTATATTTTGCTGCCTAGGTATATAGTATATACCCATAATCCGTCAATTATGTAGCAAATTAATACATGACACATACGAAATGATTACCATAAAAAACAATCTGATAATAACAGTACATTGTTCAACGGTCCAAATTACAATCTGGCATAAGAAGTTTCAGCTGCCTTCAATATAACGTTTATTACGAAGCTAAAAACAAGAATCAGATCCAACATGCCTGTTGTATTTTTCATAACTAAGTGAAGAAGTGTTAATTTACCGCGTAAATTTCGTATTGAAGTGTTGACCCATAATCCAGTCAAAGTTATTATATAAATCGTTATGTACACCTTATAGATAATACTGGGTTCAGTCCTTCAAATAATGTTATTAGTTACTCTATGTATAGTCTATATAACCATGTAGCAATTTGAAATATATACAAATTTAATTATAAAATTCTCTCATACTTAGTTTTTTTGCATGAGTTGAATAATTATTGTAAATAAAGATGAAAAAAGATAACTTCGATTTATGCTAATATTAATAATTGAATCAATCTTTGCATTATTTTGTTATATCTCGTTATAACAATGCAAACTCACTTTTATCTACAAATATCACAAACGTGTTTCAGTTACTTTGCCAGCGAAACCAAAAAAATAAAATTTTGAACGTTCTTTGATCGAATGAAATGATATGATAAACCATTCTTGCAGTAAAAAATAATCACATCTTCTACTATTATACAGATATAAAGCAGAAATGGGCAGGTAATTTAATAACTAGATAGTTACCAGCTATAATTTTATGACTAAGTAGTTGAATTATTGTTTTAATTGATCCTATTTAATTATCAACCAGGCAACATCTAGAGCATATGCATAATAAGCACTTTAATTAATTACTGATTGACTGATAATTGAAAGAATGATTCGATTTTCGAATCGTTGACAAATTCAAATTTTTATGTCTCGTGATTATTTGAAATTCGAGTACAAAGTATATCGACTTTTCATTCATTAATCTTCAAAATAAAAATGATCGTTTTGGCAATAAAGCCTTTGCCCATATCTGCAATAAAGAAAATTTAACACATAATGACATCCACCATCTAAGTATTGCATTCCAAATTAACATTTTGCCTGCTTAGAATATTACTGTATACAAAAGACTAAACCGAAACATGAAGTTACAGGAACCAGCTTTGCCCAGTCAATTTGATACTTACGAAAATTCATGACTTTTAACAATAGGTACAAAAATAAACTGATTTACTAATCAGGTGAACAGAATATATACTATACTTATGTATATAACGATATTAATTTATGGTGAATCATGCCACATAGATATCCGAAAGGTAGGCTTAATACAAGTCATTTATCCTAATATTTATAACAGTAAATTCCTGCAAATTTAATCTATTTTGAAAGTTTTCATGTAATTTAACGTAATGCACTAAAATTTCGTAACAAATTTATAATACGACATTTGAGAACAATAAGATTGATATTAATTAATTGGGACCTTTTATAATATAATACAAACAACCTTTCATTTTTATAGAGATACTATCAGTATTCAATATGAATCAAATTTGTCATTCTGTAAGCAGCACTTTATTATTTTCAGCTCTGAATCAAATTATTTGTGCCTTATTTAAATCTTGGACAAATAGAAATGATATACCGAGTAAACCGAGGATCTTTACTTTCTGTATTAAATAAAAACGATTTTTCATATATACTCGTTATAACATATAAAGACTTTACAAAATTAACTTTCCATTATTTGAAGCACGAATTTGTGCAACCTGGTCAGGTGTCAGGATAAGTTTACTTCCATTGGGCAATGACAGAGCGTAATGGCTTCCAGTTTCATTGACTACAACTACTAACTGGGTATTTGGATTTTGAAATGCTTGAGATTGAGGAGTTTTCACTGGAGTAATAGAAATACCACCTTGCGACATTCGCTGCATAATTTGTGGTGGTAGAATACTGTTACCAGGTGACACAGTAACATGTGATGTGACAATTGGTTTCTGTGTATTTTGTATGTTAACAGTTTCTTGAGAAGGAATGCTAGTCGTAGAAGCTGCTTTTGCAGGCTTTGTACTTTCCGTGATAATCATTTCTATCTCATCATCGCTGTCACTCAAAACAATCAAAGATGTGGTATTCGCATTCGCATTTGCATTTGTGCCCCTTTTTTGCACTCTGGACGATTTTTTTTTGTTCTGTGCTGGCCTAGGATTAGCCTGCTGTGGGGCCAAGGCTCGCGGTGCCAAGTTCTTAGATTTAGCCCTATTATTACGCCCAAGATTACCCCTCAGAGGAACACTGCTTCGAATGACTGCTCCGTGTGGAAAAGGAGTCCCATTGCCAACAAACGGTGGTCTACTTCGAATATTCACTTGATTAGCCATCCTGATATTCTGGGTTGGAATAAAGTGGGGTCTCACACCTTGGTTGACAATGAAACCTCTAGGTCCAGATGTGTGAACAGGTGGAGGATGTACCACATAGCCCGGCATTTGCATATAATTATGTGTAATAGCGTGCTGCAATAGTTGTTGACGTGCTTGGGGCGCAATTATGGGCTGAGGAGTTTGTTGTAGAGTTTGTGTTGCTAGAAAATTAGCTTGTTGAGGTGCCTGGACAATATAATTCTGTCCTGCTTGTACGTAGTAGCCTTGCTGTACTTGAGGAACAATACTAGGCATTATAGTACTCTGTTGTACAATACTAGGTACAGATGTGCTTTGAGGCATTAAATAATAATTAGTCATTGGACCTTGTTCCGTTTTAACGACCACATACCCTGCCGGTTGAACATTAACATTATAGTTATTAAGATTTTGGGATTGATCGCTGTTTGGCAATGTGACTTCATCTTTTATGTCTATTTCCGAATGCACACTTTCAATCTTACAGATAGGAGTTGAAGGCACTGCTTGACTACGTTGTACTACATCACTTACCGCCTTGTCATTCACCGTTTGATTACTTAAATTACTAGAAGTATGCTTTGGGTCTACACCATTGGAATCTGTGCGATTTTCCGCCTGATCGACGCTTTTCTCACCCGATGAATCTTTTGTTGGTGAGACATTGGGTTCTGCCACTTCGCCGCCGATGTGTTGGAGTTTTTGCTGGAGCGATTTCAATTTTCGAGCTACTAAAACATAAGCCTTGATATAATATTCAAAAACATCGAAAGCAGCTCTCTGGTTTCAAGACTACCATTATATCTGCCTGTTCTAAAGTTTTCAATGAATGACTGACCCGGACGTCTATTCTTCCTCTTGCGAGCGCACGGTAGAATCCAATCTTGGTCCGAGTCCTCTGACTGCCATGTCTCAGCCTGTCCGCTCGTCGATGCGCTGTGTGCAGCTGGTGGGTTTGGCGATGTGCAGGGGGGTGCATACTTTGTCTCAATGTCGGGCCACCCTTCCAACTCGTCCTCTTCGATTTCGTCATCAGAAGTAAAGACCTGTTCCATATATGAGGATACACCGCGAGCCCGCAACACTCGTCTACTGCTAAGGTCTGCCTCTGTAAAATAGACAATTTTCTATTAAATCAAAGTCAGAAATGTGGACAGAATATTTTCAGCTGAAGTTCTTCTGGTTCAATAAGATTCAAAAATTTTTTAAATGCACCTTCTTCACTTTCATCTCTGGATTCTTCATTCCTCCGACTGTTCTCTTGAGGTTGTTGTTGCTCTTGTTGTTCACTGGTTGTTTCTTCTTGAGTTTCACCCCGGTTACCACCTGCTCCTTGTTGTTTTGCATTGTCTTCTTGAAGTTCTTGATCCTGATCTGTGTGTTCTCGTTTTTGATCATCAGGAAGTTGGGGCTGATGGTCAGTGCCAAGTGAGGGTAAGGTAAGCTGCGATAACGGCGATATCGATGCATCGCCGGTGGGTTGCAGTGGGGGGCAGCCCTGTGACCCAATAACCCACCAATTAGACCCAAGGCCAAGGCTACCTTCACTCGACCAGTCCTGATCCTCCACAACGCTACAACACACAGTAGCTGCTGTGCCATACACACTCGACAACAACAACAACGACGATGGAGGCCAAGAAATATATAGTCATAATAGAACAGCCCTAGGACGATTCCAGCTATTCTTATCGTCATACTGACATCATTGAGTTAATGCATTTGTACATGGGGGCTGATCCGGAAAAAGAATGTGAAATTTGCTGTGCTTAATGTAATTTGTTTCAGTGCTGTGAAATCAATGAATATGATAGTATATGACAAATTATATTGAAAATATGGAAAATTACATATAACAAGTCAGCAGGAAGCCCTTTGAGATTGTACAAGCACATGCCTTTAGGAAAAAATCATGAATTAAAGAATATAAGAAAATAGGTCAGACCAATTTTAATACCAAAGTGATTCCATATTGAACTCCGTGCAATTAGACAAAGTCGTAACGTTAAACAATTCAAGAACTACTACATATGACAATAAAATAATAATAATAGATCAGTGGGGAACATGATTTTAAATTCATGTTAGTGGCCTATTCCAAATGGATCTCAGCCATATATCGAAATTTCCAATGAAACAGTAAGAAGTCTGTGCACCCAGTGATAGATGCAATGTATACTGCATGTCCTATGTTATTAATGACAAGCTACTATATCTATCAGTTATATCTTCATACTTTCAGTTTCCTACTTTTTTCTCCATGTTAAATGACTTGACGTTATACAAAACTGTAAATGTTAAACCAATTTCATAGAAACCATGCTTAAGCATATTTGTTATGTCTAATAGTAAATTTGTAATATGAGACGTAGTGGTGGGAGTAGTGTACAAAGAGATAGCTAAGAAACAATTTATATAACATGCAAACAACATCCTATATCATATGAATTAATAATATAAACTGCGATGGTAAGTTCCAGTCACGCAGCACATTTTATATTTATATACAATACACTATAAATTCAATACATACATACATACATATAAATAAGACAGAGTATTATTTGCTTGACCTCGCATCCATTAAATCCCCTGCTTCAAGTTTGAGATCGGAATTTTTTAAATTTATGATCCAGCAGAAAAAAATGTCTGAGGTCATATTCCTAGTCCACTTAACTTTGCAAAAGAAATCAATCGTTTGTAAAAGGGCCAGAGGAGACTTGAGATTTCGTTTTCAAAATGCTATTACTGAGATATTTCTAAAAATTTTTTTCAAACAGATAGGTTTAAGGGGTGGGAGGTCAGAAGTGATCTACTAATTCTGTTTTCAAACACCCTAATATAGTGGTATGATTTCCGCTAATCCAGAATCCACAGCACCGATAAATTACATCGATTCCATAAATTACTCCGAAAGAAAAATTGTTCAGTCAGAAACAGAATTCTTCATAAAAAGATTCGATAGCTTTTTGGGTGAATCCAGAAAGAATTTATAAAGTTCAAAACAATGAACTAAGTGATCTATTGTCTTTGTTCAACTCGACTATTTCATAATTCAATTATTTGCTTCAAAATTGTTAGATGAGTAAATCAATGCATACCCCTCTTTGAAGTTTGTCCATTCCTTGTGTAATTTAGCTCGTGCCTTTTTTGTTGCATCTGTTAAGGATGATTCTCTTTTTTCTAATGTGGCAAGTAGGCCATTAATTTTCTTTACTAATCTGATTTCACATTGAGGTCTTGGATTGTTCTGTAAATGAAACATGTATTTATAGTTGTGGCCTAATCATAGTATAACTGGTTCTTAGTTCATTAGTTATTATATTTCGTGAGGAATTGCGATAAAGAATTCAATTCTCACCCGTTCGGAAACATCTTTGACATCCTCGGCCCCATTTGATGAAATATTTGCCAAAACAACTTCTTTGAGTACTTCAATGCTATCGGCAACTAGTTCGAATGAGGAAACACCCAGGTCGCTGAGCATATCATAAAAATTCTCCACTTTTACTTCATCGATCTCTTCTTTCTTTATTTTCTTTGGCTTTCTCAAGTTGTACTTTTCCCAAACAGGTATATTGCAATGATGAATAGTTGTTGAATTATCTTTGTTTTCTTTCAACAATCTATCCTTGAGTTCGCTCAATGTAGGCTCTTGGTCGCTGCTGCATTCAGATTTATTGTCTTCAGACAAATACACTCTCTTATAAGTAGATCTCACATTTCTGCGTGGTCTGTTGTACAACCTTTTTTCCACTGCTTCATTAGACTTGTGATCTACTTTCGATTTCATAGCACTTCTAGTTCCATAATTTCTATCAACAATTCCCTTTGAAGAACCATTCCCTCGTACATCAGGCGTGTCTTCTTCCGCTTCTTCTATGATATCGCTAGCTTCATCTACAGGTAATGTTTCACTGGCTGAATCTTGATTCGAATCCCCATTAATGATTTTCAAATTCTCTATCTTACCGTCTTTCAATTTTGTTTCTATTAATTTCTGATCGTCAGACTTAGATATGGACAATATTTTATCTATGTTTACTTCATTTGTCTGGCTTTTAACTCCATTGCTGACTGTTTCTTCACTCATTATTGGACTGGTTATGTCTGTTGTATTTTTAGACGCATCAGTAGTCGACCCATCAATTGACATTATGTCGTTGAGTTTCTCATCATCTGTCTTTGAGCTGTTGGACAATTCATCTATTTGTAATACAACGGTATCTTCAAGTTCTTTCGAAGACGTTTTTATCGAATGCCTACAATTTAATGGTCTATCATCACAAGTCTTTGCAGGACTGGGCGTATCATTTGATTTAAGAACGAACGATTTCAAAATGCTTGATTGACTATCACTCTCATCGACAACATGTGTACTAGTATCATTCTCTGATGCTTCTTTTAACTTTTTATCAATTTTCTCTATACTATTTAACGAAAGTTCAGTTGTCTCTCTACTTTGCATATCACCCTTGTCAAGTACAGTGTCTTTCGTAGTAAGATCTTCTACGACGGTGTCTTCATTTTTTGAGAAATCTTGGAATTCTTTTCTAAACGGCATTTCGTCGTTAGATTTGGTATCATTAGAGGTGTTTGTATCATAGCCACTGGATTTAGCATGGCTAGACTTTGTCTGGTTTGAGATTAGACTTTCTTCAGAATTTTTTGAGGAACTTCTAGAACGTTTTGAGCGTTCACTTCCCAAGTCGCTGTGATTATTATTACTACAAATGCTCATAGTGCTTAAATTTGTATCTTCACTGCCCAAAGACTCGGTTACACCTTCACCAGTATATTTGCAGTTTGAGATTTCTTCCTGTCTTTTTACACGCTTCCTAATTCTAGGTGGCAATGAACCATATCTCCATCTACATTTCCTTCTTCTGCTTCTACTAGATTTCAGGATCCCAACTTTTTTAGTATCTGTTTTGACTTCAGATTTCATTTCAACTTTCACCTCGGGTGGCTGAAATAATATTTCATCTTTTATATAAGTAAAAAATTGCAAGTATCACTTGAGGCTTCTGGTCTAACAAATGAACTTTTTTTACTATTGAAATCATGAAAATTATTATATAGTCATCAATAAAAATTAAACTTTACCTTGACAGTGGAGAGAATTTTATTGTCTAGGCAATGCCTGTAAACGCGTACGTCGTTCTCCATGATTTGTGGAAAATAAATATATCTAACACCATATCTATCGGTTCCCAAAAGAGTTTCAGACGGTTCATCTGTTAACTGTTTAGCCATTTCTTCTTGAACAGTTTTTCTGGCGTGCTAATTGAGAAATAAGACAATAGAGTAAAGTTTATTGAGATCAAATATCGTCCAGCTTGAATAGTTCATACCAAATAAAGATGATTACTAACCATCATAGCGTCACAGACTGTTTTTAGGAGCCATACCCTTTGTCTGAATGTTAAATCTTCAAAGTCTTTCCCTTCGAGTAAAGAAATGTCAGGAAATATTTTCCAAAATGCTGGTTCAACTCCCGTGGCTTCTAAAACCTGATATGAAGATGAAGATTCAGTAAAAGTAAGATATAAATTATGGTCAGTTTCCCAATCAAGCAAAGATATGATAGTTGTGAAAAAAACCTTGACTGTGTCCTCGTGTTTGCTGTGGTAAATTTTGAACCAACTTTTAATCTTGTGCATTAATATATTGGTCCAGTATTCGTATGGCATCGGTGGTATTCTGCGTAATTTTGTTTTCAGCATTGGAGAGCTAGAAGAAGCGAGAACTCTCTTGAGTGATTGGATTTAGAATGATCCTTTTCCATAAAATTTGCATCACAAATTCATATCTCAAAAGATGTCAGAGATAGACAAACAGGACAGATGAAGATCCTGTGATAATGCATTGAAGTGTAATAAAGCTTCAGTTCACTAAAAACATCATCTGTCCCATTAGAAACCATTTCGGATCAATCTAAAGCATATTTCTCTGGCTCTTATAGTTTTTCAGATATCGTATATGCCTCACTCTGCATGTTTAGCTAGGACCGTTACCATTTTGTTACTATAAACTCTGAAGGACCAGACCAATTCTTAGTATAATTTTCTGATAATGTAGTCATTGAAAAGAAATTATGATAAATATAATTTAAGCACTAAAAGTAAAAATAATTAATAATGTAGGCCATACCTAAGTAGACAAGTCATAATATGAGCCAACTGCTTTGAGGCTCGTGGCATTAACAGCATTCTTTCCATTTCATACATTGACAAGGGGCCAATATTCAATGCTTCTTTTGTCAGGTGTAGAAAGTGGTAAATTTGCGGTATCTTAAAGGAATAATTTATCATTCTTAATCATACCTGAAGTACAATGCTTATAAGTAAAATAGTATCAAACATAAAGAATAGGCAACAGACTCAGGGTGAGCACTAATTTCGATTTCACAAGGCCCTGCCTCTGCTTCATAACATTTTATGTGTATTAAAAATCCTGTAACCTTTCTGTAACTTTTCCCAATATCTTTTTCAAACTTATGTGAAAAATTAAAGCACAACTAAAACATGAAAATTAAGTAGTTATTGAAATTCTTACGATTTGCATTTTTCGAGAATTTAAAATTAAAATTTCATGGGATTCTTATGATATTATCCTACCACCCAGGCAACAGGATAAAATATAATTCTAATCGGATTTTGGATCTTCTGTCTTGGTCACCTCTAAGCTAAGAATACTGATCAGTTACTGAATAAATTACAATACTGACCTCCCACATTGTCTTCATTTCATTCTGCAATTCGTCAGACATGATGTGTTCTTTTTCCCAATTAACCATAGCAATGTCCTCGCTATCCAACTTCCGTTTCCTCCCTTTCTTAGCCATCTTTCTTGCTGCTCAATGAAACGGTTACCTGCAAGCAGTGAATAAAAAAAAAAATACATCATAATTTATTTCGACAGAGTTTAGATAAGATTTATAGAACAAACTCTGATCATTCAGACAAAATTATACGGTAAATATCATAAATAAGTACACAGCTTACAGATACTAATCTATGAGACATTGTCTCACTCGTCCTTTTTCACACAATAGTTCATTTATTTTGGACGAATTATTGAACAAATCTAAAGGTAATTAAACATTTCATATTGGAGGGCTGATGGTTTGATGAAAATGCAATTTAAAAGTCGTGGGGGAATATGAGAAAGATTTTGGAAATTGTAGAAGAAAAAACTTCGAATTTCTTAGCAAGGATGGGTAATACTGATTTATGCCAAATTCGTATTTATGGTTGTTCAATATTCTTTTCATTTTGTATGTGATGGAAGACAGTTGGAAAAAATCGCAGTCACAAAATTCTCTCAAATTATATTATATTTATACGAATTCAAATTGCTTCGAACAGTACAGGTATAGTTCATTTGTCGCATTCTTGTTGCAAAACAACGAGCATTCTACGCTTAACAGCTATTCTCAAATCATATACCTAAATAGCAGAAAATCGTTTAATAATTTACTAAAAAATTTCGGACGATCACGATCGAAGAATTTTGAAATCAAAAAGAGTTCCAACTCAGGACGTAAAACTTTTCGGTCTGCTATACATATAGCTATGAAATATAGTTCGATTTGTCAAGTATATCTGAATCTACCTGGTCTCTCTCTCTCGCTCTCTACCACGACCTTACATTAATTAATCATTGCGATCAGAAGGTTCAATACGCCAAGGTCGACGTACACACATCCATGAGTACAAGGGTAGGGAATAAGAAGAGACACCATCTCGATAAGGAAAACGTGAATGTTTGTCAAGCAATTAGAAAAACGCGACGTAAGCAAACGACCCTTGCAATATATATATATGTATATATATATATATATACATATGCGCGGGCACCTATACCCGTGCCTATCAGCAGGATAATAAGGAAATATACACCGTGCGTTTAAAATATAACAATTTGTAATACAGAACGTAAGCGAAACAAATTTTTTCATTTCTGCACGCATTTTGCAAACAGGTAATACAAGGTAGTCGGTCTTGAATCGATCATAATAAAGTAAAATTGTGTATTACGAATTGATTTTTGGATTTTGGATTTACTATCCGCGTAACTTATTGCTAGTGACACCCGGTTCGTGCAGCGGAATATACTTTCTCATCTACCTATACTACGCCTACTCTGTGTGTTCATAAGTCTGTTGATAATTGACTTCTTGTCATTCAGATTGGCAACTTTAGATAATGAATTGTTATCCATTATCAGCCAATGTGGATAACTAATAGAGTTTATAAATATAGGTATGTATGTACTTCGCAAACTCAATATGGTAAGGAAACTGAAAACAAATGACTTATTGTACACGAAAAGAGTTTCTTTGTAGTCATAACGATTAATTATTGGCAGCAATTAATCATTACTTATTAAATACGTAGAACTCAATACCACGCAAGATGCAAACAAGTGTCGCGGGATTGGCGAACGAGAATGGTCGCAGAAGATTTGTTTCAGGTCCTTATATCCAGAATGTAATTTTTTTATTCACCATTTTAAGTATGATACGAGCTAGTTGTTTTATTTCGATAAAGATATAAGGTATAGACCGCGAATATGTCAATTCCGTTTATCAAAAATGTTCATAATTTTTGTCAATTTTTATTCAGTCAGAACTTTCTTTTTTAAACGCTCGAAAAATCTGAGAGGAAACAAGAGCTGTGAGAAAAAAAATTATTTTTGTTTTCCGATGGGGTTGAAGTTTCAGATATATGAAGCTGATGTATACATGCAAATAATGAAAACCGTGATCACAATACCTATATGTATACGGTAAACCACATACTAATAAGTGTAGCTGAAAGTTTTCAGACTTTTAACGCAGAAAGATTCTTGTCAGTGTGAACATCCGGCACACGAAAGCAAACGTAGGTCACAAAACGTTCGATGAAAGCAAAAGATTAAAGATAATAGACGGTTATGTCTAAATTAAATAACCTTGAACGGCAGTTTGTTACAATATAACCGAATATAACGATATCGACGTCATTTTACGTAGCGATATGCGGATAAGTCGAAGTTAATGGTCAAAGATAAGTAACTCGTTAGATAATCAAAGTCACCGAGAAACATCTCAGGGTATGCAATGCACTTACGTATCGAAAATTGGCTTTACTTTCTTAGACGAGGCTTTTTTTGTTCATTTTTGCATCGATCCCCGGTCAGTTTCATTGAATTTTCAGCATGAAAAGTAATTGCTATCCCTAGCGAGCAAGCATGATCGTAATATCGACCAAAACTAGTCGGAATTTTAATCCTCCTGAAATCAAACTTTTCAGTCAAATATAGAACGAGCATAATGTCAACTACAAACTAACGCAAATCTAAGGCCTTTTTTACTGCTGATCGTGAAATACTTTCTACACCAGCGTAGAGAGTGCTAGATCCAACTGACCGGTGCATAAAAGTGACGTTCTCAAGATTTGACCAACTTTTTATGAAGCGAATTTTATGCTATAAAAAATGTCAGACAAGATATAAAACTCTTTTCGATATTTCAAAGTTTTCCAATCGGTTTTGATTTGAGTATAATATGTTTGTTATTTGCATTGCTATTACGAACGTGAAAGATCACAGGTATAAAGAAGTGAGCGTGGAAAGATAGGAGGAAAATGTCAATTAACATCCTGATGCGCGAATTTCTTGGATCAATTACTGAAGACAATGGGGTGGTAAACAGAACAGAGTTATTTTAGAGTACGTCTGATAATGAGGTGCATGTAAGACAGTGACGTTAAGCCAAGGCTGCGTCGTAATATGGCACCGGTGCTTATAGATGTTTAAAAAAGATACAGAGTGCTTATTAGTGCACTGAATCGATCTCGTTAGCAAATATTGCTTGTAGGTCGCGTCAAGTCGCAAGATCTAACAAGAGATAAGTAATAATTATTCAATGTTGACATCGACTTTCACGAAAGCCTTTTCTTATTAAATTAAACTAATCACCATTGTGACCCATGTGTAACTTCATCTTTCGTCGTTGCGACGAATACTGAACACAATATACCGGAATCTATCGCTACCTGTACTAAAAATTTATCTCCTTATGATAATTTCATCATCTTTTAATAAACTCAGGGAAATATTCAGTCGTGGCGTTTCAAATTTCGAAAAGATTCCCTTTCGCACATTCTTACTGGATTCTGCATCTTGAATGACCACGTAAGAAAGATCATGTCGAGTCTACGGTGTTGATCTATTTGTACATCATTGCAGCTAGTCTGTATATCATTTTTATACATCATAGTCTAACAATATAGGTTCCTTGTAGCACTAAGTCACGCATATCTGCGTGTACCGTTGTCGAATGATGTCCATTTAGATATAGGATTCTCTTGTTCTATTTATGCGATTAGCGTACGAAGCCTTATCACCTGCCACCTATTAACACATTTACAAGCAAAATTGTGCGGAGAAATGTAAGGGCATTAAAATGGCAAATGAGAACATTACTTAAAACATGGAAAGACATCGGGTAATCCTTATCATCGGCACATCAGCAAACCTCCAATAAAACCTGTTTTAAAGAGATACTAGCTAACAAGAAACAGATATGCAAAAAAAAAAAAAAATTTCGTACCGTTAGTTTTCTTTTTTCGTAGAAAATTATATAGTCGATTTCAATTGAGCGTGATACAGGTCATGGCTAAATATATAAAAGTGGGCCGCACCATCTACCTTGATGATTTGCGCACTCAATCCTTTGCGAAATTCAAGTAATTGGAGTTCTCATAGAACAAGGGAATTAGTAGACATTGGAAATCGTTAATCAATCACTCGGAAGTATATAGACACTAATTTGAGTGCATTGATAGACACGAAGATTAGCCAAAATAAGAGTCCCAAGAAAATGTTCCATCGAATGTAATACCATGACAGTTTTACGTTGACCTGTTTCGCCGGATTATGCAGCAATGTTTTATTTGATGGATTAATCCTTTGGCGATCAAACTGCCCAAAATCATACTGAATTAACACTGAACACGCCAAACTCGGTCACTGAGGGGTAGAATAAAATCTGAAGGAACAAAAATAGTCGTAGTCATATCATATGTGCGTTTTCGCGATTTTTTGACGCCTGATTTGCGATTTTTATGTAGGTATGTATCAAATTCTTGTTTTCATGTATGAGAAGCATGTACTTTGCCAATGCAAAAGTTATAAGTCAAAGATGAGTTTGCATCGAGTTTTGAAGTTCATATTCTTTCAACGAGAGAATTTCGAAAAATTCAAAAATTTCACAGAAAATAGGTGATAACATCGATCTCAAACAGAAAACAGTTCCTGGAAGAACGATTGAAGTGTTCATTTTTTTGAATAATCAAAAACTGCAGCATATCTGATAGCATTTGCAGTGTTTACTCTTCCAAGCATTTACTCTTTTCATCCGTTTAAAACAAATACTAGATACAATACATGAGCCCAGACGGTTAGTTAATCGACCAACGAAGTTCATGTAATTAAATATCGAATTTTGCATACGACGAGTTTGAAAAGAATAGCCATAAAAAGTAAATAGTTAAAATATAGTAAAAAATACCGTTACATGCGTTTTTAATTATTTTTAGGGAACAGGTATTCCAATTTTTCCATCCGAATTTTTCTTCACTTCGATACTGATATTTCCACTAACCTTTCGTGAAATTTTGAATGTTTGAAAATTCCTATCTTGGAAAAGTAGCGCTGATATAAATTACCGACAAATTTAATTGAAAAAAAAAACCCTAAATTTGGCCAATCCGTAAACAACATCATCACTCTTCACGCATATGTATGAGAATGAAATGATTTTGACATACCTATATGTAACGATCATGATCTAAAAGTGGGCACACTTTCGGGGTAGTAAATTACGTCCTAAATGGCGTTTATATAGTGTTTCGTCTGCCCATAGGCGTTTTCTTTTCCATACTAATTAAAAAAACTATAAAATTACCCCAAGCTTTCGTTTCCCACTACACACGAATGTGAATGGTCAGAAAAAGTAGCCTTATGGAGGGCGCGAAGGGGATCAAAGGGGTGGAGTTGAAACAAAAGCATCGCGCCCTATATACCCCAACAAACGTCGAGAGGTGACAGTCGGGTGCGAACCATCGACTAAATAGTTTTGAGCTGTGATCAATTAAAGAAATGAGAAAAGTTACGGTTCACGATTAGAAAACGTTTCCGATATATTCCAACACTGGGGCTTACTATAACTGTAACATTCTGCCAATCGTAGCAAAATTATACGTCCTAATTCGCCATGGGAATTTATCATGAATGATAAAAACTGTATGGATCTATCTTTGATGATCCCAAGCTCAAATTAGCTCAAGCCTCTACCGAAGATCAGAAGGACTCCTTCATTCAGGAATGGGAAAAATATATGATATTTAGGTTGCGGAGGCAACGTTTCTTTTGGCTTCGATTATTACCGGTGATCGAATTGACGCTGAAATTATTTATTCAGAAGAGATTTGTTGCGGAGCTTAGTGAAACCGTGCGGTGATATTAAGATCGAGAAAAATCTATGAAAGTATACTCAATGCGGTATTAGAGAATGCTTTTCAAATGGATAACTTAGAACCTCCACCGTACAGATCAAAGGATAGCACACCTCAGATCTTAGACATTCGAAATCATCTTCAGGCTCTGCTCGCTGCTCGGTTACCTTTCGAAAATAATTTGGCCTCAGGGCCAAGGCGAAGGGCTTCACTCCGTGAGCAAGAGGTCGGAGGCTTCAATGATATGAAAAATAAATCGTACTTAAACGAAACGCAACAATTACGAAGCACCGTTGATATAGAAACACATAACGAGGAGGCGAGGACATCAAGAGACGTTGATAACTATAAAACTACAGATCCAATTACCTTGGAATACTTGGCTACACACAACCCTTACATCCCGTATTCAATCAACACAGTTCATCTGCAAAATCCTTATAAACAATCGCAAGCACTGGAGGGATACGCACCGAAGAAGGCTGGACTAAAGGTAGGCAGTGAATAATAGGACTGCACGGTATTGAGAATTTGACACCGATTTTCGGTGCGGGTTTTTAGAATCGGTAATTCGGTTCGCCGAAAGATCGAAATTCTTGAAAATCGGAATTTCGGTGGACCCCGATATTCTGTAATACCGAGATTATACCAAAATATCATCGATACAACAAAACCGACCCACGGAACAAAATACTGATATAGAAACAGAAAGTCAAGCCGAGAGTTTCTTCATTTTTCAGTTTGTCAGTTTTATTCGTAGTTTCTAACGATACGCTGCACTGAGTTTTTTCGATATTCAAGACTGTACCGAACTCTCGAAATCTTGGTATCGGTATTCACGGCCGATTTCAGTACCAAAACACTTCGAGAGAGAAGATATCGAAATTTCGCACACCCTTACTAAATACTGATCCGTAGACTAGTCTAACCTTGCCGCCCCCAAAAATCGTGTAAATGTATCTAGCTCGTTGTGCAGGGTGCTATTGACCGATATTTAATCAGGGCATGTATCGTGCAAGAGAATCCAACGTGAGACCTAGACGCAACAATTTTGCTGCGAGACGAAAGGACGAAAACGTACCAGCGGCTATCGACATTAATTACGCCAAGGATAAGGGCAAAACTGAAAGGTATAAGTTATCTAGAAGTTGTATAAGTTTCAGTTATAATTAGAATTATCGGTGAGGGTTATCAAGTGTCTTCTAAGGTCATCAGACATGGTATCGAACCGTTTGAAATGGAGAAATAAAAGCCTCGTTCTTTCTTCCGGGTTTGAATTTATATTCTTTCAAATGATTGCAATAATCAATACAGTTATTGACTCCCCGAAGCAGACAATATTCCGGAAAATGCCATTTTTCTGAACAATAATTTCATCGGATGAACTCCTTGATTTTTCTTTTTTGGTTGCTAACAATAATTGCATTCCGAGTGGTTTCTCAATCTCGATTTCACACTTTCCTGACTCCTTCCATGACTCTGTGTTATGGAATGAGAACTTGGCATCCTGTAATGTATTTGAAACTACGTAAACTTTGCACAATATCGTTTTTGAATGTGAAATCTAACATGAAAATGAAGCAGTTATCGAAGTCCAATGGTTCAATTTCTCTGATAGTTCAGATCGGAAGAGGAGAAGAGAAGAGAAGATAAGAAATGAAATATTACAAAATGTTATTGGAATACGGATATTAATTATTTATTCTATGAGACATTCGTTTAAAGACACATCCTCGAATTCAGTGTGATTAGAGGAAAAGGAAACAAACACTGTGCTTGCGAGGGTATAGGAGAGCCATCGTGATTTGATTTTATTAGCTATTTAAACAATGTATAGATCAACCCTCGAAAAGCATTACATTACCGTCTTTTTCGTTCTATGAACTGAAAATACCGAAAGAACATGCATATTCCAACACTTTAAACTGGATAACCCTCATCGAGGGAATTTTTTTACGAAATTGGCGATGCTTCCGATTTCTTTCAGATTTCAAATTTCAGATATATATTGATTTTCCAATCTAACTGTTTTTCCAACTATGATATGAAATGCAATAAAACTTCTTCGGGTATGAACTTCAGAGAGTTCAGTACGAAAGTAATGTCGATATTTCTGAAATCCCTTGCGACTTGCAATCTTCTTTTCCTGAAGAAGAGTAGCCACCACCCATATATGTATTGGAATAGTACGTAAAACTTTAGATTGGCGTGAAGTCGATAAAACGGTGTGCAAGTTTGGTGTTTTATTTTATCAGAAGGCGATCCCATCGAGATGAATGTCATCTTTGCTTGAAGAAGAATCAAGTCGGTCTTACTGCCCAGCAGTACTGTTTAACTAGTACTTTGCACGGGCTGAGATACGTCGGAGACGCGAGTCTATCGATTCTCGAGAGGTATCGTAGATCATCTTCAGCTTTTGAGTAGTCTTGAATTTTTTTTCTAGATGAAATCTCTTTTCTAGGCTTTTCTGGATAGTTTCATTTATCACGGCTTTTTTGACCTCGAGTTATTACATCTGGAATCTATTTCAAAAATGGACAGACTCACCAATGATCATATCTCTGAGTCCAGAACCAATGTCGCTGGTCGACATACCGTTCCCATCTATAACCGTTTGTAATATGAATAACGCAAAGAAAACCGAAGCCGATCGCATCAATCAAGGGTAATAAAATGGAAATAATTATTTTGTGATTATACTAGGCACAATATTGTATGTTAAATAACCCGAATATCAAACTTGTCCGTGACAAAGACAATTCATGTTTTAGACGAGAGAATTTGGAGAAGCTTCTGTTGAATGATATTTGCAATTTTGAGAACGGGAGTTCGACTAGCGACCTAGACTCAGAATCTGGAAAATGGAGCAACGTGCAACGTTTTATGATCAACGTAAGCGATACTATATTGGAATGAAAATTGACACGGCATAGAATTATGTATGAAGAAATGAATTCCTTCATCAGGTTACACAGCCATGTACAGATATGCTACATCTTTGCCGATGGCACGAGAATACTACAGACTGCGAGAAGATCTTCAATCCAACTTTAACCGACGAAGGAATTTGCTGCAATTTCAATTCTGTGCATAGAAAATACCTATTTTTTAATCCGTGAGTGAAGATCTGATAATCCTTCAGATTGATTATTTATTTTAAGCACAAGACAACCTCGCGCTGATTTCACAATTGCATGATACTTGGAATTGGTTCGATTGATTGATTCTAGCCGCGACATGTCGGACCTGAACGTTACCTTTCCATTCACGAGTGTTGATTGGACTCCAGAGAAGGGATACGAGTCAAAAACACCCGTGGATTCCATACCCTGGAGACCATACGGCGCTGGAAGACACCTTGGTCTTACATTGGTCCTAGACGCTGAAATTTACGAGTACTATTGCTCATCGACAGCCAGCGTTGGTTTCAAGGTGAGTATATCTATATAGGCAAGCCCGAAAATTTACGTAGGTATCTGCATAATTTATTCCAAATTAGATTGTCATCTCTAAGTAAATAAGTTCCCGAAGTCAGAGTTCGGAGAAAGAAAAAATTGTCCATTAGGTTCATTGTCGCAAAGTTATCGCCAGTTTAGAACCATATATTGCCTTGCCGAATTGAACAAGAACCGAGTGTTATTGGTTTTTTTAGATTCATACATACATCAATGGTTATAAAACGCCTAAATAATCGTTGATTGGTATTTTTTAGAGAAATCATATAGATTTCTCTTAAGCCTGACGATTGCTGGCAATTAGAATTCTGTTTGTAGATAATAATTAATAGTAACGGGGCGTGCTAACTTTGACTACAGATGCTTTTACACAACCCAGTGGAAACGCCAAAGATTGCAGATTTTGCTTTCGCCATAGCGCCCGGGGAAGAGACACGAATCGTGATACGACCTACTATTAGTTCTGCAAGTAAATCTATAATCAGATTACCGAAAAAGAAGCGGAGATGTTTCTTCACCTCGGAGAGATCGTTAAAATTCTACAGAACATACACCCAACGGAATTGCATTCTCGAATGCGAGGCCAATTTTACACAAGAAATTTGCCACTGCGTTCAACATTACATGCCAAGTGGGTTCAAAAGATACAAAAAATGAAAATAAAAAAACATTTTTAAAACAATTATCTCATACATCTACCAATCGCTTTCGTTAATTAGAATCGGCGAATACTAAGATTTGCGGTAAAAAGGATGAAAAATGTGCTAACGAGGCCCGACTTGCCATGGAATTAAAACTGTACGATGACGAAAATACTACAAATTTGTTCAATATGAGCCAAACGTAAGTTTCATTCAGTGAATTAATAACAATCGGTGCAATAATTGACGACTATTCAATGAATGCATATCTAGCTTTAACGTTGCATGCGCAAAATGAGAAAATAATCGTTTCAATCAACGCGGAGTATAAATAGTATTTTAGAAAGTGGAATTAGATTTTAATATGAAGTTGGTCAAGTTTAATTGGGTTGCGGTATGAATCGAATTCGAATCTATAAATACAGGTATACCTACAGTAAATCCTTTGCAATGTAATTGCGTCTAGATTCAGCGTACATATATAGGTTTGACAGTGAACAAGTAGCGAGCCGATCAATAATCAATCAAATAATGTCAAACGCAGGAGTGGCTGTAATTGTCGGCCAGGTTGTTTCGAGATCAGTTACAATTCGGAGCTCTCACAAAGCAAATTGGTTTCTACTTTTGATGTGAATTCGGAATACGTGAAGAAAAATAGCGGATACTTCGTGTAAGTAAAGAGAATCATGCTGTTGCGTGCGTTAGCTCGTAAATCATCAATTGAATGACACAATAATTATAAAATGTTCAATTTTAAAAGCTGTTTTATCGCCCCTTTGCACTGGATGCTCCCATCGCCCGCATGCAAGACAATAAATTTATCACACTGACATATAACACGTTTTTTATGATTATTCACCTAATAGAATAATTATCAGAAATGAATCTGTCCGCGATGCTGAAGTATAGTTATACCGAATAATCGATAATTGAGGTGCACTGTACGGTTTGTGATTGAACACGATTACCTTTATCTAGCTAATAAACGAGGTGAGTAAAGAACAACTTTTATCTACTTTTGTGTTCCAACGTTTTTTCTACCTTACAGAGAAAACATTGCAGTCGTTCACCTGTACTTTGTGGACTCGCAGTTTACGGTCTATGTCAAAAACGAATTGTTCGGATTCACTGAGCTATTGTGTGAGTATTTGACTTCTTATTCATAAGCTGATCTAACACTCCGAGGAATAGCTTTTGCGACTTAAGTACTTCCCAAAGTAATTTTTTATGAAACGCTGCACTTGGAGCGTAATTTGAGCATAGACTGTTTGGTCTATCCTGTACTGTGATAGAATATCATATGCACAGCTAAAAAAAAAAAATACAGTGTTCCTATCCTAACGGCTGAAAGAAGTAAAAAACGAGAATAGAAACCAAATTGATGAAATCCGACTACAAAAATAATTAATTTACCTTTCAGCCAACACTGGAGGATTACTTGGGCTTTTTATGGGCTTCAGTTTCTTGTCACTGGTGGAGATAATCTACTTCGTAACTTTGAGACTCTGGTGCCGAATTTATAGACAAAACACATCGCCTACACACACCCTTTTGAAAGTAGTACCTGCCGCCCATCAAAACGCAATCGTCTATCCATTTGCTCAATAAATTGGATGAGTACGTAGATTCACATGAAAATCGAAGTAAGCGGTGTAAGTGTCCGTTAGATTAAATCACAAATATTGATGTTATTGCTGCGCGCACTTTTTCAATTGGAAATTACGATGCTTATGATTTTTCGAATTCGATGGAATCTTTTTATTCATTGAATACAATTCGAATAGGTTTATTGCAAAATTTTCAGAAACGATGATGTGATAGAACTTGTCACAAAAATCATATTCTCTCCATCAACTATCCGTTCGAGAAGTTTTTAAGACACGTTGATTTAATTCAATCGCGTTGAAGACCAAGAGGAACCGAAGAAAATAGTTGAGTTTATAATTTTCAAGACCTGAAGGAGTATATATGACCGTATATGACAAACCACGAAATGTGAAACATTTAGGAGCTGATTCAAAAATTCAAATATAATTTAAATTTGAAGCACAGCTAAAAATAAAAACTTTTGCTACGTTCTTCGAGCTTGACTAGAAACTGAGTTTAAGCTTGAGCTTTCTTCCATATACTTAGCTAGCGACTGCAGCTACACAAAGTATTTAATTCGAGCCCAGGGTCGATATGATTACCTCCTTATAATAATGGGCCTTCGGAAAGTGATGCCCCATGTCAATGTCATATTAGTGAAGTTCATTGAATAGTAGAAACGATATAGAAGCATGCCAGTTGACCAGAATTCGATTAACCCCCGGCACTGAACTGTTTGATTTTTTGATAAGAAGTGTACAGTAATACGAGAAAAAAAGAAAGAGATTTCTGTATAAATTTGACTTCTCTGTCGTATCTGAGTATATACATTCAGTGACGAAATTCAAGTCGATGTAGTGAAACGTATTTCGGACGATAAGAAAATGATACATCGATTCTACTTCCACGTGGCACTAGAATAAAAAATGATATACAACTGATGATATGAATAATTGAGTGAAGTCGGGAAAACCATACTGCGCCGTATTAGAAGATATTTAATCTCGGACCACTGTAGGAAAAGGGCTTTACTCAAGCTAAGACCTAAGACCTAAGACCTATGACTTTTTTTTTATGCACAGGCTTTTCTATCACATTCTGATCGAAGTTTTCTTATGCAATTGTCTCTGACTATCTCAGGTTTTTTAAGTTTGAACTGATGTATCAAAAATTGTCGAAAATATGAATGATATTTCAACAAATAAATTCATTCCGTTGCAACCGCTAAAATTACCTGTACCTGTACCTGTACTTTAAGTTAAACGATTGTTGCCTAATTTCACTGTACGGGCGAAAGCAATGAATGAAGTATAGCTTTAAAGGACCGAATAATTAATGCATACCCCAATAAAGCACGATGAATAAACTATGTGTTTGCTGTAAGTGTGGAGATTACAATTTCTGAAAGCAATCATTTATTTATCATACGCACTCCTAATTAATTACTCAATGTAATTCTCGTGTCCTGTACAGGCAATATACGAGAAACACGCTTGTTCCTGATTCTTCGACGTAGGAAGGCTACATTACGATTATTACACAATGATATTAATTACAATAACAGAATATGTTATAAGTGTGTAACACAGTGTGTTGAAAGTTTATCAATTTCATATTATTCACCTATACATCATGATAAAAATGCATATTATACGTTAGAGTTTTATCCATTTTAGAGTAATCGATGTTTACGAGGTATGGCCCAGCCTGAGTGGTAAATTCACGTTTGGTTTCAAATTACCATAGTAATATACTTATACTTGCTTTATTAATCAATCACAATCTGGCTATAAGATGAAATATTCATCTTATGAACGACCCGATTTAAATGGAAAATTAAATGACTAGGATATGTGTATGCATCATCACCCTAACGGTGATCTCAATAATAAATACCTACCCATGATGTGTTATAAGCATGTGTAGCCACATGTCTGAGAATCTTTATAACTTCCACATCCCCCCCACCTGTGCATCCCATTCGTAAACTAAGCTACCTGTACATGCATTCGTAGTTATTAGAGGCAAGTACGCCGCACATCTTTTATTATGCAACTCAACTGCGAAACCATGTTATTTAAATACATAGTTATTTGTCAAACTCATCAATGATAATTTGCTTTTGTAAATAGTTTCTATCGAAAAACTGCAATTGCGTTTCATCTGAGATTTAAATGATTAGCGAATTTGGTTGAAATTTCGAGGAAGACGGAACGTGTAATCTAACTTCGGATGGGAATAGATTTCGTTTTAGAAAAATAATATCTACGATTATTTACACGAAAGATTAGCAACAATATTGTCAAAAACGAATCGAAATGAATTGTTGAAACTGTCGCGTAATCTTAGTTAGTTGACAATATTGCAATCTCGCTGATTATATTCGGATATAATACGTCGGATTGGGATTAGGGTACACTGATTTCGCGCAATTACTTTGTCACTAAGCTAGTAGGCCCGAAAGAGACGATTATACAAAGTTTTGCAGATGTTTATAACATCGACAGATTTTAGAAAACAACCTGTGCCCGTTCCGCTTGCTTTCAGTTTTGACCCGGAGATGATTCAGGTATATGTTAGCACTGACATCAGTTTGAAGATCTTATGGAAGGTAAATTATGCGTCGTGATGTAATATTGACAATATGTAGCAATCAATCAACGCGTAACATGCAATAAAATATATTTCCATGGTGGGTATACACACCGACATATACGTCGAAGTGTATCGTTATGTTTTATAAAGTATGAAATATCATGAGTAACTTACCGAAGAGTCGATGTATCTTCTGTTGAATTGGAGCACGTAATTTAGGGTATGTTTTTATCCATTTTCAGGCACATTTTACACCCATTTAAGAACTTTATACTGCATAAATCGCAAAGCGAACTCACTACGTAGACAGCTCACATTTTCATCGCCGCCATGACAGCTATTGCTTATCGAAAAAACAAGGGTGCGGCTACGTTCACTTCCACACCGTCGCTATACGCGACTCGAGTAAAGTTCCAACGAAATGCGGGCTGCGCTATCTAACAGTCAGCCTGAGTATCACGTAGGCCGGTAATACAGACAGAAGTTTTGGTGAAAAGATCCATATGCGAATAAAGACAAGAAATATTTTTCTACGTCGTTTTATCCGCCTATGGGGCATTTTTATACAAACTTTTTTAATAATCTAAACATAAAAACCATTTGTTGCTTGCTTCTTGAGCTGTATGACTAGGCCATACTCCTTTTGTGCGTCAAATGCCTCTTTTTTTCAGCATTTCCAGGATTTAAAAATGCCTAGGCTTTATATTCTGAAACATTACTAAATTGTAAGGAATCTGCACCACCATGTCTTCAATGTATTTAGTTTACCCTTACCAAATAAATAATATGTTTCATAAATGCTATAGATAATAATGAAGTCAAGCAAATTTTAAAAATGAGAGTGCTTCGAAAGCATCTTTATTAACTAAGATCTTCTGATATAACATGCTATTCGATTATCCATAATTCAATATTATTAACTAGGTATTAGTATAATACATATACATTCAGATTTTCAATATTATCATTGTGGGCAGGTTATCCTAACATTTATGCTTACGACTTTTCATATAAAATCCTATATGATATAATGTGTACGTACAACTACCTAGTCGAGACATAAATGACATAGTGGGACATAATATTAGGTCACAATTCTTTTCTTTTTCTTCTTTTTCCTCTCAATTCAGCTCAAAATCATTACCTATAATCGAAGATTTCTATTGCAACAACATATGCATTTTGCTTTCCCTGTGGAAACAATGTTGTGACTGATGTTTTCTTATTTCTATTCACTTTTCTATGCCATTTATGACGTTATAATTATAAGATAATCCTTTTATTGATTTATTTTTATGTTATCTTCACTAATCACATTTTTGTCCATTGCCTAATTCTTCAAGAAAGCTACCATTCCATTTGGTAATAATTTTTAACAAATTGACAATTTTTGCGTTTCGTTATAAATAATTATTTTTACGTATATCATTCGGTCTAAATCAGAAGGAGATCTTCATTTAGATATTTAATCCTTTTAATTATTATCTGATTTATATGACGGAAAATATAAAATAATCAATAAACACAAAATGTAATCATGATTATACAATTAATATACATCTAATATGGGTAGGTCAGGATACAGAAAACATAGGAAGACTCTACCTTATCATATCTCGATTAAACTGAAAGCTCCAATGTTTGTTGTGCATAAAATAACAATACTGGAGGCTGCACGATCTGTGCGTTGTAGTTTTAAGAGAACGCGTTAGGATAAGCAAAATAAGCAGCGAAATTTCTCGCAGAATTAATCAAATGAACACAGCTAGTCTGCATTTAAGATTGCAAGAATCCGTAAAACGAAATATATATACGTATACTCTGTGACTTAATTAAAAATATCTCCGTGATTAAATACTTGAATAAAATCTCCGATATTTTCGTATTTCCAAGCAAATTCTTTACCAACAAACTAGTCTGTAATATTTCTAATTCACCGTTCTTGCTAATGGTCCTAACGTATATACTACAAATTTTTATTATATAAGATTTGTATATCCAAGAGGCGCGGTCGGGTATAATGTTATATTTTAGAGGAACTTTGGGAAAAACAGAAAAAAAAATAAAAATAGTACAAGTAGATGAATTTTGGAAATCAGATATCGATACAATAATCTTTCGAGCACCAGCCATCAATTCATCTACTTGTAACGTGAAAATAAAATACTTCCAACATTGAGCGAAATGAAATATGTAGAAGTATAATTTAGATCAACGAAATAGCAAAGTTGTTAGTCTGTGGCTCTTGGATGATTTATATCATACATAAAGCAAAAGATTTTGTTATATTTACAATTATTTTATTCTTCAAACACGGACCTCAACCTGAATGGAAAACAATCTGTCTTCGATAAACCCTGACCTACCAATTAATATCTCTGACAAATTTGCTGCTTTCATGTGCCAATATAAATACATACATAGTATCATAGGAAAAAAAAAAAAAATAATAATATTAATAATTGAGAAAAGTATCTAGTCTAACCCAAAATACTGCAGCAGGCATTATGACCACATAAAGTAAAGTTATTGTAATAATATTTAATTTACAAATTATTATCAGTAAATCGAAATATAACATTTACCTATACATATAAATATATATATGGGGTATGTGAAATATTACACAGAGTTGGCTTGAGTCCTTCGCAAAATGCAATCAACACAAATTTCACTTTAAGATTTCTAGCAAAAATATAGGGTGATATAGAAGAAATGATGTCAAGATTGATTGAAGATAAGATAAAAACACATCAATGATCGATGCTAAAATAAATAAAGATAAATCTGCCTGAATCTCTAAATTAAAGAAAGTGAAAAGGACTGTAATTGATCGAGGAAAGCGATATTATTGGTCCTTTCCAGTGGATACGAACAATAATATCGCTGAATGAAGTATATTCCTGTATTGATACGTATATCTGATTGACAAAAAAGAGTGATCTTATGCCAACTCTGTAATGAAGCTGATAGGTAAGATCTGTAGAAAACGGTATCACCTGGCATGGAGTTGATTTTGATATACACTATTAAAGTTGTGATGAATATGTGATAGATGTAGTCATATTTGCACAAACTACAAACTCATTTTCCATCCATTCAATATTTCGGCCATACATTTTCAATATATGCATTAGTTCGCGTAGTGATATTAAAAACTACACAACATATCATTGCGTTGGAGTTTGATGATCGTTAACTCTATGATTCTGACAATAGTAAGCGAATGTTCGTGTGTCAAGTCATAGTACATTGCCATACCTATAACAATTGTGAATATAAAAATCAATGTATAGCTAGCTTATCAAACTATTATTACAAACTATATTCTATAGTAATCCATATTCAAAGAGCTCCATTTTAGAATTACAAAACAGAAAACAAACTGTTATATAATTAAACTGATAATATTACCAATATTGCAGTTTTTTTTTTCGTTTTTTTTTTCAATAATTTTATACATTTTCTTCTCATGATACTGTTTTCTCATTGCATGTTACACCTTCATTGCCATTCGCCACTACACTTCAATTACAGCTTAATTAAACAGAGGAGCCCCGCCTAGTTACATAACAAGAAAGGATCATTTAAAAAAACAAAAATAGGTATCGTATTCTGGTATTAAATTGGTCGAATATCCATAATGGTTGGTGCAGGTTGTTCCAGAACAGTTAGCAGAGTAAAGAAGTCTGTGCTCTGAATTCAGAAAAGAAAGACATAAGTTTCTAGGTAGCCAGTAGCGTGCAATACTTCACATTACTTTAATACTGTAATCATAGTCTTAGGGATTTTAGACATAATTTAGGGATGCAAAGATGTTGTTATTGATTACTTTAATTGCATCAAAACTTATATAAGCCAAATATTTTTCTAATCAATACGTCATCAATAAACAAATCGGTACTTAGTCTTCTTGTTCGGCAGTGGCATTTGTATATTCCTCATTTGTCAATTCTAAATTGTTCTCCAGAGCACAGCCCATCTGACTTCATCTTGAGAAAGTATTTAGAGGAACCGCTGTGTAAAACTAACTGGAAAATAATTGCAGTGCGATGGTAAACAGCAACTTAGTGATAACTTTACATTGCTTCCACAACAGGGCAATGGTTAAAAAATCACTGATCACAACTAGTTTAGTTGCAAACCCTATGATTAGTATTCTTAATAATATTATTTATAATAGTTAACATTACATTTTCATCAAATACATCAGTTGGAAGCCCCGTGGATGACATTTGACGTACTTAAATTGATTACAAAGAAACCTAAGCAGGTGACAAAGTTTTGATAAAAACTATCAGTTCTACAAATTCTTTGACACAACGTTAATAATTAAAGAGCAATAATTGCATGAGGGAAAATACACAGTCTTTCATCTGTTTGAAAGTCACTCTTCTATTCCAAGATGCTAAAAATGTATAAATTTCATACAAATTGGAAACTGTTTTCACTTACCATGAGGAAAAAACTCGTCTGATCTATTATCTGTCGAACTGAATAATGAATAAAAGATCAATTTGTTACGATTTGTAAAGTAGCACATCGACTTTTTATACCAATTGTCCAACTTTTATTCATCCCCACTGCTAATTATTAATCATTAATTATTAATTACTCAATATCGTCAAAGCCTTCCGTCTTCAAAATAATGTCACACAAATCCGCAGTCTGTAGACTAACATCTACCACCTCGTCTTCTGTTTTCATCACTGGAAAAGAATAATCGATAAACTTCACTTTATAATTAAAGATTGTTATTCGAATCATTTTGGCTCTGGGAAGGCCACCTGACATTTGTAAACTTCGTCCAGCATAACGGCCTGACCTTGGCTTTGACCTTGACCTGGACCTGGACCTTGGCTAACGGTCACCGGAGTGGCTGAATTAACAACGACTACTTGTTGGGATTGTTGTCCTTGTTGCTGAGCTTGTTGCTGTTGTTGTTGCTGCTGCTGCTGTTGCTGTTGTTGTTGTTGTTGCTGTTGTTGCTGCTGTTGTTGTTGCTGCTGTTGTTGATTGCTAGTATTAGCCTGCTGAGCGCTATTTGCATTGTTACTATTTTGATTCCTTGCCGTTTGACCGTATTTTTCATGGATTGCACGGTGACGTTTCAATGCAAAACGATCTGAGAAGCCAATCTCACAAATGTCGCATCTGTTTATATAAATGAGAAGAAATATATCAGATTGGTATTTTTACCAACGTATTAATTCGACAAAAATTCAGGGCAATGCTATAATCATTTCGTCATTATTTACGTGAAAATTTACCCGAACTTGATCTAACAATCATCATTTAATTAGTTGTTGATATTCACCTGTGTGGTTTTTCGCCTGTATGAACTTTGGCATGGTTTTTCAGATGCGTTGCCTGGTTGAATGCTGAGCCGCAAATATTACATCGGTATGGTTTTTCACCGGTATGAATCCTCCTGTGATTCCAAAGAGTTGAATGCCTTGCGAATGTTTTCTCACAAACTTCACACTGATAGGGTCGTTCACCGGAATGAATTCGTTCGTGATTTTTTAAATGCGGACTTTGAGAGAATTGCATTCCACAAACACTACACTTGAATGGTTTTTCCCCAGTATGAACACGGCCGTGATTTTTCAGATAGGCCGCTGAAGAAAATTAAATACATGTCAATAACGAATGATACTCAGTTCTTTAATACCTATAAAAAGATTCAACTTGCAATTAGCGACATTATTTCATAGATTACATACAACTAAAGAAATAGTTGAACATGATACAGTTTAATTTACTCTAAGCTTTAAAAAAAAAAAATTGCAATAAAAATGGTAATAAATTTGAAAAAATCCATTTTGTACTCCATGTGAAGATTCTTGCGTACAGAAGAATATGGAATTGTGAGTAGTGTCCGGTATAATGATCCTTACCTTTTGCAAATGCCAAACCACAGACTTCGCATTTGAATGGTTTGTCACCAGAATGGAGTCGCTTATGAGACCATAGAGATGAATATCGTGAAAACGTTCCGTCGCATACGTTACAATGGAACGGTTTTTCAGGCTGGTTCTGACTGTTTTGCTTTCCACCTGTAATACAAAGTCAAGAATTGCATCAGCATTCCGCAAGGGCCAGTTCTACAAATGGTGCGCTTGAAGCTGACTTGTGAGATGTCAAAAAACGACATTTATGATATGTCATGATGATAAAACTAGTTCACCAAATGATTTTTCCTACGTAAAGGATTCAAGTTTCTTTTGTGAAACTATAATGCAGATGTTCACTCAAAAAATTTAAGAGGTTTCCAAGACTTTGAAAAATAAAAATAAAAAAATACACCTGAAAGATAATCCTGTTGTTTTAATTTTTCAGCAGGTGTAGTTTAGTGATCTTTTATTCTTCTACTCGCAAACTGTTTTCTCTTGTTTTTTTTTTTTACACAAAATTCACGTCATAGTATACTGTACAATAAAAACTACTGCATGTATTTTGCACTTCTGTTCCCGCTACTAAATTTCTTCGCATGAATCATACGGTGTAATTTACACATGCGTATAAAATATTTTCGTAATAACTATGAGAATATCAATCAGAAACCTCTTAATGGCATTTATATACAAAGATATTTTTTAAATGAAAATTATTAAGGAACTCATGATAAATAGTTGGTGAAATTTGTATTTTTTTTCTTTTTTCTAAATATCTTTCTTTCGCTTAGTGAACAACAATGAAAATGACCACGCTGCACGCATCAAACAATTTTATAAAACTGTCCCTTAGGGGAGATTTTGTCCTGTTTAAACATCCTTAATTTTAGATGCTGGCAGTTCTACCCCAAAAACACAAACTGACTTAGGACATAACGACAACGTCAACACATTTTTAGCTGAGCACATTTGAAAGAGAAAAATATCAACTAACTACGAACAGAGCATGCAGAATAAAACAGATTAGATATGATACTAAAGTATTATTACCATCTCGATTGATCATGGGTAGAAAAAATGTGCTAAATGTATATCAAAGGTTTCATATTATTCACAAGTTCAGTGTTAAAAAAAAAGCCTGAGAATCTGCTGCATCATTTGCTAATATAGTTGTAAATTTATTCATTGCTAACTAAGGAGCGGACGGTCAACGAGTCATTTATGAAGCCATAATGAAGTTTGGATTCAAAGTATAAAATTATTTTTAAAAAGTCGTAACTTGAGAATAAATACGTAAACATATGTATATTTTATACGTTTACCATGTCGTGAATGCACACTAATTAGATATTCCAAATAGAAAGTGGCTCTGTTTGAAACACTAACGATAGACTGATAAGAAAGATGTGGCGATGCAGGCGGGAATAAAAAGCCCATTCCGTTTGCAATACCATGTAATTAGTGAAATGTTCATTTTTTTCTACACAGTAGTGAAATGAGGGACGGAAGGTAAAACGAAATAACACCCCAATAATAATGCAGAGGCTTTCTGATATGAATAAAAGAATAAAACTAATAAAAGGATTCGACAAGACTCTTAGAACTGTCACCACCTAAAAGTAACGGGATGTATGTTAAAATGTGATTGAAACAACTTTTCCATTTCAATCCCACTTACTTCCAATGGTGACTCGACCTGTCGCCTTGCAGCCACCACACTTGGCGAGCGAACTGATTCCGGTATCTAGTTTATCCTCGTCTTTGCCTAACATACACCACCACAATGCGCAACCATGATAATATTGATAATAATGAAATGAAAATGAAAAGAAAATTGAGGGAGATTCTTACAAAATGTTACCAATACTATGAGAAAATCTTGACGATTCAGATTGCAGAATTTTATTCAAGCCAAGATAGTACTGTAATAATCATTCACTTTCACGATTTGAATGATTTCATGGATGTGACAATAACACAGATTATTATTGAGTTTTATTACGCACATCGAGATTTTCTATGTCTGTTAAAGTTGGGTAGATAGCGTAACAATCATCATCCCAATTCGTGATAATAAACGTTATTCGTTACTCTGATAAAAATAATGTATGATAATACAATAGATGCTGTTGTTGCATTGCATGTGAGCATGTAGTGGTAACATATTTCAATTCACCCTGAACACAAATAAAGAATGTTTAACTCACCAATGAAAATAAGGCCAGTCCCATTGCACTTGTGACATTTAGTTACACTGGTTACACCGCGCCGCTTCACAGGGTGGTGACCTGGTTTGATTGCTGTAAGCAGGAAACAAAAAAAAATAGATGGTTATCTCCCTTCCAATGATTACCTCTTTGAAATTGATATTAGTGTTGAATAATTTTATTTTAAAATCACTGGTGACATTGTTAAAAAATCTCTCATGGACTCAGTGTTTTCACAGCTGAGTTCTAGTATCTTAGGTAATTCAAAATCATTTGAAATTTCATTTGAATCGATTGAGTGCATAGAAGAAAATGTGGTTGTCATAAGGTACAGGTCATATTGTTTATAAAAACTTCTTCAAATCTGAAAGGAATATTCTGCATCGATGTAATTTCAGAGCAATCCAATGGTATTTGCTGATTATACAAACATTTGTTATATCAATCTATTGTTTATTGTAAAAGTTGAGAAAAAAAGAAACGTTACGTGCTCACCACAGCAGAATTCTGATCTGATTTCTGATATTATTGGTTTGCCCTGAAATGACATCATTTTAGAATATTCCCTCCAAATTTTATAAACTTTCAATGACCTGTACCCTGCGACAACAACTTCTTCTTCAGTAGACTCAATTTATCTAAGGAGTTCATAACATCTTGAACAATTTCCAAATTATATCCGATAATACAAGTAATCGGCTGTGAAAAAGCTACATCAATAGAATATTTCTTCAAAGTGTACGGGAGATTTGAAATAAAATTATTTACAAGGTAAAAATCCGATAAACCGATTCGATATGATTTTTTGCAATGGAATAAAACTCACTTTTCTTCACTTTAGTAGGATTATGTTCGCAAGGTTCGTCGCTACCGCAATCTTCGCAAAATTGTAGCTTAGGTTTTTGATGCATATTTGTTTTATGGCTCTTCAATTCACCCGGCAGAACGTAACATGCTCCGCATACGTCACAAACATAAGGCCGATCCTGTGTACTCGCGACGGTGACTGTAGTCGGCGCTTGAACAACTTGCTGCGGTTGTTGCTGCACGTTGCTTGGAGTAGTGTTGTGAATTCTTTTATGATGATTTAGCAAAGACATATGACCAAAAACAAGTCCACAAATGTCACATTTGAAAGTAGCGTTTGTTCCCGCTGCAGCTATACTCATTTGATTCAATAATGTATTATAAGCAACGGGTTGTACATCAAACCGATAACATCCTTTGTCGTCACTTGTTATCGCGCCAATAGTGCTAACGGCATTAGTTTGAACTTTTTGAAGCATGTTTACGTTGTAGTAAAATGGAAATTCCGCCGTTGCCGACGGCTGAGATTTGTCTTCTTTTTTCTCCGCTCCTGTGACGTACATTTGCTGGGATTGTTGTTGCTGCTGAGATTGCTGACCTTGAGGAGCTTGCTGTTGCTGGATTTGTTGTGGGTCAAACATCGTAGCTTGCTGGAGTTGAGAGAAGAATAAACAAATCTTATTTTGTTTGCTAGATGAAAATTTTTCAATCTTTTTAAAGCATTTGAAAGTTTTTTCAGCAAATATAAATGCAACTATAATTTATAATCTTCAGAATACGTCTCTTAATTACCTGCCGCTGATCGCTGTAGCTGGAATTGCTCTGCTCTGTTTGTGTGAAACTATTCGTTTGTTCCGTCTGCGTAAACATAGAACACTTGACCGGTTGTCTTATTTGCTGATTTTGTTGGTTTGGAATTTTAATCAGACTCTGTTGATACCTGTGTTGCTGCTGCTGTAAATGACGCTGTTCTTCGGAAGACTCTATGCTGAGTGGGTCTTCTTTAATCACGTGCTGCACAATAATTCCATTCATATTATTAAAATTCAATTCAGATGCTTGCTCCAAGTACAAACTTGAAGAATGAGAAAGACGATATGACCAAAATAATAAACAATAAGAAATTAAAAATCTTATGAACAATCTTCATTATAGCTTCAAAGAGCTTGGGAGCAGTTGAACTTAAACAAAGTAACAATGAAAAAGTTGCTAAAATACAATCAAAAATAGGTCCTTCGTACAAAGCCGTTTATAAATGATCATAGTTACAGTTATGGGTAAGAATGGAAACATGGTTTCTCTCGATTTGAATTATAAGACAATCACCATGAAGAGCGCTAGTCATAAGCATATAATTCATACAGAGAAGAACAGTTTTTAAGTTTTTACCCGAAACATGAACTGTATCTGGGAGTGAAAAAAATGCTTTATGATAGACTGACAAGAATTGAGTAAAAAATGCTAAATAGTAGAATAAGGAAGTTCAGATTAAAACAGAAAAACCTAATTTCTATTCTGCACCAAAACGCGAGATTAAACTTGCACACGCATTATGTCACATAGTAGATTGATCTTACGCCATATGTTGTGGCCAACAATGTACTCTATGGCGTCAAGCCGGTCAGATATAGTTAACATTTGAACGTAACATGAGATAGTTTTAATAACTTTATTTGATATTGATATCTCTGCATCGTTTTATCATATCTAATTGACAGGGCATCCAGCAAAAGTATTGTGTGAAAAGTCGGGATATTTCTAAGACTATTTCTATAATGCTGATTTATTCGGGATAGTGTTTATCAAATGCTTTTTGATCATAGATGTGAATTAAACACGACACTTTCGTAATTAAAAACAAATATAACTTACAGTACTTGGTTTAGAATAGCTTCAAGTTAAGAACCAAGTTATATAGAAATGCGAAATCAAGCGATGGGGCAGCGAGTAAGAAAAAATAATTTTTTTTTCTAAAATCAATAAGAGATGAGAAAAACATTTACAGAGCACAAGTAACTAACATACTACTAGTTCAAGAAGTGAGTCATGAAGTTTGGGATATTTTCAGGAACTTCCAGGACTTCCAGGATCGCTGGACACCCTGTGAACAGCATTTATTTTTCACTAATATGTACATCGATATTAACGAATTAGGAAAATTTGCTATCAAGTTGTGCATCGCAACAGCCAAATATCATATAGTAATTGTAAGAATAATAAAAAATCTAATTCCTATCAAAATATATTACTGCAATGAAAAACAAACAAAACATCAATAACATGGAAAGAAAAACAAACAAATTTTACAATATTTCAAATTCCATTGCAAAATAAAGCAAATTTTTTCTCCTGTTCAAGTTTCTAGTCGCGGTAACAACATCGTTACTCAATGGTTTTGCTGGCCAAGTTATTATACACGTATTATTACTGTTGATATCGCGAAAAAGGAGCGGCTAAACTATCACTAATGCCTCAGTCATGTTTGAACCACATTCTTTCAGTATTGAGCTTAACGGTGGACGTGATCACTAAGAAGACAACCTATATTGACCAGTTACATACCTGCTGTATCTGATCAGGCCGTGATGAGCTTAACCACACGACGTTGCTACCATTTGATTCCAGGGCCATTGAGGTGCCGCTTTTGACCCTATACATTTTTCAAGAACAACTCGGTAAACTATAACGATTTTAAAAAACAAAACTTCAAAAGTAACTCTCAATTATTTTCTCTTTTTAATGATAATAACGATATACGGGTCTAGCGGACGATAGTTATAGTCATAAGGTCGTTGATTCAATACTTAACTTATGAAAATTTATACTCAAATAAGCTAAGAGTTAATAATAGATGATCATTTTAAAAGAATTCTATTGTCAAGGCAGAGAATTATCGAAAAAGAAAAAAAAATTATTAGTCATTTAAAATTAGTAGTCTAAATACTGCCGATTCTAAATTCTCCCTCATATGAGATGCCTTCCGAATATTGCTCACGTTTTTTCAAATTTAACCTGCATTGAGATATCATTTGTATTTATTTTAAGAATAGAGAGATTTTTACCCTATATAGTTTATCATTTTACAGACACAAACTCAAAGCGATGCGTGTATATTCTTTTCGCAGAACGCATGGATTTTCAACGGTTTAAGGTTGATGGAAAATTTTGTTAATTCTACTTATATGTAACAATAGTGTAGAAATTTTGACTAATGATCTGAAAAATAATTCTTGAAAAAAAAAACAACAAAAAAAGCAGCAACATGTATGTTTCGCGATTTTCGGAATGCTGTGGCGGCGGTAACTTGGAAACGTGAACGAGAGAAGAGTATGAATAATTATTTTGCATTAGAATAAGAAAGACTGGATGATTAAAAATGATAGAAACTTGGAATGAATGAAAAAAAAAGTGAATGGAAAAAAAAAAATGTTTTGCTAAGCCAATTGAAGTTTTAAATGTAAAATTTTTGATAATTATACTTACGCGTGATATTTTATACGGCTACTCCGATATGGTTGATGATTTTCTAGCCCCTGTGCATAATCTATGTGCCATTACGCTCGTTGTTGTTATTTTTTGAAATTGTACAATAAACGAAATGCACCTGCTGGCCAGTTAACAAAAGGCTGCAGGCCAACGGCCAACTAGCGTCAAGGTGGGCAGCATCCCAAATTCCCAACCAGAGATCGAGCATGAAATTGACCACGAAATATTTCAGAGCGCGTCTTTATACCCCTAAATTATCTTTCCGCGCATTGTTTGGAAGGTCGTATGTAAAAAAATGTGTTTCTGGCGGCAGTTGAAGAACCTTTGGCTATCACGCTGGAGTCAGGCACTTGTCAAAGAGCGTTTGGATCCGGCCGACGTCTCTGATCCCAAGCGAGCGTTGGCTTAGGGTTTGACGGTCTTTTAACGGCATATAATCGGAATAAATTGCACTTGAATCGACACTTTCGCGGCCGTACGATTATTGCTTCTGCAACTATTACAGGCTATATTGATTTATCGCACGTTTACGCGTACACGGGACCACCAAAGACCGTCAACAAACTCACTGGCAGCCATTACGTTCGACAAGGATAACAATGGGCGGCCGGGCACGCGATTCTCGACCCCTTCACTTCACTTCACTTCACCGCGTTTCAGCGCTATCCGTGGACGTAGCACCATCCAAGGTCACTCACGCCGCGCGGCGTCACCCGATCTCAACGCCACCTGACAACAAACACTCGCTCCAACCCGCATCCCGGGCGGGGAAGAACGCGCGCCACATTCGAAACATTTTCAACCTGGGTGAAGTGAGCCAGCAACATTTTTCAATGATTTATATCGTTTTATATGTACCGATTAATTGCTCTCGAAAGAAAAAAATCTGTTTTTGACATTGAAAAATAATAAAGTTGCGGGCTAACTTGACATAGGTACATTTTCATTATAATTAAAACGCATACGATGATCCGATGTTTAAACAGATCGTGAACAGATCTCATTCTTGTAAACTAGTATTTTTGTAAACTAACAGATTCTGTCAGATAGAAGCTACGTATGAATAAAACACAGAAAATGTTATATTCGAAATGATAGCACGCTTCAAATGGAAAATCGTTTGTTGTTTACCTTTCCAGGTGCAGAAGTGTTTATTTTACGCCAGCTTCTCTGCGCTCGAAGTACTATTTTTTTTTTTTCCACACAGGTAACAGACTCTAACTCCAAGTACTATCGAGCTGCGTATGTCATAGTCGTACCTCGTTTGCACAATTTCCATGCTCACTCTTTAACGTCACGAGGGTCACTGACACCACGACAGGCATCCGTAACCTAGGTCAGTGCTCGTCCTTGGTTGGTTAGTTGTGCCAACGGGGTGCCAAATGGTACTGCTGTCTCGTGGTTGACTCGACGAACTAGATTTGGCACAAACATTTGTGTTTGCCTTATAGTATGCAATCTCAAGCTTAAAATCACACAAATAGCACCCGGGTTGTGTGTTACAGGGCGTACAGATGTGGCTGCGAAAGAGTAGTTCGTCAATTCGACTGCGAGATGGCAATACCATTTGGCACCCCGCTGACGCGCAGCCAGGCCAGTAGCTCTGACCTGGGGTACAGGCGTCTGTCGTGGAGTTGATGAACCTTGTGGCGTCAAAGGATTGGTATGGGGATAATAGAAATACCCCAAACTTGCTAATCTGTATGTCGAGAAGCAAGTAAATGGACTCAACTATTACTACGGGTATTGTATATTTATTTTCAAAGAACAATTAACAATTTTACATAACTCTGCCAGATATACCAAGGACAAAACTACTCCGTTATTCTCCACTTTTTCCTTTCTGTGACTCTTCGTTTCAGGCGTTGAATCGATATCAATTTTTGAAAAAATTATTAACTTTGTGGTAGTCCCATTTTTGTGGAGGTGTCTGGGCGACTGCCCTGCTCTGAGTTCGGCGCTGGTTTGATATAGTAATGTAATAAGACATTGATCAAATCTGAGATGGCTGGAATGCCCCATGATTATAGATATTATACACATATGCAAATACCGCAGGCATGAAGTGGGAGAGATAGTGATGGTTATAAGAATTAAATATGTATTTCACAAATAATCAATGCATAATCCTTCGATAGGAATACATAGTACATAAAATGCAGCTTAACGGTCCGCATAGTACAAAATATAGTATAACGTAATAAAGTACCGCGAGGGCAATACAATAATAAGAATCAAATACATTATGGGTATACATACATAATAATATTAATAATAATAATAATCGGTAATAAAATACTTAGAAAATATAATATATAATTAATACAAAACGATTAGGTTGACTTAGACAAATAAGGAGAATATAGGACGTTAATCAGAGTTAATAGGGGGGTCTGGAATTGAGACAGTGCATTACACAGGTCTGATTATGGTAGCACTAATAGTAAAGTTGAACTTTAATTAAACGAGGTCGTATTGCCATACACAGACTCCCGATGTTTATACAGATACATTGTCCGGTATTTCATGACGCTATCATAACGTAAGAGAGTTTAAAACATATGGAGATTTTATTCATTAATCTAAAATAATATAACATCTTTTTAATCTTATTTCTTGATTCGTAATTAATTGCGTTTCTTTTCTCCGACCAAGAGTATTGTATTATTTGAAAAAAAAAAAGAAAGCATTATGCGTCATTTATATAAACAATTCATTTTCATTAATGTACAATTTTCTTTTTATTTCACTGCCTGGGAGCGGCAAGAATTGAGGAATATTAACAGATTCATTTCATCCGTCTAATCTTGATGCCAAAGCGGGAGCCAATTAGATATTACTTTTGAGCTCACCATTTCGAACAATGTGGTTAATTTGATTTTCAATTATTGTAAGATAGATATATATATATATATACATATGTATATATATATAATGTGTATTTTCGACACTCTAATATCTAAATATTAAATATAATTTACAATTGGTTTATGTCAACTTTTGAAAATCATAATATAATAATATGTATATTCTAGCATAGTAAGAAACATTCATTTTTAACGAAAAATATTTTCTCAAACGATACCATAATAGCATCAGATAAGTACTGCAATTTAAAAAGTCCACCTTTTTCTGAAGATGGACATTTGTTTCTATATACCTATAATTCAATAACGGAAAGAACATTGAACATGCAAATTTCTCAAAAAACTTCCCCATATTTATGTATGAATAAACCGTTTGAAAATACTGCACAACCATTGATAGAATTTCATTATAGTTAAATGGAATGATACTGAATTGTGACGAACACGGAGCTCGTTGGGATGATTTAACTGAATTAGACGAAACTGATGCCAGACTCTGACAATAAGAAACTATATCTATTTTCAAGTAACAGATTTAATCAATACGCGTATATTTTAAGCAATCAAAGATCACCGTTTGAAACGGCAATTGGGGTAGGTGTGTTAGACGTAATTGGCATAGCTGGTGATCCGGCGTTGGATGAAGCCCACTTGTTTTTGTGTGGATTTATTCCAAAACCTTCGTCGTAGTTTCCTCTTGTGATGAAGAGTTGCTTGAAATGTGGTATGCAGTAAAGTTTTCCATTATTCAACGTGAACGTATCCATTCTGTTGAATATAATTTACATTTCTAATTACTTATCAGTCCAGTATAAATATGATAAACCTTTAAAATCAACTAACCGACTACCATAAAATGCTATTCCTAGTTATTTTCAGGCTTTTGTCTATAATTTGATCTACTAAAATTATTACGTATGTAATAATTATATATATATGTATATAATTCAAGTTTACCTGAGAATGCAATTGCACTGAAGACATCGGAAGCACTGCTTGTGAAAGATCTTGTTATTTGTCTCGACTTTTTCCAATGGGTAGACCTTCTTTTCACAGCTCTCGCATACTTCGGCGCAAGTTGTATGGATCTCCTAATACATAGAAGACAAAGATATAATACATAGTTTGAAAAAATGTTGTTTTCTTATTTATATAGCAGAATCAATCCATATGTATATAAAAAGAGTGCTCACCTATTTCGCTTCATAATTATAAGTTCTATGATTGCGCTATGTATATTTACAAGTCCAATATGGTACATGATTGAGTTAGAGTTTCTATGTCGAGGATTGAATGTTTGTTAAAAGAAAGGTTTTGCTTTCGATGGTTTGGCTACTAGAGTAGATCTGCATATATCTTGTTTACCAATGATTATTATTAATATTATATTTTAACCATTATGACATAATAAACAATACACGTAAATAATCGAAATGTTAAACTAATGCAAATTATATACGATAAAGTAAAATAAAATGCAACATATACCTATGATATATATATATATGTGTATATGATAGTTTTTTGTTGCGATTAAATTTTTTCTTTTTCTTTACGAATCAACAACGAATTACAATAAAATAATTTAATCTCTAATATGAAACCTATATAATTATATTGTATAACTAATTATAACAAATGAATATTCCGTTCCAATTGCCTGAATAACTGTTAACCCAGTTTTATGTTTGATTTTATTCATTCGATAAATTATACTTCAGGCGATTCAATCGATGTTAGCTTTCTTCTAGGCAATCGTTACTTTGATTTTTCAATTATAATATCTACCACACAGCACCTTAGCTATAAAAAGATTAATATGTAATGCCACAATATACATTTTTTCACGAGATTTAATTATATAGAATTACAATATGCAGTTATACACACACAAATGTACTATACATACGCAGTTTTACACTTACGGGTATAATATACATATGTATGTATACTGTATATGGATGAAATTTGTTACAGGACCAATAACGTAGCCTTAGTCTATATATTCATAATGATATTGATTGATAAAATTTTCACGGTTGCAAGTCAAAGCATATTATACAGAGCAGTGAATTAATACGTGTCACTAGTTTGCGATTGTAAAAATTTTACACGCCAACTCTGGTACATAAGAGTTTATTGGTATTGGCTGAGTATAGCGTGGCCCTACAATTAATATGACAAATTTTTCTGGGATTGCTTGATTTTGACAATAAGAATAAATAATTGTGCTACCAAAGTATTATCCAAAACTACAAACTGCCACTTACATCTTTGAAAATATTACGAGACAAACTATCGTGTAAAAGACAATTCGAGCTTTCTATTAAAACGTATAACTCGGTATTTTAGTAGCACTATTAATTACGTCTTCTCAGTCATAGCAGTCACATCTGCATCAAGTTCTTCAGATGTATGTGCCATTATAGTATAACTTTATGGATTTTCATTTATTATAATATATATATATATATATATATATTCATTATCCACCTACAGTTAGAGGTTCCAATCTTGCGGAAATGTTTAAATATAAATTGATTAGGTATTTCTTATTATGCGTTTCATACAAAATATCAAAAGTTTATGTAAAGCTGTAAAAAAATTCCAGTTTCTAAAATATTAATAAGCGCAGAGCACTACATTTTCTTTTGTTAGTCTCCACGCTTTGTAAATGAGTTTATCTTTACTTAGTCATTTTTTTTTGTTTTTCTTCATTTTATTTATTTTTTATTTATTTAGGAAGCATCTTCAAATCAGTCCATTAGGTTTTTTTCGGCGAACCAAATAATCCTCATAATTCGAAAGCAGAACTATATTTTTTCTTGGCACTATATTCTGAAGAATGCTATAAACATTAGAATATTAATTTAATTCTTTAAAATCATACGTACTAAAGCCTACCAGTATAAACCTACTTGTTACACAAATAAGGCAAAAATGGCAAATAATTAATATTAAAAACAGAGTGGTGAGAAGATTGATTTAAATAAATTTTCCATCATTTGTGAGAGCCTCTCTCTAAACTTTCGTTAGTCGTTATTTTATCTATAAAAATGATTGTATCGGTGGTTGCAGGTATTTGATAAAGTATCATTATAATTCCAGGTAGAAGATCAATTGCCTTATATTATGATTCAATTGACGAATAAAATTATTTTGATATCGGTATTACTTATTCAAAAGCCCTATATCTCTGTTATCGCCGTTATGAATAGATCATTATTGTACCTCGTATTTTGTATTTCTAGCAATTTGATTTTTCGAAGTACTTTAGGCCCCCAACAATAATAAAATGATTTATTATGAGAACGTTAACTAACCCAGCTAACGATAACTTAATCTTAAAACGATATTTGAATCATAATTAACATAATTATCCTTCTAAGAATTGAGGTCTTTGCTTCTTCGTAATTCTTCTTTGGCAAATCCGTTGGGCATCTTCTCAGTCTTGATGTTTTACTGTGTGGAAATTGCATAGAATTTTAATTGTGATTATTTTTGTATACACAATTATTATTCAAGATAGAGAAATTAAAATTTCAACATTCCATTCCAACACATATATAAGTGCAATCAAAATGCAAAATATATAAATAAAGCCAAAAATAATCACATATTTCATGCCAAACCACAAAAAAAAAAAAAAACAGCAGTTATTTGTTATATTAGGAAGCAAATGTATCAAATTAAGTTCACCATTGATACGAACGACTGACGATTAATAGCCATAAAACATTTCTAGAATTTAACACAAATATGTTGAGAAAATTCGATCCAAATAACTTAAATTATTTCTCATCATCTCCAATGAGTAAAATATAATTTAATACAATTGCGTTCGTCACAAATACAATTAACAACGGGCCACGTGATAGGCATACATACATCAAATCATTCCTCCACAATTAATATAAGGAAAGGACTATCTAATTAATATGTGTAGTCTATAAAGAGTAGTAATACGACAATATATGTATAACAGAAAACAAAAAATATCACGCTTCAAACTTAATCAATTGTAGTCAAACAACCAAAAGCAAAATAAGTCTTGGCATTCTCTTTACGTTGTACGTACATTCAACCAACAGTATGTGTTGGGACGAAAAGAAAAAAAAACGAAACTCAAAATAGCTATGGACTTAAAACATGAACGAAAAATTGGGAATAAAGTATAAATTAATAAAAAAAACGTAAGTATATCACATTTTTTATTTCTTGGTTTTACGGAACATGGCATGCACCAGATAATAGTATATTATTCAATGTTAATCCATATGAAACTGATCTAATAATAAATGAATAACTTCAAAGTTATAAAGAAAAATTAAATCTATACTATGTATGTACGCATATAAGATACGTATTGTACGCGAAATAAATCGAATCGAACTTTTAGGCAAAAACTAATATCTCGATGATGTACTAAACTGAATAATTATACCTGGTTCATCTGAGCATGAGGAATTGAATAAGATCGGTTATTAGTAAAATTAGATTTTTATTATCCCGTCTCTGCGAGTCAGCTTGCAAGATACCATATGTAATTGTTTGTAGTATTAATTGCACAAGCAAAATGAACTCTGTTTATTACATTCAGACGCGAGACTCGAGGTGATGTACATCAAAAATAAATTTTCATGATTATAAAATGTGAATGAAAATCGGCGTCGCATTAGCGTCTCATTGACTAGATATTGGGCCTTGTTAATAAGGAGGCCTTAATGATCACAATCAAAATCTTGTTCATTTTTCTATGGTTTACTTACCACGAATCTGTTGACCTTGACCTTTGCCGTGCGGGGTGCTTCGGAGGGTTGGGAACCGAGAGATTCAAAACGGGCTCTGAGACTACTGGCGGATTCTATGCTTGACTGATCTCCAGCTCCTTGGGCAATTTCCATCTCAGCTACGTTATGGTTGGTCACTTTATCGTCGGTCGTTTCCCAGTGTTCAAACTTTGCACGGAGCGTCTTCGCGCGCGCAGCAGTCTGAGCTTGCTTAAGGAACTCGTCTTCGACCTGGAATGTTTTAAACACATCAATTAAAAATAACGTCTATTCATTGAATCGTCCGCTTATTATAGAATTGCTGAAATGATAGTTAATTAAACAAATGATTTTCATTTAGAAAAATGGGCAGATGAATTTTGCATGATTCAGAAAACGGCGAGATAAATTTTCCAATCTCAAAATTAATATGGTTTTTATAACTTTATGCGTTCGAATTATTTAGTTGCATCTGTGAATAAATTCCAAAAAAAAAAAAAAATCAGAAAATTTACACCGGATTGTTAGAAAAAGAAAAATAAAAAATTTCCAGTCTATTTAGGAAAAGTCGAATTAAATGAAAAAAATTACAAATGGATAAAACCACGGCTTAAGTTATCACAGTGAAAATTATTGATAGTCAAAGAAACTGACTTTGTCTGATGCCCGGACGTAGTTGGGATCACGTTCGTCGCCGCTTTCGCCAGCCTCTGACTCTTCGCCTTCCTCATCATCTTCCTCCTCAGATTCCGAGGCTGTTGGTTTGGCGAATTTGTCCTCGGGAGGTGGAGTGAAACGTTTCAACGGTTTTGGTCCATCGGGAAGATCTTCCTTGGAAGCGTTTTCTTCCATTTGTCGAAAAATGGACAGCATCTTTCTGGCCGTATCGGTATGGACCACTTCGTCAACTCTGTCGTCAGCTCGCACGACTTCGGGGTCACGATAGATTTCACGTTCCGGGGACTCCATCTGTTCAATCGTTATATTTTATAGCTCGATTTCACAGACTAGTTAATGAATTCCATCAATTAACAGCAAACATCAAAACAGGATTTGCATAGGAATTGAAGCTAACGCAAATTTCATCTAGGTTTGTTCTAGCAAAAAGTCCGTAAGAATATTTTAAGAGGAATTGGACATGAAATCTACCGACTCTTCCTAATTTTGTCCACTTTGAAATCTTTTTTTTTTTTTTTTGTTCAATTCGAGCCTGAAATTTGAGAAGCGGCGTAAAGTCTGATAATTGAAGTGTGGCGAGTTTTAAAATGGGAATATATGTAGATGATAGATAAGTGCTTCGATCTCTGAAGAGTTAAATCGGCGGGCAACGTCCGAAGATATATTTTAAGTAGGTAATATAGAATGCGCGAACTGACTAGGTCAACTACGTGGAAGACGTGATCTCGGTCGTGAAGTACCTACACATCGAGCACGAAGGCTGAATAACGTGATTGCAATACAGGTTTTCATCAACCGTGTAAAAGAAGAGGAGTTGCGCTTTTTCACCAGTCTCTTTAATCGGTCACATCGCAAAGCTGAAAGCAGTTAGTGCCGCATTGTAGTTGAATTAAATATTTTCAAGATATTTACGATTTTAAGAAATCGTTACCAAACTATCCCGAGTAATGAGCAGGCAGACGACGAACGAGACAAAAACGAATTAAAAAGGATCATCCTATTCCGTTTTCATAGAAACGGGATTGAGATCGACGTTGTCAGTTCACAACTTCGACCAGACCAGACCTACATGCATCGTTATAGGTATACCTCTGTAAAACTGCATTAAACAGAAGTCTGTCTCTCATGGAACAGTAAACATTAGAAAGCACGCGGACAATGAGACGAGGCATGCTTACGATCGGGATTAAATAAAATTAATACGAAGTTCCTTTTATTCGCGTTCTAAATCCATAAAATTAACGTACTTTCGTCAATTTTTTTTTTTTTTTTTTTTGTCAACTATAAACGTTAACGATTAATCGTTATTCCAACGCAAACGTTTTTAGTCTGGTAATAAGAGTAGCTGGTAAATCTATGTTATTTCGAAATAATACAGGTTTCGGTTACAGAATTAAATTGCCCACATTATATGTGTACATTTCAATTGTTCTACAATGTATTTACATATACACATATGTGGATCGAGTAACGAAGGATATAGTCATACAGTTAATAGTAACAATTAACGAGCTCAGCGAGCGTTATACACACTTAGAGGGTGTTGTCTGAGCTGTAAAAATGACAAGACTAGGTACTGATTAATCCTCGGATAATAAAATTGCGGTAAATTAGCTGGACTAAGTTGACATGCTATTTTCCGCAAATAAAACATCAAACGATATAACTAACTTTATTTCTATTAAAACTATCCGATATTATCATCGGTATGGAATTTTCAATTTTGAATAACTGAACTTGAAACGCTCAACGCAGTCCCTCGCGACGAATAAAAGGATTCCGAAAGGATCTCACACTTCCAACTTCCTCAAACTATACCCCGACAACCGACGATATTCTCTTCTCTCCGTATGTCGCTGTCCACCTGTCCAGGTAGCGAGGCTACAGTCGGACGTGTTTGCGTATAGGATTGTGTGTGTGTAACTTCTGAGTTACATTAGTGTACGCGAGTGCTTACACAGACAGCTAGTTGTCAAGCAGACGCCGGTTGACATGTATGTATTAACCGCGTTTACTGTGGTAGCATTTGAATATCAATGTCATAATTTCACCAGGAGTTAGAAGCCCTTATGGTGTCTGTGATATAATTTTTCACATAATTATCATAAAAATTTGAAATCTAGTCGTTAATTTCTTACCAATTAACGTATGTCGATAATTTTCACTATTTTAAGGCCTCTATAATTGGATAATTTTGATGACACGCTGCACAGTCACGCGATGTGGTTTATTTCAGAAATTAATTAATATTTGTTAACGATTTCATATTCGGCCTAAATCTTGACTGCTGTATCTATCTACGTATATAATGATACCTTGATCCAGAAATTCTGTAGAAAACATAAGTTGGAAAAAAGGAGAAACAAACTTCCTCAAGAAATCGTTTTATATGTTGCAGAATAGAGAAAAAATTAATTTTCTTACCGCAAATTAAGTATTCTGTGGGTCTCTCTATTCAATTCACGAGACTCTAGACTTGAAACGATACCTTAGCGCTTGGTTCTCGGCGTAGTTAGCTTCGGCGTCGTTGAATAAGTTAGGATTATCAACACGAGTGAAATAAGAAACGTTGCACACGGCACCGCGTTAACTGAGGCAGTGAGTGCAGGTCGCACTCGGGAAGCGGCAGGAAGCTTCAAAGCTAGTATTCTCCTGACTCCTCACTCCTAGTGGGCTTGGGAAAGCATTGAGTGGCTCCTCGAGCGGAGGATGTAAGAATCATAACGGTACGCGGCGGTCTGGCACTCCGGGGTTCAAGGACAGTCAAGAAACTTCGTCTACAGCCACCCAGAGTCCTTTTGCCCGTAGGCCGTAGTCGATCGTATTTTCTTTGCCTTAGGGGCAGGTTAGGGACGGCGGAACTATTTCAATGGACATTAGTAGACTCGTTCGACACTTTTGAAAATGGGAACGACGAATGAGCGGGGGTTCAGGAAACTCATATTTCGAAAATTCGAATTCACTGAATAAACCCACGACCGATCATTGCATTATATTGTCATGAAATAAAAAGCCAAAAGACTGGGCATTGGGGAAAATTTAGCTACCACTGAACCGGAAATGATTTCATTTAAAACCGAATTATGAGAATTAGCTGAACCGTGACGATACGATTCTTGATACGAGTAGGTATAATGTACCGGTCAAATAGACGAATAGTATAACATGGTTCAATGCTGATAAAAAAATAACGAGATATGCGGCATAAGGTAAAGAAAAACTTATCGAGAAACTCTCATGTGCGATCTGGAGATTTGTCCGGTGTAATTACGCGGGATTATGACTGCCTCTTGAATATTACGGTTATCTCGTGATTGCCTGTTGAAATCCAGCTGCCTCTAGGAAATGACGAATCACGTGTATACTTTCGCACAGTTATAGGTATAGATTCGCCTCATTTCACGTTGGCTAGTTTCATGGATGACACTTGTTAAAACAAGATTTATCGGGTAGTTATTTGATAAGGAAATATAAACAACATCAAAACACCAAACGTTAAGCTTAAAACTGAATTAGTAGATAGCTCAAGGCGTCCAGAGTTAGGGAAATTTGCCAACGGGATGAAAAACTCTCGTCTGGGATGGATGTTCACACCATAATACCAATCGAACCTTGACTTGTCCGTCACGTGGCGGAGTGATTCTGAACTGTCTTCGCTGTTTCTCGGGTGCTTTGTAAGCCTCAAAGAACTTGAATTTGTTCGATATATCAGAGGTCTGGACTCGCACCTCTTCGGCGGTATCTGTGCTGCGGATCACATCGTCGGATACTTGACGTCCCACGAAAGCCTGCGATCATCATCGCCCCATAGACACCACACCATCATCACGGCATCGACAATGTCATTTTATTAATTTATAATATAATATAACAGCGGCGAATAGATGGTCAAAGAACACCCCGAAGAATATTCCTTCTCTCACTTTTGAAACAAAATGTTGCAAAAGTTGGAAGTTTTGTAAAAATGAAAGAAATTGAAATTGAAAAAAAAAAACATAAATAACGACACAGTTTTATGCTACATAGAATATAAATACGAGGGGATGAAATGACTGATTCGTGTGGTTTACCATATAAAATCGAAGAACCTCGACCCATATAAATGTTATTGAAATGATAAAAGTTGGGATTATTATACCCAGCATGTAATAAAATATCCAGTGAGCTATTCTTTCACGTTCAAAGCCTCGGCTAGAATCTTGAAGTAGACACTGTTCGGACTTTTGCACGAGCATAGCGACGCGTGTCCAATTAGGGAATTTTAATTATCTCCACACTAGCCTCTCTTCATGTCTGATTGTGGGTCGTGACTATGAGCTGGAGTTCATGGATGTAGTACTTACATATGTGTACTAATTTGATCAACTAATTGCGAGAAACTGAATTCGAGAGAATCATCCACGGCATAATTAAATTCCCAAAAACAATTGATAATCCTTAATTTTCTTTCCCCAAACATCGTAGGATCTTAAATATTGACTCACGTCACCCACGAATAAATAAAAGAACAAATTCCCTCTATGAACTTCGCAAAGTAGATTCTAAGATTGTGGCATTGGGTTGTTGCAGGAGTAACGACATATATGTCCTGTATTACGTGAGTTTTTTAGCTCGAAAATGGATTTCGTACTTGGTTTAAATCGAGTCCGTATACGGGCTTAGAAATCCGAATGTTTCCCGATCAGACGAAGTATATTCGCAGTCTGGTCGATTGTGCGGATACAACTGATTACCGTCGTCGGTCTTAGTCATGGTTTAATTAGAAAATTGAGCACATTGAACTGCATGCAATTCAATAGCCGACAAGTAACCGAAGATAATGTACCAGGAACAACACCTGAGTCACAGGACTTGGAAAATAAAAGACCGTTGCTTTCGGGTCTCAATTTCATACAAATAACAATATAAGGAGCTTTTTCTTTACCCCAATTATAATCCGGGAGCTGATATACTGGTAACGAGACAAGGAATTATAAACCCCATAAAAAGTTTACGAGAAAACAGTTGTATACTCACGTCTCGGGCACGTCTGGTTGATTCGGCTGGTGTTTTTGGTGTTACCGGTGTCACAGGTCTTGCGGTCTTTGCAGCCGTTGCATCAAGCTCTAGGAAAAGACTGCGAGACTTCTTGCTGATGCCTGAATAAGCGTGACCGAAAAATCGAGTTGATTAAAAAGTTACGACAGTATTATTATTACGGTCAGTTGAAACGAGCTGCGATAACGCTTAAGGTCGCTTCGCGGGTACTAGTTGTAAGAAACATTCAAGATTATTTGCAAACCGCGATAGTAACTAATCGACTTTTGAACAACACCTTCGACGAACGTGTGTCAGCGACACGGAAAAAGAATAACTACGTTTCCGTCCAATACCGTCAAATTCGTCAAGAAACCATCCGATTCTTATTATTGAAGAAACACTTAAGAAACATGAGCGAAAAACTTTGAGTTTCAGTGAAATAATCGGCAAAAACAATTTTGTCCTAGGATTCGAACATTGAATTGCTGAAAACTTCACTTCACTTACCAGCGGCGATGACCTCCTCATCCGCACGATCCTGGTGCTTGAATTTTTCCTCAGGATTTTCGTCCTCGTTCGCAGCAATTGGTTCGCCGCGTTCAAACCGCTCCTTGATTGACCGTGCGTGGGCGGATTGTTGAATCTCTTGAATTTCTTCGGCAGCGTTAATCTTCGTCACACGTTCGCTCTCGGCTACAGCCTGCTGGTACATCTCCTTCATCTTGCCCTGTTTCCCCTGTTATCCCAAACGATTGTAACAAAAATAGCGATGAACTATGGGGGAAACGATTTCCGGCAAATTTCTGCCGGCTCGCAAAAAGCTAGCTAATTGATCGGTTCAGTTTCCCTAAATAGTCAACTAACGATCGTCCGATGTGATCTCGTAATGTTTAATCGAAAGTGGGTCAGATCACGGTAGATTTTTTTCTCATTACAATCAATTACAGTAAGCAACTACAGAGTAGCGTGTTTTTGTTAGGAAACTAAATATCTATGTACGAAATTATTGAGATAATTGAGTGAGTCACGACTATTATTACGATTCGGGTGTTTGGGTAAGAGAAATTTATTGAATCGAGTGGAATTCAATTCAAATTTTTTTAGACAGTTATTCGCTGTTATATCGATACTTGGCATGGCGAATGTCGCGCGAAATTCCTCGCGTGATTGTAAGATTTCTAATTTTAACGGTTCGTGATGTATCTTGCATTAGCATGTCTCTGGGATCTTGGAGTTTCTCGTCGATTGCGTGTCGCGTTTGATTGCAATTATCATTTTACTCATAATTAAAAACACATCGCCGATTACTCGACATATTTGCGGAAGTAGGAGTCGCGTCAGATTTCCTTTAATCTATACATGGTATTAGAAAGATCTTGAATTTACCATGAATAGGCGAGAACGAATCCCTGCGATTTCCTCTTTGCGAGCCTCTCGTTGAGACTCTCTTCGTCCCTGTTGGCTTGTCGATTCCCAACGATTTTTCATGTCATCCATTTTTGAAAAACTCATCGGACGTTCTCGGGTCGAACGTTTCGCTTTAATTATTTCTGTGTCGACTTCTGTTGACCATAAAGAAAACTACCGGTCAAGCTCAATTTTTCAATCGTTTGAATTTATCAATTGAAATGCGATAAAAATTTTTCCAAGTTCACAAATTTCGAATAAGAGCCGGTTTCAACTAGACACAGGATTATTGTTTTGCATGTATTCTCCAAAAATCACTGAAGCACTTATCAACTACAACGCTTAACTGTCACAGCCTTTAGTTGCAGTGTTTCTTTAGAAGCCATGAATCGATACCCGATTATCATGACGATATAGATTAAAATTATGGGTTGCAGAGATAAGGAAAGAGTGAAAAGATAATTAAGTCGAAAGTGAAACGCGCCATAATGGAAAGAACAGAACAGGAAATACTAAACTTTTTATTCTCAAATCTCTAACGAATATCTGAAGATGTATTTAATGACTTACCATCAGCCTCTTCCTCCTCCTCTTCACTCTCACTAGATTCCTCGTAAGGTATACCATTCAGGGATTCATCGGCGACTCCAATGTCCATTCCCTTGGCTTGGAACCTTTTCAAAGTAACAAAAATGGTGCTTGTAAAAACGGACATTGTGCGTACAACGCGAATTCTCGCGAAAGTGTGCCACAGTCAAAGTAACCAGACTTGATACGATGCTGATGTGAGTGTTATACGACGACTTTCAAAATGCTGACCATTAAATATTTCCCAGACTTGGTCAGATCCCACATACGAAGAAGAGAGATTCGTTGGAATCAAAATGTCATACTAACATAAAGCTTATGTAATCGCTAAATTTCAATCAAAAAGATATATATATATATATATATATATATATATATATACATATATATGTACTTATATCAATGCAAAACTAACAGGTATCGATAGAGACTTCGATTTCAGTCTATTTTCTGTGCTCAATCATCCCGAAATATCTGTAGTGTTATAAAGATCAATCGTTTGGTATCGCTTGTACAGAATTAGACATGAAGCATTTTTTTTTTTTTTTTGTACCATGGTATATTCCACTTCATGAATTACTCCAATGGAAAAAAAGAAATAGGAAAGAATCTGCACGAGCTTATTACGAAGTAGGTACGAATTTGTAAGACAATTTCTTGTTATATCAGGGCAGATGGCTGGAGTCTCTATAGCATTCGCAAATTATTATCTTCCAGTCCGTTCTTTCAGACGTTTGCTAGATTGCTCAAGAGTCTGGAAACCTCAAATTAGACGAAAATTCTTGAATATCAGATTTTGTTAGCTTTTTTAAAAAAACACGTCGTTTTTAGGTCAACAGAGCGACGATTTACATGCTTTGAATAGGTACAGGCCTACTTGCAGACGACTAATAAAGACTCCGAAGCGGCATTGGAGAGCTAAAGAAATTCCTTAAGTGGTTGTAACGAAGTATGTATCAAGCACAGGTAATTAGATCAATTATTAACTCACTTGGCAAGTTTGCTGAGGATACTTGGGGATCGTTTGACAGCAACCTGTGATGGAGATCGCTCTATGTCATTAGTCTCTGCGCCAGTCTTTTCAAAGACTTGAAAACGAGACTTGACATTCAGGGCTGAAAGTTCTTCCAGTCCCAAGTCTGGCTTATCAGATGCTGAAAGTTTAATGAAATGGAATCAAATAAAGATAAAATATACCATTACTATATCCAATCAAGATCTCGCACATGTAAAGCCGCTTAAAATTAATGTTATGCTAAAAATCTTCACGACATGGCATTCGGTTAATATCCACTGAAAATGTAAACGGGCGACATGAGTTTTTGCATTAGGATTAATAGCGGAACTACAATCCTCACAATTCACCCAAAAAGCATCACACGAACTAAGCCGAGGCTTGGGAATGAAGTTTTTAAATTTTTACGGCCATATGGTTACGAGTAAATTCTAAAATTGGCAATGGATATTGAGGGCATTCTATCTGGGCCAGTTTCTCAGTAATAGTTTGAAGTTTTCAGGCCAAAGGTTCATCGGCACGAGGCGTGTATAGTGCTTAGACACAGATCTTGACAGCCAGTTGGCATATTTTCGTGGTTAATTTTACGCCAATGAATATCTACAGAACATGAACTACGGAATTCATTGTACGGAAATAGTTGCGATAAATCTGAAGTTGGAAGCAGCTTTAATAGACTTGGCAATTGGCAAGATCGATACATTATCAAAGGGTTATTCAAGGGGTAGATAGATATACGACAATCTTTTCTCTCCATTGACATTAGAGATTCGTTAGTATACATTGCACAACGATTACTAACAAATAGGAGCCCTTTTTTTCGGAAATTGAGAACTCGAACGAACTTCAAAAGCGAAAAGCGAGAGACTCAGAATTCTTCCGTTTGGAAAAAAATTCTCTCCCTATGATTAAAAGCAGTTTGGTATAAATTGTGGAGTTATTTATTTATTAACTGGTTCTCTTTCCTTTTTTTTTTATTCATTGGGCTCGAGGAAACCGCGTTCTCAGTTAAACACTGGGGATTACAGACACAAACACTTTGCTTTTCAAATACCGACGATGCAAGGCTTGGTTCACGTTTTTTTTTCCTTTTCTTTTTTTTATTTACCTCTGACCACGTCTGGTGGCAATTCTTTCGGCTGGTTCTCTCGAATTATCATCTCTGGCTTGCGTGGACGCACTATGGGGAAATTCGAGGAATAAAGTATTCTACGATTGCAGAAATTCTTTTAAACAGCTAATCGCATACACATCTGAACCTTATCTCTTTCTTCTTTAATGACAATCGAATTTTTAGAGCTTAAATTTGGAGAAATCCAATTATCTATAATGGCATGAGCGTATCATTAACCGTTAATAAGTTATTAAAAAATACGATTATCATTACGGAAAATTTGGCCATCGTAATTTTTCGAAAGTTGTGTCTGCTACGTCCGCAATAATATTGGCATATTGTGGCCTCTTTGAAACCGTGTAAATTTTAATTCTCGATACATCCTAATGCCTTTTTGTTTTTTTTTTTTTGTGAAAAAAAAACCTACGTCCATAAATTTAGATAGAATTGTAAATTTAAATCTCAAAAAAACGTTGTAAAGATTTTTACCATGGCGCGGAAGAGTAGTAAAAAAAAATGCAAAAATATATGCCTAGATAGATGTGACGAAATTCCTGTTATTCAAATGCTAGATTTTTCAATTTGGCTCATTTTTTGCGAGTTAGCTAATTGTCAGCGTTCAATACTTCCATCTTTTGATATGATGGCTAAGATTTCTCAAAAACGATTTGACGTATCGACCCGAAACTTCGACCGATTTTAGATATCAATACTGACAGCTAGGCGACGAAAGTACTTTCGGATCTGCAAACGTCTTTCTTTTATATACATCAAATATATTCATCGAATTTTGTGAAAAATTGGAAGCAAAAAAAAGATAAAGAATATTCATATTTTGTCGGATTTGGGCCTGAATGAAAATTCCGGTCAATCACAGGATAAAGACAATTCTATTACAATTCTCAAAAACTTTCGATAGCATCTAGAAGGAAAAAACCTCCGTTCGGCTGCTATATTTCACAATAAGTCGCGATACAGGCGAAATCTCGAAACTCAGGGGCAATAGCTTCAGTCTAAATTGAAAGATGTTCTCTTTAGAATAAAAGTAATCACAAATTAACAGATCAGCACACCTGTTTTCTTGCGAATAGTACGATTTTTGAATAAATTTCAATATCGTTTGTCAGTTTCAACAGTTACTAGTTTCCCTAGTTTAAAAAAGAGTCCAGCTTTGATTCGATGGTCGAGTTATTTCGTATTTGCTGATAACAGCGACAATATTATTAATAATAATAAACAATGACCGAAACATTAACGTACAAATACCAATTGTTAATATGATCGTATAGTAAGTAGTCTGAAATTGAAAAATACTTACTGGGCTGGTCGGATTCTTCGACAGGTTTTGGCTGGAAGAGTTCTTTGAAATGGGCCTTGCAGTACAGAGTGGCTTCGTGGCTCTGGTAATTATCAACACTCAATTGCTTGCTGCATTGATTGCACCGGAAACAATTCTTGTGCCAAATCAAACCCTCAGCTTTGGTTTGTTCCATTTGAAATACCACTTTGCCACAACTACGACAGTTCGGATTCGGCTCCCCATTTTGACCCACCTAATTCAAAGGTAATAATTAGAGACTCGATCGCTTATCCGTTTCGCTTTTCGCTTGCTCCGAAACAATCGGCTGAGTATTCTTTATTTTTTTTTTTTTTCTCCAAAGGCAGAAGCGTTAGAAATTTCGTAAAATTTCACCAATTTCAATTTAGATCAAAGCAAACACCATAATTAATCGGGACGTAAGTCGATTTTGCATTACGCTGTTAACTGACTTACGGAGTTAAATTGTTGCTGAACTTTTCCTGTGTCAACCGAGCGTACGTGGAGGACAGGTTTCTTGCTCAAAGCATCAAATTTGTTGAAGCTTGATTTCTACGAACACATTAATAAATGGGAATTAATTTTCTGAGACAATTATCGCAGGTTTTTTTAGACGTTGGGCTCGTCGTTTTTTGGCAAGAGATCGGCGTCGTGGTCGATAGCATGAGAATTCATTTTCTACAGCTATACGAGTTCTCGTTGGGAATTTTAGCGAAGATAAAAAGTGTAAAAAATTGAATAGAGTAAAGGCGAAAAATGATTTTTGCACATTGTCGTAAAAGCATGTGAAAAATTACCTGACAGTAATTTTAGAGTCAGCTTCAAGCAAGGCTCAAAATTTTGTCCCTCTAGTTCTCGGAGGAGACGAAACTTGAGCTTCAGGTCTCTTTTAGTGACCCAAACTTAATCTAATCGGTTTTAAACAGCCTAAATAATCAACCGATATACCGAAACCAATGTTCGATCGAGTCTTTCTCGAGATTAAATCTTACCTGCTGTTTGACGAGTGACCTAGGAATTTCATCGCAGGAATCCTTTTGTACCTCACCGTTGCTGATTCTTAAATTAGCCAAACTACAGTAGCACGCTCTCTGTCCCGTCCATAGGAGAATTCAGTTTTTATTTAAGTCGCATGCACAATCATAGAAAGAAAAACAGCACGTTTCGAGGGTTAGTCAAAAATATTCTAAGCTCATGGATCGCACAAAGTTTTGGTACAGCGAGGCAGTGATTGCAGCTAAAACGTCGAATATGTCACCAATAATCTCCGATTTTTGAAATTAAATTAATTCAATTTACTTCTACCACTGCATCGCTCTTGGTGTACGTATACTAAGTTGATCCTCCGACCCTTGTCTGTACCAGAAAAGTCGTGAGGGTAAATTTCTCAAGAGTTTGTTACATGTTTCAAGCAAATAGCCAATTTCCCTTAAGGATAAATTTCTATCTTTGTAGAAGTGTAAATTGTTCGGGTGTGACAGACAAATCTAAGTTTTTTATTCCGAGTTCTCACTGTAAAAATCTTTAAAATGACGTCGAATAACGAACTTCTCAAGAAGACAAGGCTGTCATTAAAGTCTAAGTCGTGCTTCGGTCGCAAGATAAGGTTTTTCTATTTGAATAAAACGCAAAATTCGAAATTCAAAACGGCGGAATCCAATCTAAGTATTGAAATGATTTAAATATCCAAGATATTAGTCGCGTAAGTATTTTGGAATTTGAATTTTCTTATCACAGAATCGGAATCGGTGATTTAAAAAACCTCTGAGCATCACTTAGACTTCAATGAGGAATCTGCTTTTTTGGGAAGTTGATTATTCGACGTAATCTCAGAGATTTTCGTGGTGAGACTATACGTGTGGATACAGACACTGAATAACGACTTTTCGGACAGTCAATAGATACCGCATGGTTTGTATACCCGCGATTTTTCTGTATCTTTTCTTTTTCTTTTTTTTTTTTTGTTTTTTTTTTTCAAAAAGGTACTTACAAGCGCTTTGACGGATACACCGCTGAAGATAGTCGCATCTTTGACAAGTTCCTTACGATCCTGCTCAAACAGTCTCAAGTCACCCATGGACTTTGCTTTCTACAATAAGTAGGTATACGCCCCGAGGTAGCAACCAAAGTAAAATTAGTTCGTTGTTGAAAGATAGGTAACACGGTTAATAGAAGATTTTTTTTTTTAATAATCATAAAAGCTAATTTTCATGGCAAAAAAATATATGTGAGTCAAAATTAGTATGAATTAGTATAACTTTTAATGACTATATCCAAAAAAATAAGCTCTCTGTTCCTTTTTTTTTTCTCAAAAGTTTGAATTGCTTGAAAAAAAAAAAAAAAAAATTGAATCACTTAGTGAAAGCAGCAAATTTTTCAATCGTATTCTCACCGTGTGAAACCTTGTGCGATCATTACACAGTAGGCTTTCTTTGGCCGTTGTAATGACGGATTGCATCGAACCATTTGGAACGCTGTGACGTGTTTGATAAAAACGTCGTCCTTCCAGCGTCGTCATGGCTCTTCGCTGCTCGTCAATCGTGTTAATTGCGGACAAGGATGATGATCGGTTGTTGGTTTTTTTGTTATTTATTCATTCGTTTAATTGTTTGTTTAGTTGTTTAGTGAGGTTTGATTTTTATTTTGTCACGGGATGTTGACGGATGCAGGATGCGAACATGCAAAAATAAAATTAAAGGTACATGCATAACGGTTTTATTTAAGGCATTATATTATCTATGTACCTACTTTATCTCAATCTCCTTCTCAATTGTAGCTTCGATGGTTTTCATTCTTATACACATGATTATGTTATTAATAAATTACAAATTTAAACGCTTTAGTGCGTCCTCCTATATATACGAAATTAATTAGATATCCCCGCAAAGCTGTTATTTATATTGCAAAGCGATGATAATCATTCGTTAAATTACTTTGACTTCAATCGACCGCATCCTAAAATTCTTGCGGGTTGTACAATTCGATGTTACAAGTAAAATAATAACGATGATCGAAGCTTTTTTATTTCTTTTTGAAATAGTATAAAAAATGACGAAAAGAAGAATAAGAGAACGAAAAAACTGGTTCTGAAGCCCGAGACGAGTCGATGTAATATCTACCGAATTCGCATGATCGATAACTGGTGGAAATGCAAGCGAGTTTGATGCGATACGAAAATGATTGATCCTGATATTCTAGGAAAAGGTTATTTTTGTCAAAATTTTGATATACAAACCTCTTCGCTTTCCGGCATGTCGTGATCCTCTTGTCCAAAGACATCCACTTCGGTATCACTCATGTTCGACAGGTCACCAAAGCTTCGGCACTGTTAGTAACAAAAACACAGCGTACAAACACATGTTATTATTATGTATTAATACAGCGAAGCTCAAATTATTTAAAAATGTTTAAACATATCTTAAGTTATTACTATATTAATGATAGTTATTGATCATATATAGTTAAATCTTGTTAAGTCAGCATTAATCAAACTGCAGCGTATGAAGTTGACATTACGTGAACGTCCTGATTCGGCAAAAATTAACGAAAAGCTACTTTATCGAACTCCATGATCGGCAACGATCGCTAAAATTGCTCTAGATCTACGTAAAACTGTTACGATAAAATTTGTCAATTTGTTATCGCTATACCGGAGAAGAATTTTTCATTATCAGAGTATCGTTGCAATGTGGAAGTTTCAAGTCTGAATAATTTGCAACATCAGAAGCCCGTATTCGGCACATGCGATAACCAGGAAATTCTAACGAGGCATGAATGACTAATAACCAACAATAGTCATTGGTCATTTCCACCGATATCAAACCCTATATAGGGAAGTTGGTGTATACCATAGTCTGCCGTATGGACGCACTTAAAATTCGAGTCACAGTTTATTATATCTATTACTTATGAGACATATGTATATCATAGGCACACATGTATGTACGTACCAATTGCTTAATGGAGACTCCGGTGGCAATGATTTCCTTGCTGCTCTTCTCCTGCTCGCTTCTATTCGTCTCCGACACATAGCTCTGTGTCTGCATGCACAAACAAACAACACAAAGGCAAATGATAAACAACGGGACGTGCAACTGCGGCTGTGACATGCGTATATTTAAAGATAGAGACGTATACATACTACACTCTAACTATTCGAGTAGCCGGGTTGATTAATTGATACTAGGGACTAGGGGGTGTGTGGGGATCTAATGGAATTTAATTACGCTGGTTAAATACTCGATTTAAAATCCATCCGGTAGGCAATGCACTTAGGACACAAAATTCGAAATTTCAATCATTGAAACGGGAAGAAAAAAGACCAAAATAGCTATTGGATTCTCTCGTATAAAATTCATCTCATTATTAAGTAATCCGAAGATTATAGATGAGGGATCGGGATCTGATCAGATTTGTACAATTATTTGATTGTGGGATGAAAGAATGACAACCAACATCGGCAACCTAATACATTTATCAATAGGGAAGGAGATTCCAATGTCTTGACTGAAACTTAATCAGCTAATATTCATACCAACATCTAAGCGAAAGCAAATATGCGAAAAAAATGTTCGGAATGAATGCAAATTGACGGGTTATTGCAGAAAGGAATTTAAGTCGATGTTTCCGATGGGTTAAAATTCCTTAAAAGTGACTCATTGTCAGTTTCCTTTCCGCAGCAAGCTATCAAACCATGCGTTCGCTTTCGTTATCTAAAAAGCATTTCTCGATTGTACAAAAATGTTTATAAAGAATCAGACAGTCTCAATCGGCTGAATTTTTGATATTGAGATCAAATCTAACCACTCCGGCATAAAATCGTGGTGCGATTTGTTATCATATTATCTGGTAATGCATAATAATAGTTCGGGAAGTCGAGAAGCAAATTTGATATTAACCTACTACGCGTAAAGAGAGGTGATCAATTTTGACATAATCCAAAGTAGATTAGATAATGACAATGAAGTTATAGAGATTGGTAGCAAACGTACTAAACCTGTATACCTGCGTGAATATAACAAATCGAAGTCTGGTTTTTACTGCGGTAATAAAATCATGCGGTAATAATTAGCGATAGGTGACTGATAACTTGAAATCGGATAATTTTTCGAGCCCTGAATGATCGCTTCAAACGAATTACAATTATAGTTACCGAAAACTTACCAAAGTTTTTACGTTGACATTTGACAGCTCGTCTTCACCAGTTGGTTCAACCTTTTCAGGGTAAGTTGGACTGATTTTCGTGCGCATGTTTGATTCGTCTATGTTACCGTTCTAAAAAGACACACACACACACTTGAACATGCCAACTGTCACTCGTAGCAAAAAATAAGTTCAAAAAGCGTGCAAGCGAACGAAGAACAAAAACTTCTAATCGCAAATGTTGTTCGTCCAAGACTACTGGACGTCGATACAGTTCTGTGCTCGAAGTTTGGAGTTTGGAATGACTACATGGGCTAGCCAATCAGCTGGTTTGTGATTAAGTTTCAACCAACAAGTTTCAAGCACGTAACTATATGTAGGTGTATGTATCTGGTACGAGGTGTAACATATTCAGGGATAACTTACCACGGAAATATTCTCCTTTTCAGGGTCGCTTTTCTTGCTTTTCTTGGTCTTCTTGGTTCGCGGTGTGAGGCCCGGCGAGGCATCGCTATTTGCAACACCCTCAATTTTCTTTTTTTTTGTCTTAGTGGTCTTCGCGCTCTTTGCCGAGGTCGTCGAACTTGTGACGACGGAAGTCGTTGTGATTACCTCCTCCCGGTTCTCAATCTGCGAATTATTCAGTCACAGAGTTAGAGGGGAATTCGCCGTTTCTACCGGGTCAGAAACTCAAAAAATAAAAAAATAAATGCAAAACGCCAATATCTTCGTACAATTAAGTAAAGCTTAAAATACGATACGTCGTTGACATTGATACTTTGATTTTATCGATACTTTTATATTCCGTTATCAGTTATAAAATATCGTCGACCTTTTCCCCGATGACAAGCCATACCACGTGATTTCCGACCGTCAATTCGCCCGGCTAATATTATATGCTTGAAGATCCTTGATAATGGAATTTTATTTTTAAACCGTGATTATTATAAATCCAAAAATTTTATCTCTGTAGTTCAAAAAAGAAGAGAGAGAGAGAGAAAAAAAACAAATACAGCTATTCTCCTCATAATTGGGTATAAATTAGCCTTTTCATAAAAACTTTCTCGCTATTCTAACGGTGGTTGATACATACGTTTCTTTTTTCATCTCCTCCCTCTGTTTTACTCCGATTAAAATAGTATCCGTTAAGTGCCTATCCAAGTCTCAATTTTAACTGTATGACCGTTTATCGTGATCGAAAAAAAAGATTCATTGCAAACGATACCTTGGCAACGTTTCACTACCGAACAATCCACTGGTTGGACCGTTGTTCATTGTGAAATGAAATGAAATAAAACTTAATCTTCATCTGATATAGTGTGACTGTAACTGTACCCATTTTATCCATTCTAACTATTAAATGTACACGGTGACCGATTCGAGAAGTATATTTGCATAGAAACAAAGACTTAGGAAAAGATTCGTCTCCTTTTTATGATTACGCCGTATGTCATAGGTCCTCGTTTTATTTCTAGCGCAAATCGATCCACGTTTTAGTGAAGCCGGGCTGAAGTTCCGAATTTCGAAAGTCTCGAACGGTAAAAATTTCGAATTTAAATATTATCGATTCACAGATTTGAGAGAGGCTGTTTCACCTCAAAGTCCACACAGCCGTTTTGAATAACTTTGAAACGAAGAACACCGATGGTTCAAAATTTCGGAAAGCAAAGATACGAAAGGCCGTACCTCCGGAGCTTGAAATTCACGCATCTATTCATTCGGTGTTTAATAACTCGGGCTGTATCGATCGTATCGAAACCAATAAGTGGTCAAATTAGTCGTCTTGAGACGTACTTTTTTGAAAAAAAGTTTCAAAATCGTATCTATGATTTATGACACCGAAGTTATCGATTGAAGTAGATAAAACCTGTTCCAGTAAAGAGGATCTCGATTAGAATGAACTGTCCTTTTGTCTTCACATCCTGAAAAATCGACCAAAATTTCCGGATTTTTCTCTGAACTTTCGGAGTTTTATTTTTATAAACCTCAAAGTTTCTGAAAATTTCAAAACGTCTCAAAAAAATTCGGAACTTCAATCCGATCTCGTTTTACTCATCAAGATTTCGTTCACTCGCGCAGCCATTCGCAAACTTTAGCTTAGAATTACATAATCAAGTGAAACGTAATTTTCTAGGAGGTAATTACCGTTTTATTTATACCAAAAATCACATCGAAGATTCGTACGAATTAATAACAATGAACGATACATAAATTTCCTAACTAAATTACAAGATATTGCCTAAAATTTACCGGCTTGCTACAGGCTGATAACACAATGGAAACTAATACCTAAAAACCTGATTTAATTCTAAAACGGAGAAGATCCACACGACTTTTTATCAACGATAAACGTAGCTGGTAAAATCTACATCGTTATCCATATGCTCCGATCCGATTGACCGAGTTGTTTCTTCGAAATGATTCTTTGCCCATGTAGGTATAAGAGCGTAAACGGGGACTACGATATTTGAAATAGTAGCTAAAAACGTATCACCCTATATAAAGTGAACGGTGTTTGTCGAAACTAGTTCAATGATGAACCCGTTCGGTCTCTTGCACCGCGATTTCGCATATATATAGATTTACATACGTGTACTGTGTTTATTATTACTCACCTATATTACTATCAGAGATCAATATTGTATATGTACTACGATTAACAATAATTCGACGAACGAGATAAGTAACGATATTAAAAAATAAAATAATAATAATAATAAAGCGCTGCACTTATTAAAAGCACAAATTCACACAATAAGCCATGATGTAGAAATATACTTTACTTCACTATCATCGAACGAGCAATGAAAATTAAGTAATTTCACCATTGTTATAAGAAAAGATAATAATCAATAAACTTTTACCGGTATATGAATTTAAATCGACAAACATACGGTCTAAGATGCGGAATACCTCGATTACAAAAATTACATCAAATTTCGATGCAAAAATGCAAAAAAATAAAAATAAAAAAACCAAATAAAAAAAATGAATAAAAATTAGATAAAAAAAAAAAAATTGGTAAAAATTTGCGGTTGTTAAACCCAACTCGAGTCAGGCTGCTTCTACGGGGCAATTGAGCGCAACGTGTTACTGATTGCTCCAACCTGGACCCGGTCTACACTAATACAGTATAAAGTCTGGAACTATGCGAGGCTCAAGAGCGTCAGCGATCTAGGTGGGGGCCGCAAATGACTTATAGGGGGATCCGTGTGTTCGTCGTCGTTCCTCGTCACGGAGCGGCCAACCGATTAAAACCATGTACTGGGTATTAGCACGATTATCAATGCCGACTACTGGTTGGTTATTTCCGTTCTTTCGGAAGCTCTGATTCGTTGGAATGATCAGATAAGGTTTATAGACTCCGTGGAGAATCGAGGAGAGCGAAGAGCAGAGAGAACGCGACGTGTCGGACGTTGGGAAGTGCAAGAGAGCGGAACCAGAACCAGTTCGGTGCTAAGAGAAGGCGAGATCGTTGAATGGTTGACATGGTAGGCCCTGGTTTTGATCCGGTTAACGGGGGCATGAAACCCCCACGCAATAACATCGTGTCTGGTTCTTTTTTTCTTCATTTTTATCACCCACGAAGGAGAACAGCTCTTTTATAATTGTTCAAAAATTGTTCGAGCATTTTTATGACCGTGAAGTGATTTTTTTTTTTTTTTTTTTTTTTTTTTTTTCTTCTTACGTAAGCAATTTGCTGTTTTTTTTTTTTTTTTGCAATTTATCACAGCATCAGATCAGTACGATAGCGAATGATTTTTGAAAGGAGTAACCGTGTCAAATTTTCGAATCAACTTACCACTGTCAAAAACGCGGTTCTTTGAAGGAAACTTGATGTAACGAAAGGATTCTCTCAAGTCAATTTCATCTGCAACTCTGAGCCAGTGATTGACGATGCGATTTTCGCGAAATCACGTCAAAGAACGATAATAAAAATCCAGAAACAAAGAGAGCTTGAGGAATACTTTTGAATCACAGTCCAAGCCTTGCAGTGTGCAAAAAGTTTTTTTAAAGAGGAATTTGAATCAAGTAATACCAGACCGTATCACAAATGATCAAAGTAATCACAAGTGTGAAAAGCTATGGAAAATCTACCGCGATTCCACTTTTATTTGTATGAAATTCTACGCTAATTATCAGAGTGGTAATAGTCCCATGCGATCAGAGCGAGGTCTAATGTAATTGAATTTATAAATCCTCCACTGATTTTGAGTCCGTATTATTACGAGTATTAAACTGACTGCAAGTATGGGCTGCAGCGAGCGTCTCAACGGAGAAAGTAAGAAACGAATACGGACTAAAAGAGTTCAAAGCTCCTTACGTGGGAGTAGGTGACTCCATGCTATTTATTTTTTTTTATTTTTCGTTATGAACCAACTAACAGTGTCTACCACAGTGATACGTCGCTTCAAAACTACCTCAAAATTTCTTCTAAGGCTGAGATAAACGATTTTTCGTGATCGATGGAAATTGAGAATCATACCTACTCGATTCATTTCGGTTCTTATCATCAATTGGTTGTTTAGGTATCTGTCATATAGAAAGTGGAATGTCGTGATGTATCTCGTTCTCCTTTACGTCACAATTATTTATCGAATCCGTAACACCCGCATCATAAAGTGCTGTTCAATGGATTCGCTTTCAAACTTTAGCCACGTTCGATTCAGCGTGAATTTGACTAATGTATTTAGACAGACGAAACTGGCGATAAATCGGGGAAGAATTGAAAAAGAAAAGAAAAAGAAGCTATCATTCCCGAATTCATCACCGCCGTTGACACAAGCATTGCTTTTTCAATGATAAAATTAACGTAAAGTAATTAATTATTATTAGTGACTTAAAAACAACAACACTTACATGAAGATCACACTTGTTAGAGACATCGCTTATTTCGTCATCAGGAGTAGCTAAGGGAGCAAGCTGTTGAAGGTCAACTGGAGTCCAGTCGTCGCTAGGGTTAGTGATCGCGGAGTTAGATTCGTTGGAGATCATCTGATGAACGAGACCGTCCTCTTCTGTAGTCTCAATGATCGATGGAACGGTGGTGGCTTGTTCCACAGTTGTCCATGACTCGAAGTCCTGCCCTTGTCCAGGAGTTTCGACGAAACAATGATCGGCATATTTGCTCTGGGAGAAAACCCGGGGGGTTTCATTAGACGATGTCGTCTTCTCTGTGGTCTGGATAATCTCTACTGTTGAAATAGTTTCCTTAGATTTTGTCACATCACAGGAATCCTCGCTTCTCGTTAATTCTGTCGTAATAAGATCAGGAACTTCTATATTCTGCAATGCTGACTCTTCTTGGGAAACGCTCGGTTCTAATCTTTCAACATTTTCGTTTTCAATCCGTTGCGACGTTTCTCGCACGTCCTGTCTTTCGGAGTTTATTAAATCACGGGTACTAGAGATGTCGAAGGACGATGAATTTTCAAAATCGTCAAATCCTTCACCTTTTTTAGTCAGATTTTTTGACGTTGACGTTACCTCATCGAGGAGCTCTGCTTCTCCTGCAATCTTCACTGAATCTTCTACCGCATCGTTCTTCTCCTGCAGAGTTTCTTGCTCCGATGAAATTACGTCTGTAGGTTCTAATCCAGGTTCAGAGACTTTCGTGGATTCCGTCGTTATTGAAACAGGCTCAATGCTTGTTTGAACAATTTTGCATAAATCTTGACCCTTCGATTCCAGAAGATTCGGTACTTCCTGACTAGAGTCTCCTAGAAAATCAGATTCCTCTGTATTAACGGCTTCTTGAACGTCCGTCGATTGCTCAGCGAAATTCTCGGCTGCCTTAGTCTCGAGAACGCCAAGATCGACCGGAAAATCAACTACGATCTCTTCCTGCTTCTGGGAGACCAGAGCTTCGGGATCTGACCCGAGTTGAACCGGGTCTTCGATCTGTTGCAGACTCTCGTCAAAGTTGTCTGAGAACTGACCGATTTGTATCGTGTCTGTGGACGATTCGGGATTCGACCACGTATCCAAGAGTTCGGTAGTTTTCGAAGAAATTTCAAAAATCTGATCGCCCGAATCTTTGAACTCGGTTTGTTGTTCGGTGTGGCCAAAGCTGAAGAGACTGTGGTCCTCGCTTTTTTTTGATTCACCGTCTTCTGCCCCGAGAGAGATTCCTTCCGCCGATTGTGAGGTCGAATCAGTGGAACTAACCTTTCTCTCGGTCTGATCGAGGCAGACAAGGTCCATGGTCGATATTAATCCGGACGAATCCCCGTCCACCTTATCCTGATGAATTTGATCATCGGGTATCTGCGAGGTCTGCTCTTCCCCCAAATTTCCACTCTCCGCCGAGTTCGTGACGTCCTTTTCAAAAAAATTTTGTATACCACTAGCATTTGACTGCCCACTGTTTTCAGTGATGATAGTTTGTTCCAAGCTTTTGTCCGATTGGCCAAACTCCGTTTCCGCGCTTCCGTTGCGATCAGTGACTTTTTCGGGTTTGTTCGGTTCACCCAATAAATCTGAAGAGCCAGATTTCTGAACTGTCGATTTCGGATCAGACACAGTGACATGATGCCCGTTCTGGTGAACGTATCGCCCTTCAGTAGCGTTGTAATGATTCATCTCCGCGATTATGAACTCGGAATTAACATCTTGAGGATTTGGACGTGGTTCCAAAACGATTTTCGTAATCTCCGGATGTGAACTGGGCACTTCTGTCTCTTCGATGTATCCTATCACATCGAACTCCGCCTCGTCACCGTTGTCCATATCGCTGGTCGACGAGATCCTCAGGGCCAATTCGCTCTCTATCAATTCCTGGAGGCTCTTGTCATCCACGTTTATGTCGTTTTTGGTATTGTTTGTCAAAAGCAAGTCGTCGTCAGACAGTGTGATTAGTTGGTTGTTACTGCAGGATGTTATGTTATCTAAGTCTATCAAACCGTTGTTAGATTGAACACTGCACGCTTCGCTGTTTTTCTTGCTACTTACAACGTTAATAGACTTCTTTGACGCCACCTCCGCCATTCTTGTACTTCTATCCCTCCAAGCCCCTCCTCAAAAATCTGTAACACAAAAGTGACATCATTTTAGCTAAAAAAAAGAAAGGAAAAACCCTGGACCATTTTGAACTTCGAAATATCGTCTATGGGTTCAACCATATAAGTTCGATTTTACTTAAGCTGAGGGAAATAGGTACTCGTAACATTTATTGATGAGGGCACTTTTTATTCGGTCATTTATCAACGTAATTTTATCATCCTTCGAATAAAGACCAAAGTGACTGCCTCAAGGCTATCTAGCGGCCTACACCGCAAGTAACTTGCCTTGATCTCGAGTAGAATTACTGTAAAACAGAAAATCCTGTACCGGTAAAATAAGAGAATTTAACGAGCGTGATAGTTAGTCTTCCTCAGGGACGCCAGAGGCATCGTGAATTTGTTATACCATTGGCGGTTGATTATTACCGCGCGAGTTTGAATTTTCTTCACTTTTCTTACATTTGCCTGGAATTTGGTATTCTCAAAGACAGGAATCTCAATTAACTGGAAAATTGAACAGAGGCGTTCGAATCGGACTGCAGTTTCAAAAATTGCGATATCCCTTCTTGAAGGATATTTTTGAAGCTCTTCAGAGTTTAAATCTATGAAAAATCTCTACCAGCCTGTACCCATATGGTATTTGATATGAAAATGTTATTCACTGTTAGGTCGCGAATGGAAAGGCTAATAAACCGAGGAATCGGGGCGTCAAGAAGTCAAGGAACGATCCGCAGATGGAAGAAAAGTAAGACGGAGTCGTCTAGACGGCTTATACCGTTTATGTGTTAGTATATCTTCCACATGTCCGCTAAGCTACTACTTCGAGTTCCCATATTCCCCCAAACTGCAAGCGAACAAGCGTCTATATACTCGATGGTATACACCGAAATGCTCTTAGTTCCCTGGTTCTAAATTCCCCTTTACAATGTTAAATCTTGCGAACCCATGTGACCCGGCAGGTAATTCGTCGTGTGACCACAATGCATAGGAAAATCAGGAGCTCGAAAAATGAGTAACCAACGGCGTCACTCGTGAAGCATTTACAGGTGACGTCATTGATCTTGAAAGCGTCACTTTGAAAGAGTAAATAACTGATAAAGTAAATCAGAAATTTGTGACAGAGACTTAAACACACGTTGTAATCTCGTGACTAGACCAGACTTGAGTATATTTTGCGATTTGGTAGCTGTCGATATGCTCTAGTTTTTCATCGAGTCATGAACATGGGTAGAGTGTATTATCATAGGTTGTAGAGACGTGTGGTTATCTATATTTACAAATCTTGGTAGGTAGCGTGAATAATGCGATATGACTATCGTTAGAGAAGTTTGCTTTCGAACTTGAGATATGTAGGAAGACTTATCGTCGGGAAGATAACGGAGTTGAGAATTTTTACAACCTTGAATAATGAATTCGATCGACAAAGAAACGATTTCGAAGAATTAAGGTACCGGAGAGGAAGAAGAAGACGAAGAAGCTGAATTAAGACATCTTATGGTTGTATCGACGGTCGATCGAAGAACGTGATCTGTAACTTTATATTCTTCGATCTTAATCTGCGAATAAAAGTCTGCAATAAATTAAACTCCGACATGACGTTGATTGCCATCGTTTCTTTGTAATCGATTAATTATAACATGATTTTAACGGTAGCAGTCATTAGCTGAGGATAGTTTTCCAACTTCGAATCCAGTTTCGCGTCGTGTCATCTCCCACCATATGATCAAGGTCCGGTTTATTTGTGTTAGCCAACCTTAGCAGGGAGTCTTCTCGCTCTATGAGAGCTCAGCAGCTCATAAGAGAAATGAGATTGTGTGTATATGCTCTTTTCTGAGTCACTGTCCGCCGCTCCTTAAGACTTACTAGCCACTGAACCCACATACACATGTAGCTTTACGAGCAATTTTGTGCCGTTTTGAAATTACAACCGTGAAGGTAAACGACTATAGTCATCTATACCCATGTGTAGTCCTCCGTGAGCTATAGGTGCGTACACGGTACAGATATTGCATAAAATAGTAGAGCTACGCGAAGTATAATTTGCTGGTACGCAGAAGCTGCGGATATGACAGCCGTTCCAAATTGTTTTCTTCTCTCTACTTGTTAGTCCTGGAAGAGACGAAGAAGCTAGCATCTAACCAGCGTTGGATCGTGAGGTTTTATACGAGAAAATTCATCTTCATATGCTGAACGAACAACCAGATGACTTTCGAAACGCGTTGTGTCGCTGGTTGCAGTTCATGAACCATTGGTTTCCCCGGTTTGCACTTTATCGGGCAATGAGAAACAGGTCTAGGGTCAATCCATGGTCAATGCAGACGTAAGACGATATAGGATTGTTGAAAAATGTCTGCAGCCAAATATGTGACGATTGAAAATAAGAGCCTGGTCCCAATCCTGACGATTCGAGGATCTGATGAAATTCTTGCGATGATCTCGAGCTGCTCAGACCGTAGGTAGTTCTTCTTTAAATAAGGAGCGAGTGGAATTCAATTGGAACTATTAAATGGCAGTGACACCTTTTCCGCAAATGGTAGATAAAGCGACCCTCGATGTTACATTCCGAATAGCACCTAGATGCTTTATGTTCACCGTTCAATCGACAACGTGTACTCGTTATGTTCTCGGTTATAGTTCGCCCCGATTCAACATGATATAGATATTATTTCCATTCGTTGTATAACGCAATCCATAAATATCTACAGCAGCTGAATGAACATCGATGCAATTTACCACTGTGTAGCGAGTAGAAAAATTCGGTCTCTTTTCTGTCGGGAAAGATAACGCATTATTTAAAGAACATGCATCTGATTCCCGGATTAAATTCGATAGAACGAATCCTTTGAATGAATTCCTGGGCAATTAATCTGACAAATTTACTTCACCGGATGGGCTAAAAAATCTGATAGCAGGAAAGTTCCTCGATCACTGACGAACTAATTATCAGAGAAAGCCAATAAGAGCGAGTCTGCTGGGTGGATTTAAAGCGGGAATAAAACCCAGCGATGAAAATCAGTACAAAGAAACGAATGTCTTTGTAGAAATCGGTTGACAACTCATCGCTAAGGAACCTCGACACACTGACGTCACCGTGTCCAGTCGTTGACACCTTCGCTTACAGACGGCGTGCCTATTAACTCGTTACACAAAATATCTATGCGATGTTAACTGGTAAACAATCTTTAGTAATTTTCAAAGTTTTGTATTCCAACTTCTATTGAAGTATACACCGGCGTCTGGCTTTGCTTTCGAGTTTAGAAAACAATGGGAACATTATGTGCAGAGTTTGGTCTGTATCAACGGATTGCAATTTGCAGTCTGGTACATACGTAACCCGGCTCTCCTTGTTCTAACCACGCCATATTAATTTGCATAACTATAAGCCACCGAAGTGCTCCTTGGCTCGGAAAGATTCTTTAATGATTCGTAAATTAATTCTTCATACCTAGTAGGAAATAGTTACAGCTTCGAATAGTTGCAGAAGAACACCCATTGATTGAAAATGGCATAGAAACGGTTCTTCGTTAATATGGGAATGATTATTTTTCATTATTATAATTGGAATTGCTGCATCATCAATGAGAGGTTTACTTTACTTATGCATCAAAGGCTCACGATTGGCCCCTTTTAGCCTCACGTCTCGATATAATATAATTACACATACATGTAGGCGAAAGATTTCTACGCTTTCCTGATTATCCTTTCACCTGTCAACCAATCATCCACTGGTCACTTTGAACTCGGTATAGATACAATTCTAATTCTCTCTTCGTCGCATTAGCCTCGAATTCGGAATTTAATTAAACTGGATTACTGCTCGAGCGAAATGATCGAAGATCTTAATTGTTTCCCCGAATAGATCGTACAGTTATCTTTTACGAGCTCAATAATTTTTCGTATAGATATTCGAGCGAGACTCGAAATCTGTATATCTAACGAAAACGCGTAGAGTATCTCTTTTTTGTTTTTATGAGATGAAAATGAAGAAATTACTTTGATGCTGCTCTGCGATAAAATTCGAAATCTTTGGCCACATAAATTAACGTTAGCTTCTTCTTTTTATCGAATAAAAAGCTCCAGTAAACCACCTTCAAAGCCCACGATATGGACGGGTATAATCAATGCAGTTGTAAAGAATTTGTAATAAAGTTGAGTTAAAGTATACACGCTACTCGTAAGACAACAAAGTTATTACTCATTAGCCACAGTTAGCTGTAACACGTGACGGCCATAAAACAGCATCTGAACAAACCTCGGGCGATATTATCACGACTCCCCATCTCTCGATCATTTTTAGCTCATCAGGCCAGAGAAAGTTGCCAACGTACTAATAGTTATCGCGTCAGAATCAGTTTCTTCCTCACCGGAAATCAGACGATATTAGATCCTTATTTCGTTAGAATATAGATTCGATCGAGAAAATATGAAATTGTACCTGTAGTTATACAAATTTACAATATTTCCCCCAGCTCCTATCACAAAAATCTCTAGAATGACGTCGAAATTTTGAACCTTCCAAAAATACAGCACTGTCATTCAAGTATGAGTGGTTCCTTAATAGACAATAAAGTTTGCCAATTGATTGACACGAAAAACCTTACATCGTGTTACAAATTTTCTTCTAATCCCGTGCGAAGTTCATCATTTGACGTAAATAAAAAATTTTTCGGCACACCCTAACGTGCATCTAACAAAGAATTTATGGCTACTTATAGTGGCGCGTAGCGCTGCTTTACGCTACCCATCTGCCCCAATAATATACAAGTTATATTAGCGGCTCTCCGCAATAAACCAGAGCTGAGTATAAGCGTATGTACGCTGTATAGTTATGCCCAACTAAACTTATAGTTATTAGCGAGCATCTACTATCACAGAGGGCAAACTTGATGGCGCCAAGTCGCGGTCGCTGTCGTCGGTAGGGAGCGAAGCACTGAGAATCAGCTTTTATTTCATCTCTTCGTTCATTCTGCGTGGGGGTAGCCTGCCGGCCTGGTAAACGTCATATATTTACATACAAGGTGTCTTATTTGATTAAAAATATACAAAATACATCCAAAGTTGTTCGTTGGATACCAAAAACATCCACGAAGACAAATTTTCACCGGAATAAGTCAACTAAAGTCAGGATATAAATTCGACTGGTAAACTGTCTTGGACTTCTTTCGAGTTCTTTTGTAAACCTTAATGGCAATCGAGTATTAAAATTGAGGAACCGAACGCAACGCCGAGGGAGTAGAGATATCGTAAGAGAAAAAATCTCGTATTTAATGATCGGTATGTCAGAGTGCATTATCCCACGTGTCCACCAATCGACCCAATAATAATTAATAATGATTATCTCGTTGAACCTCTATGGTCGTACAATTGCAGCTATAACAGGCAATAACTGCATCCGTTGCATTTGCAGCGGTTGGCGCCACCCCGCCGGGACATGCGCCTCAGTTTCCGGTTCCATTTGTTATCCATGAGTGAAGTTGAAGTTCCCTTGATGCTGGTAAGTGGTAAAGAGCGTAGTGTGTACGTACATACCTACGTACGTGTTTTACGTACCCACATCGACATGGTTAATGAGAAAATCAGGGCAGTGTTAGTTTATCGCAATATAATAGAGTCGTTAGTTTAAAATATCGTCGTTTTTGTGACCAAAGGTTGTTTATAGACCGACTCAGGAATTCCGAGTTAAATCCATGTGCTGGCTGCTCAAGCCGGTCAGATTAAAACGAAGTGTAAGATTCTACTTCAATCAAACGATTCGAATGAGTCAGTGACATCGTTCTGCTGCTGCTGCTGCTGCTGCTGCTGCTGTTGCAGATGTATAAATCGTAAAATGAGAAGAAAAAACCAACAATCTATTCACGGGGTAACGGTGAATGCGATATCGTCTCCGAGTTCGTCTCATTCATACAATAAAATCAAGAACCGTGATCGTCTGCGATAGATATAGATATTTATAGCCACATATGGATATATGTATATAGGTGCCACAGTCCCAGAATGCTAATCATATGTTATGACATTTGTAAGAGAGTTGCGTTGGATTCTGTCTAGCAATAATTTCCTTGGATATATTCTCGCGATATATATTCGAGCTTGTAATTTCTTATCCGCGATTATGAAGCTCGGTGTTATACCTACGTGTACGTGCCGCCAGGCTGTGTAGTCTCCTGTCCAGACATATTATATCAGGTATAAGTTTGAAACTCGTTATTCCTGTTTTCTCATTGAAAACTTGGTGCAAAAACTTGCCACAGTGTTTTCTTTGTTTTTACATTTTTTCAGATTTTTTTTTCACCACATATATTTCTAATCTTTTTTTTAAATTTCCCTAATTTTGAAGTATCGCATTTGGTCTTGGGAGTAAGATGAATTAAGAAATTACTATGACGAATGTATAGTTAAAGATAACTTGATAAAATCCTATAATAAACTTTCCTTTAATATGTAAGATATATAATGGGGACGTAATGAGGCCGGGAATTGCTCCTGGGAGTTGTACTGCAAAAAGTGGACATCTTGGATTTATGATTATTCCTTTTCCTACGGCTGTTAAAAATGAGAAAAATCTTCGATAACGAAAGCCCAGAGTTTATACAAGGTTCATTGAACGCAGCACACTGCAGCTGACTGTTAGTGCTACCCGGATGCACCTTGAAAGAGCTTTTAAATAATCTGACACAATCGATTCAATTTATTACTTCGATAATAACCATAGAGTATGAAATAAAAATAAAATAAAAAAACAGAAAAGGAAACGATAAAAGAATTCGCCATTCCGTGAATTTTTGTCAAACTCTGATGGAATTATAAATCCGTTGATTTACACTATCGAAATTATCCGCGATTATAGTGCCTTTCGCCTATTTTTTTTTTTCGCACATTGGATTAGGCAGGAACAGATTTAAAAACCCGTACAATTATTCTTCGAACTCACGATTCGCTAATCCGCAAAATTTATTTAAATTCTGAGCACCCGGATACGCGGTGCAAGATCACCGTGTAATGAATTCCGAATCAAGCATATGACAAATCTTCCAATTTAAAAAAGGATCAATAAAATAGAATTGATAATTGATACATGATTTTTGTTTTTTGTTTTTAAAATTTTTTCATTGCATAAAATTAAATTTGCATCGACTACAAAGGCGAGCGTATGAAAAGCGTCTGGGATAATAAAATCAGCTGTACGATTGGCTGTAAAGAGACAAATATTGCTCTGACATCGTTATACCGCGTGTCTGATGGGATGAGGTCGTATAAATTTCCTTCATACAGTAATTCGCTGTAAAAACGACGAAGCGGTATAAATGATTCAAAATTAAGAATTTGAAAAACCAATGACAAAGGTCGTATATGCGCCAGGACTTACGACATTCTGTGTTTTCAATTCTAACGTTTTTGAAAATATTGTGACGGCTTTCCCCAAATTCGTGAGAGAAAAAAATCGTTTTCATTGCCATTGTTCTAATCATCATTATAAAAATTACTTCTCATTATCTCCTTCAGTTAAGACAATAGAGTAGGTATATGCGGAGAGATACGCGGGTTGACTGATTACATATACGAAGCAATTAATTCCTCGTAGAAAGTGATGAAATCTTTTATTAATGATGCAAAGGTCATTCATCCTTATTTACAACAGTACCAAGTTAATAGAACCGATATCACTCTCTCTCTCTCTCTCTCTCGGCAGTACTCCACTCTTCTCTGTACATATAATCCAGTCTAACATAAGATGCACTGGCAAATGCATCTATGTTTCGAGCATCACGACGCAGAACCACTCAAGCCCAATCAAATGTAATTTAACAATTGGCGACGCAGACGCCCTTTGCGCGAACATCAATTTGTTTATTTATTATACTAAACGATTCCGAGCCGATGCATCTACGTTAACGGAGTATACAACCCTAAACGAACAATTAAGAATTAAATTGCAATGGTCAAACACACAGGTTCAACGTATAATACAAACTTGTTCGGTTTTATACTCTCGGTATAGATCTTCCTTGCAATAATAATTCTTTCAGATTTTGATAAATTTATATTTCGTATTCTTTCATCCGCGGATACAGTATTTTGTTAAATATGAATGAAGAGGCATTTTTTTTGTTTTTCTTTTTCAACGCGAGAAATTATCAAGTGACACACATTGGCCAACCATTGACCTATTCGTGACCATGTCACTGGGCCGCGGGGTCTTCGGACTTATTTCTCCAGCTGGAGAAAGGTGATCGATTCTTTCGTTTTCTGCTTACCGAGATCGACGTCGACCCACCGACTTTAGCCTGACTTTCTTCCGATGATATAGAACGACGCGATGTAAGAATCGATGATAGACCGGAAGTTCATAGAAACTAATCGGCGATATCGAACGTGTTTTAATTAAAAGAAGAAATTTTATAACTTCAAGCAAATGCATTTCGCCGAATATTTTAACGTCTGGTTTGATCTTTGATCCGGAATTACGCCAACGCGTTGGAATCCCAGGAAGGATATAGAGTTTCTCGACTTGTGGGCGAGCTAAGAGGAAAGAGAAGAGAAAAAAGAACTTTATTATTTACCGCAATTTAAGTTTTTCGAGTCATTTTTCAAAGCGAAATAATTAATCACTGACTAAGGAACTGTAACGAGGTTGAAAATAATCTATCTAATAAAAATGGAAACGGAATTATATCAAGTTTGTACGACACGATCTGCACCCACTGTTCCCCACATCGTATTGTCATGGAACTAGAATATCTAACTTCGAAAAGCTCTGGTAATCAACTAAAGAGCATAAAACTCGAGTAGATCGATGTATCGCTAGAATTGCATCGAACAATGATCATTCAGCTTCTAAACCGATTCAGGAAGCGAATTTATGATATTTTACACATCGACAGAGATAATTCGAGCAATTATACAAACGGTGATAAGATGTGTTAAAATAGAGAAAATCGTTAGCGAAATCGGCAGACCTAAGAACGACCGTATACCGATATATGATAGAATATCTTATCCAACCATCTTCTAGATAATTAATTGCATAAATACCTACATGTATGTACATTCATGTACGTAGCACCATATTAAGGCTATATAAACCGTTGTTATACGATCCAAACACCGGATCGACCGGATATGGCGCCTTCTATAGAGTCTAGAAAGGATTTTTCAGTACACGAAAGAGTTTATTCGAAACTAATACGAGGAATGTCTTGGAATATGAATAATTGAAATCTTTTTATTACATCTACGATTGTCTTGGGGTTGGGATAAATGAGAAAGAAATTTTGGAAGACTTGATGGTTTCGTTAGAGAAGTAAGTAATCTGATCGATTGTGTATATATCCTTGAGGAGAAGACGTGCCGATGACACCATTCAGTCATTAACTAGATCAACTGGTGTACGCTAGAGGAAATGGTGAGGAAAAGAAGAAAAGGAATCTAAAAGAGGCATCCTTGAACTAGGTTAAATACAGGCTGCGTTGAGCGAGGTAAGGTTCACGATGAACGATCATAAATGTTTGTTCCCATGATGAATAATTTATACCATATACACGAAACAGCGTGAGTGCAGGTAGCCACTGTTTAAAAAAAATAATTACTATGCCAGATATCCTGGATAGCAGTAATTAAGTTTCTGGACTATTTTTTTTTCTAAATATCGAGGAATCCTCTGAATGCTTTTATCAGATTAGGATCTTACGATTTCTGATCAAACCAGAACCTCAATATTTCTAAAAGAGACGAGGATACAGAAGGAAATTTCAAATCTATAAAAGTTGGTCATCATTTTTGAGGTGGGATTGGGTAGACGAAATGAAATTTCTCTAGGTGAAGGTAACTCGAAGATTTCATGATCATCTCTACGATTTATTTTATATTCTTCCTCCTCTTTTCAATCGAATCGCATACTTCTCCCAGCCGGTTTAATAGACGACATTAAACCGAGTTCAACGAACTAGAAAACAAGGTCACTCCAATATGGAAAAAATTCCTGTACAAACATTTCAGAGATACTTGAAATTTCAGGCATATATCCAATTATTATTGAACCAAAGATAGGAAGTAGACAATCAATTGAGTTAGGGAAGAGGGCTAATACCGGAATATGTTTTACATAAATCTGACACAGATTCACCATCGATCTATCCACGATTCTGCAATGCATCAGACCAGAAGCCATCGAAATCAAATGAGAAAGAGTTTCCTTATCCAGTCTGTACAACATCGAGTTTCAATAACGTTTTGCTCGCGTCGTTTGCTCAACTATTATATATGGAAAGTGTATACGAGACGTGAACAAGATTATTAAGTAGGTACGTCAAATTAGTAATCAGGTATATCGATTCTCAGATATACATATACGCAAAGATATCCTGAAACTATATGCAATTATCGTCAAGTCTGTTGGAAAACATATAGAATTCGAGATCAATTCAAGTCTTTTTACTATTTCTATGCCATCAAGACACCCTAAACAAGTCCAGCTAAGTACTTAGTACGGTAAGGTATACCCGTGTCGTGATGTTCCTAAGTCACGTATGTATCTCCCTCATAAAGTCACCTCAGGGATCCTGATGTTACGAGGTAGTTTCCACAAAGTTCATCCGGAGCATGTTTCAAGGAACATTTTTTATACCAACATTTTTATCATATTACGGCTTTTGAGTGGCTATAACCAAAAGTTTTCATACACCGTATATAGTGTCTAGATTCAAGGGGCACCGCGTAGTAGCCGCATAAATATATATACCTATATATTCATACGTGTGTATTTATATATTAAACGTACATATATGCATATGTATGTATATGCATGTATACCTTTAGAAGAGGGAGCACAAGGCGCGAAGGCCACGAAGGTAGTCGCGGTTCGCATACTTTGCAATTTACATTATGCTTCTTCCTCAGGGGACTCTCATCCGTCTCTTTCGCACCAATTTTTACTTGGTACTTCCCTCGCAAGTGGATGCATACACTTCTTTTTACATTTCGCCCACTTATACGGCCAAAGGTCCTTGCAGTATGGCAGGTAAGGCTACGTTCACAATAAGCCGTATATCAGGATATAAAAAAAGAGTTTCGAAGATGATTATCCAACGCGGACAATGATCGGCAAAGCTTTTAGCTCTAATCTCCATTTTCTGTCAAATTTATTTACAAAAATCGGGTAGAATTTTTGGTCCATTTCACGTTTCATTGATTCTGACGAATTCGAAAATTCGAAACAGAACGAAATCCGTGAACTTTGGATCGTTGATTAACGCCTTTACCGATTTTTCAACATTTCACGGCTCTGTTCTAGTTTTTCTATCGTTTTATACCATCCGATTAAAACCTGGTGTACACTCGACTCTCTGCCTCACGATTTCCACTGCCGATTAGAAGACTCACTCCGATCTGTTTCGAGAATGAAAAAAAGGGGAAAGATCTGTGAAGTATAAGTTCCGAGTTGTAAAGATCTATTAAAGATATGTAGTTCGTTCGAGAGAAGCCTCGAAGCTACGCAGTCTGACGTTGCTAGTTATGAATCTGTATAACAAGTGTATACCTATACGTGTGTGCATAAATAAATAAACGAACGTTCCGTAGTAGAACCTGAATTGATCTATAGACGTTCGATTCTCTCTTACCGATAAAAAAAGATATCCGTGCGGTAAAATTTTTTTGATTTATATACAGATTCAGAGAGGCCCATAATTATATCGCGAAAAACGTAACTGCACTCGGTTGCGAGCACAACGTAGGTACCTATCTCTACCTACCTACTGCATCGAACAAGATAAAATCGTATTTTTCTCGTAACTTGATCTGTAGGGTTTTACGAGATTTAAAACGACGCAGACGGTAATTAAGCGGCGATAAAACGTACCGATGTGTCACTATCGGTATAATAGTAATAATAATTGCGGCGATAAGTTCACCGTGCAGAATCCCAGGTCTGCGAATCGCGTCGATGTAGAAAACGGATGTCTATCATTTTTGATATCACGAGAACGTTGTCGTTTATTTATCGAGTTCATTAAATACGTGGGTATATATGCGAAGGGAACGAGGTATGAACAGTGTTAGTTGTTTTAGGATCGTCCTGGCCAGGATTGGCATATCCTGCAGGTATTATACCCGACTGGATCAATACCGAATTCGTTTGCGACGTGGATTTTGTCCCCGCTGAAACACGAGGGTGAAGTCTCTGTGTCTGCCAATAGTCGGCGAGGACAAGCCAACGAACACCTTGGTAACGGGATGTGACGTAGAAAATTCAAGTCCTCGTCGACGAGTTCGGAGAAAATATAACGACGCTAAAATTTGGCAATATGTAGAGAGATATCCAATTTGCAATTCAAAACTATGCAAACTATGCATAATTAAATGACGTCGTTTTTTATTTCGAAAAAAAAAATAAAATAATAAGTTTCTATGAACTTTCTGGAGCTTGATACCAGGGATCGTTTGATAACTGGCGAAAGGCCAGCTGGCTTGCTGCTTTTTCTTTTAATTATTGCATATTCAGAGCAATGAGTGAATATTTTTTTTAAACTGAATTGCTTGGCTTTATCTAACGAGGCTCTTAGCTTCTTTAAATTTTCACGTGGTTAAAAAACTAAAACCAAAGCAGAATAAAAAACATTCGTTCAAATTATGTCAGTAATAAAAATTGGTCCTAACTACTTACGTTAGTTAATCGATTCCAGCAGTAATATGTTTCGACGGATCCTCTCCTGTAATAAATAAAATAAGATAGTTTAGAAATTTGTGCTTTAAAGAAAAATCGAATTACTATTGACTCGTGACATCGCTGTATCATTATTCTTCATTTGTAATAAAATATTGAAGACAATTCGCTTCTTTGATCCCGTGTTAAAGTCGGTCAATTGATAGCAGATTCTTCTCGTTGTCAGTATCCTTTATAAATTTCATCCGGAGTACAGTAAGTCGTCTGTAGTGCTTAAACCGGAAGCACTAGGGAGCGTAACAGAGAAGCCATAAATCTGTACAGCCTTGTGCACACTATTCCTTGAATAGTTAAAAGGAAATCGGATAAATCACTCGCGTTGTATCTTATACACTGTGCGAAAGAAAGGTTTAGCTCGTTATTCGCTTTTCTTATTCCACGCGAATTTCTAGACGTACAAATTTCATTTAGACGTTTAGAATCTCATCAGTTTCTATAGCTCTGCAAAAGCTGATATCAAACTAGAGATTACGATGCGAGTGAATAAAATCAAAGGTGTAATTAACAAGATGACATCATATTAATTCTCACGTATCAGACACTGCGAAAAGCCTTGAAATTTGAAGGACCTTATCGTAATCTAATGATAAACTGTTATCAGCCGGATGCACAACAAATTCATTGTTATCCAGCGACCGTTAGATCAAGATAGAAGAAGAAGAGTATAACTTTCACGTAACGTAACGAATAGAAGAAGCTTTTTGGGACACTTTTACGGAACAGGTAACGTAACTTGGTGCGCAGAGTTTTGTGTAGATTTTTCCCTGACCAGAACGAAGCGATCAGAAATCATTGAAACAGAAGATTGTGTAATTTTTCGCGAATTTATTTACGCTAAGAACTTGAAAATATGTTCAAAAACGTTGAAATACAAAATTATGTTGCACGAAGCGATGTAATTTTAGTCTCAATTTCCCCAAGATTTTCCTTGGCTCTGATGTCGGTCCTGATACGGTGTCCTTATTACGTATGCAAAATCAAATATTTGAGAGAAAAGTAAGTGACAGGATCCACCGAGCCTCAGGTCGTTAACCGCGTCCACAAGTTTCCAAGGGATGTCAATAGTCGGGGGTTTGGTAACGAAGATTTTAATTGGCTCGCATGTATAGTTGACAATCGGTCTCTCCCTTTTGTGTTCCACTCTTTTATAAATTTTAATTATCATCAACGGGATAATTAATAATCTATTGATGTACACCTTCAGGCATCGCCTGTCGCCACGATGAGCAGATCTCTTTCTCTCCGCCTAATCACTCTCATTATCTCTTATCCTCGTGACGAATAAGAGCTGCTCGAATCGATTCGCGGACCTAAATATCTCACGAGTAACAAACATAGAACAGGACTGAAAATAGGAATACCTATATTTAGTTTAGCTCACTTATACGCATGTACTGATAGTATAAAGGTTCAATTACGTACAAGGTACAGTTTATATAAAGTACAAGTATATCCCTACACACTAGGGTGACGTTTGCTCGTTCAAAACTATCTGCTTTTCATTTTATTTCTTTTTTTTTTTTCTCTTTTTATTATAGGTAATAATAAGAAACGAGTATTATGCCAGTTTCACGAACTTTACTAGGGCGAATATCTCGTTCTTTCAAAGAATCATCTATTCGAGTGGAGAGGAAATTGCACCGCCATAGTCTGGCGAAGTCAGAAGTCATTTTTGGACAAGATTTCTCATTGTTTTGTCAAACCGCGAGGAAGATGTATCGCGTTTTCCAATTTTCCGCGTTCGAAAGGCTGATTTCGTAATGTTTCTTGAAATTTCACATCTTCCGTAGGATCAACCGATTCGTAAATGTTCACATTATGAAATTGTAAAATTTTTCGGCGGTCTATATGGTACACGTTTTGAAATCAGATATTCGTAGGAAATTCCAAAAATGGAATATCCTCAAATTTGAGGAACAAACTCGCTTTCAACGTCACAAAACGAAAGCATATGAAATATATTATGAAGAAGTTAGGTATGTCTCAAAAATTTTTACACCACATTTGTCATAGTTAAACATGAGCCCGTTATTTAGGCAGCAGTTTTTCAGTTTCTTGCCATTTTTTTTTCTTACTTCCATGACCAAGTGTGTATCTGTGTGTGCCATTTATTTCCGTCGTAGGTATAATTATTTCGCGAATAAATCATCCCGGGGATGACGCTGAATTTCGCTTTTGAGATACGATACAATTGTGATATATGTCTAATACGGTAACTTTTCTCGGGGCAATTCGACGTGAACGAACGAGCACAGGTGAGAAGGTTAGTTCCCCTCGAATGTAAAGACCCGTAACGCTGGCACTGAGCTAACTTTAGCCTCGTATGTAAGTATGTGTATACAATATACATACATACGTATAGTAAGGCTTAAATTATTCAGAAATTATTCATAGAAGGGTCACTAAACTGAAAAAAAATTAGGAATAATCTTCAAGAAATTTTCTTAGTAAATTACCGAAATTTCGTATTCAATTTCCGGAATTTTAACCCTACGGGACTTTCGAAATTTGGACGTTCAACCTAAACCCCGTTGAAAATTTTCGTTGAATTATGTGAAAATGAAATGAAAGATGTGTACACGAGTTGGCGACCGCGGGGACTTCATCCGCTAACTGTACCCACATGTGTAAATTTTGCACGGGTGTAGAAGCGCATGGGTCGAACCACAGGAGTGTGTCATTCTAAAAATAGGGGTTGAATCCGTTGTTTTTTTTTTTTTATCTTTTATTTTCTCGTTCCCTGTCTAGCTAGCACGCTGCTCGTTCTCTTTCTCTCGCACGAGACCAACGGCGAAAAGATTAAATTAAAAATCTCGAAGAATGTGCCAGAAGCGATCCAAGGAGGTGGGAAAGAGAAAGAGGAAGAAAAATAGAAAGAGAGGCGTATAGAGAGAATCATCTATACATAACATGTATACGGGAAATTCCAGCAAACTAAACGTGCAGTCGGCGACACTCACCTCTTCCAATTTTTTTTTTCTTTTTTTTTTCTCGTGTTTCTTGTACTTTTGTTATCTATAGTCAAAGAAGACGAAATCTGGATAAAGTGAACGATTTCTTGACGAATAAATCCGTTTTCGCACATTTACACTCATTTTTTCACCAAGTTTTTTTCGTCCGCTGATAATCGAGAATCTAAATCGTTTAAAAATCGGCCCTAGTCAGTCGCGATTAATGCCTTATCGTTATAGACGGAACGGGATTTTTGATCCCTCTCCGAATCTTGCCAAGGCCTGATCCTTTCAATGTTATAAATTATCGAAGAGAACCAATGAATTTTTTTTTTTTTTCACAAAATCGAAGCGATGAAACTCTCTAAACTTCGCTCAGTGAAAATCGTGCTTTTCCATAAACACTATATTTCCATAAACAGCTTTACACCATTCTTACGTCCGCAAATAATGTCTCTGGTCAATTCTCTCGTTGGAGGCCCAGTGCCCGGTGGCCGGTAACCGGGGGGAGATGGAAGAATTCGCCGTCCCGGTTTCGATCGGTACATCAAGGGGGTCGCGTGCAAATCGGTTCCTCGCCGTTCCTGGCGGAGGCTGCTGAGTCGAGCGAGCGTAAACGCGTCGAAAATAGAAGGGGAATCGTCGAGGAATGCGATCTTGGAAGCCCGTTCGCTGGGGGAAGACTAACTCGACCTAGGCGGGCAGAGAGTCGATCGACGTCGGATAAAATGCGCGGGCGAGATCCATCTGTTCTTACTTCATACATATTACACACATATGTTATACATATATATATATATAACTTCAAAATATGAAAGGTGGACCTTGATTCGGTCAGATTCAAATTTCGATGCTCCCACGGGCTAGAACGTCTCCAAATATGAACAAGAAAATGTATTCTAAACTCGAGGTTCGTATCTCGCTTCTAAGTACTGTTCGAAAGCCTTTGAACTTTCCCGTTTAAATAACAAACGATTTTTAGTACTTCGGGGTTATTTTTTACTCCCTGTCGCATCATCGCTTCGAATAATCTGAAACTCCGTAAATTTTATTTATCACAATTCGGAGATGAGACATTTCTTTCGGAGCGCTGTAACTCCGAAAATTATATCGTTGAAAATCTGTCGAATTTTCATGAGATACCTAATACTACGGGTAAGGAGTGTACCAAGTTTGAAATTTTTTGGAGCTATACTGCGATAGGAATAAAAAAATTATCCGCGGAACCTGGGGTTTTGGTTACCTTTTTTTTGTATATATTTGGAGACGTCCTGGCCCATGGAAGGATTGAAATTCGAAAATGGTTAAATTAAGGACCGACCTAATATATATACCCCCAGATATATATTTCCATACCTATATTTCCCGGAACAAAATTGGGAGTAAAAAAATGTTTTTTTTTTGTTCAAATTTTGTTTTTTTCTCAATTGTTTTTTTATAATTCGGTTTTAGTTCTCGAAAGACAATTTAGAAAAAAAAAAAGACAATTCATTAACGAACATTAGTATAACATTAATCAAATGAAAAATTCCATTGTCGATTCAGACAACATTCCTTTTTTGAAAAGTTTATCATTTGGTCGTAATTCTAGAGATTTTTACGGCGAGAGATAGAAAATAAAATGTCGATTTATTTTCGTCAAAGCTAATGTGAACAAATGAAATAAACCCGCCAGTTTTTAACAGCATTTTTTTTGGCAGTCTTAAAGAACAAAGCTTTTTATTTGGCAAGTTGAAATTGAACGAATATCGGTTCATTACAATGAACCGGGTGCCCGAAACTCGCTGGCCAGATGGCGTTTGAAAACTGTACTTTTTTCTTTTCCATTTTTTTTTTCTTTCTTTTTTTATTGGCCGAACCTGTGTATTACATTGAAGTTTATTAGATATGATTTTATCGCTTTTATTTTTATAGTCTACGATTCTGTATATTAATCAAAAAGATCTTTACAAATTGGCATAGAAGAGTGTATAAAAGATCGATACGCGATTGCTAAACGAAGAAAAAAGGAGTTGGGATTGAAGATGAGACAATTCTTGGCCGACCAAGTATGAAAATAATTTATTGCATGGAAAGTGGAAAGTTTCAATTGCGCATACCTCCGTAACGATAGAATCAACATTTTTCTAATGAAATTAGGAAGCTTCAGGCTTCGACTTTGTTCATATTATATATTAGAAATTGACTTTCAAATCACCATAATTGATGCTTCGATAACAAGTAGAAAGGATTCACGGCACTCACTCTTTTTCAAAAAGAGATGAGAGATGATGCATACTACGTACGATATTCGAAGGGAAATGAAAAAAAAAAAAAAAAATGTACTACCGATGCTGAATTAATTGGAAAGAAATCAATAATTAGTGAAAAAGTGTACTAACTTCGTCGATTCCCTTTCACATAATTATTTCAGTATATCCGAAGTATACATTGAAATTTGAATTTTATCGTTGGAGAGAATAGCGATTGAAATTTTGAGTAGAAGTATAAAACTTATTTCAATGAGCTGGTACTTTGAACTTTGAACGCAACTTTGCACGAAGTAATGTGTGTGTCGTGTAGCTAACTGAGCTGTATGTATATATAATATATTGTACCTATGGAGTATCATTTTTCGTGTCAACTATACGGAGGGGTGCAGCAGTAAGCCTTGTAGCTAGTAATCCAATTACAAAATACAAAAACATTAAACAACGCGTGCTTGTAATAATTCTACAGACACGCACCGTGCGTGTACCTTCTATATATACATATATATAGATATATACCTATATGCAACGTGTAATGCAACGAGGAAGAAAAATTGTAATTTAGACTACGCAAAGTGCAGTAGGAGAGAAATTAAAAATAAAAAAAACCGGTTTTTTTTCCAACGGTTTGATACGATTTCTTTTTTTTTTTTACATATTGGAGAGATCATGATTTTTCACGATTGAGATGGATCTCGGCGTTTGAGACTATTTAGAATTTTCAGAAACGTCGAAGCTCGGGATATCAAAATTCCGAGAGTCTAGAATTCCAAAAAAGCCCAAAAATTCGAAAATTTCGATTTATCTCTCAGGATGTGAAGACGAAAGAGATAGTTCAATGTAATCTAGAAACTCTCTACGGAGACCCATCTCATTTACTTCGATCTATGAGTATAGGTATATATTATATCGGCATATATCAAGCCTCTTCCTTTTAACCGGATGTGCAACGAAATAAAGATATAAGTACATTACAATGATTTATAATACTCCACAATTGCTGGTTATTCTTGAGGCAATATTTCACGTAGAGGAGTCTTGGCACAGGTAATCCCGCATAGATCTCACTATACGAGAATGTTAAGCCAGATATAGACGCGGCCACGCGAAACAAACTTCCGGCCTCACCCACAGGTGAAGAACACCTGTCTCATTCGACTTTCGCTATTCAAAACATAACGAGCGTCTTAACCAAAAACAAGAAACAAGAAACAAAAAAACAAAAAAAATTCAATCCAGTTTCGCGAATCTTGAGATATTATGTGGCGAAAATTTATCGTTCGGTTTAATTCTCGAATCTAATAAAATATCTCCACAATCTCTTGGGATTTTATTTCAAATACGAGTAAATTTATATGATCCGTTAAAATTGTCAAACGTAGGTATAACACGTATAGAGCAACACGCGGGTTAATAGAATGGATCAGATTATATACCCGAGTAGAGTTCTTTGATGGAAGCCGTGGATCGGCAATTGACCGTAACGCACGATGGCACACGATTATAAGTACGTGATGGTCGAGTAAATAATAAAAATAGAAATAGCAAAATCTCTAGTATAAGTAAATCCACACGGTATATATAGGTATTCTATGAAGTTATAAGGCGAAGCCTCGTCTAGTTTATTAGCTGTGCGTTTGTGCGTGCAATGCAACTCGGTGACTACAGAGATAAGTTCCCTTTTTTTTTCTTTTTTTTTTTTTTAACTTCATCCTGAACAGTTCACGGTTTGTTGACCATAGTACTAGATCTACACAACGTGCTCAACTAATCGTAAAAGGTTCACAGACGTAGGGTTGGCATAGAGACTGGTAAAAACACATTTCGGTTTTATTATTTCACGTATTTCTATCTCTCTTTCACTGCAATCATTTCATTTGTGACAAAATTTAACCTGGAATCACGAATCCCACCTATTTTTTATTTTTATTTTGGCGAGCATCGAAACTCGCCGGTCCGAATTCTGCGAGAATACAAAACAAAACAAAAAGAAAAGAATCAATTAGAATTCGAGAATGAATTTCAATCGAATCATAGTTTTTACCCTTAAACTCTATTTTCTAATTTGAAATTCGAAAATTTTTTTCACATCTTCAACAGATTAGCTAAGCATCTTACGGTTATCTAGAAAATTTATTCACCTCTATACCTACGCGGGTGGAAAGAAGAAAACGTGTTAATTTCAACACATTTCACATTCCACGTGTCTAATTGGGTATTATTTTCGTTATTATATGTTCCTGGTTAGAAAAAGTGAGCTTTTTCCGCGATGGAAGCGAATCATTTTATCAACCCAATGAACACGGAAAAGAGAAAAGAATCACATCTCGAACTTAAATAAAAATTAATACAATTTACGAAAAAAATTCTTCAACTTTCCCAACTTTTCCTAAGACACCTAATAAAAATTTCTCAATTCTTCGTCATTTTCTACAGAAAATTCGTCACCCTGATAGATCGCATTTATTTTCGGAGTATTTGGATAGTTGAAGAAAATTTTTCACACCGCAGACCTGGTTTTCCATATTTTTATCACCGTTTACGCGACTGCGTTTTCAATATTTGTTACACAGAATGCAGGAATTATGCAGTGGAATCTATACCCAAGAATTTACCTGAATCACAAGAAGCTGTATTACCGTAACAGTTGAGTAGACACTAAAGTTAAATCTCTGCGCGTGTGTGGGAGCATTAAAATAATTTACGCATATAAATCGGTTGATTTAATTAAATAGATTACAAATCTACAACATTTACGACCTAATCTGGTGGAATAAAGAAAAGGTAAGAATCTATTAATAAATTGATGGGATCTTTACACCGATTTCCTAAAAATACACGTCATATATTCGTCATTCGGGACACTATAATTAAACAATTTGGACCTGTGGGCCAAGATTATCTAGGGCGAAGACCAGAGCTTAGTTAATATTAAAAAACGGGATCCTCCAGATGAGATGAGAAACAAAAATTGACTCAAGGAGTCGATATTTCAGCTGAGCTGGATAGACCAGCCTTAGAACTTCGCGCGGGGAATTTTCGGAAAGTTAATTTTGGGTTTTAACTCGGAAACTACGGTATCGATTGATTCAAAAATTTGATCAGATTCAAGTAGGGTCGAATCTCATCGATTGGACGAAAAGAGATTCAAAATTCGTCGATTGGTTCTCGAGATAAAATTGATTGAAAAAAGGATACGTGAAAATTGTATTTTTTCAATAACTCGAAAACTACTGCAGCGATTAAATTAAAAATCTAATCAGTTATAAGATACTCAAGATATTCTTGGACAAAAAAATAATTACATCCCCCACACACTCAGCGTGCATTTAAAAAAAATTTCCTTTTTGGGGTTGATTATAACAATTTCTCATTTTCTTTGATCCGCATTGCTTTCCGGTAAATTCCTAGGTTCTAGGCTTCAGATCGCTCGCGATATGGTTAATAATGACAAAAAGTAACTTATGGGTAGATATGCCTGTACGTATCGTGCGGTTGACCGTAAAATGTCTCAAAAAGTTTATTCTAACAGTATAAAGTGGTTACGGAGGGTACTAAAACTTAATGAATGTAAATTCCCGACGATTTTCTTCCTTTGATATTTATTCTCTCTATCGTTTTAATGTAAAGAGACTTGTAGAAGAAGACCCAGGGAATTTTAAACAGTGATTTAAAAATGTGGCTTCCATCTAGGTAGCTGGGTGTACAATATACGTGTGGCTTCTCGACTCGGTGCGCGTTGCAGAATCCGAGTAAGCCGAGTAAATAGTAGAATTATAGGTAATATATATATGAGATGAAAGGTTAAAGGTGAAACGAAGAAGCGACGAATCGATTAGATGCAGAAAAATAGAGAGAAAAAAAGAAAGAAAAAATTGGGTTAAAATTAGAAAAAAAAAAAACTGAATGAAAACTGACGAAATTTAAGGACGTTTTTGTCTTTTTTTTTTCCTTTCTTTTTGTGAAAAATACGCGGGGACGAAATTGGACCGCGTATTTTTGAGCCCACGTTGAATGTCGTTGGCGGAATGTTCGCGTCTCTCGACTCTACCTACCTCTACCTACTCGACTTCTTCTTCTTCTTCTTCCCTATAAATAACCTCGGCGATTCTCTCTGGTCCGGACCTCCTGCACCGGTGGTATAAGATTCTGAATCATCGAGTGATATTATTTCCAAAGTCTCGCACAGCTGCCAACCCTAGATGCAATTACCTTCGACCTGACGAAAGGGTGAAGAATCTAGATCCGGTATAAGTATAAGAAATGAATAAAAGTTGTTGGGGATCTTAGGGAAGTTTGATATCGTTCAGGATCGTGGATAATTGCAAGAAATTACATTAATTCTCGTGAAATAGGCGTGACATAAGGACCGCGGTACGAGCGGTGAGTTATGCACTCATGTCGTCGACTTCCTATCGCTAGAGAGTGGAAAACGGGTCGTTGCCATTTGAGTTAGATAGAGAAAAGAAAAAAAGGAAAAAGAGAATAATGGAAAGGGAAGAGGGAGAAAAAAAGGAAGATAGAGGAAAAAGGAAAAGGAGGCGAATTACCCTTTTTTTCGTAACCGTGCGACTGCATCCAGCGCTTCCTTGCGCAGTTTCTCCACTTCTTGTTTGCTTAGCTAAGTTCTAACGCTAATTTACTATTTCCCTGTTCTATCTTTAGAGCTCTAGTGCTCAACTGCTTCTCTACCGCTATACTGTGATGTTAGGTATTCGTCGACGATCTTATTCCCAGTATAAATTTTCGGCGCGGTTAATTTCCTTACTTCGTTGCCACCGGTGCAGTGACGGATATTATGGCCCCGTAGATAAATAGTAAGCGGGATAAGTTCCTGACCTGAGACAATTACGTGAAGGAATAAGAGAAACGGGTTCGAAGTTTCAGTGAATAGAAAAAGAATCATTTGAAAATTATCCATCACTGGGATAATCGATTTCCAAGTTATGTTATAATCGTCGTCACATTTTTAACGAAGAGGCGGGTTAAAAGCTGAAGGAAATAACTTCGGCTTGGAAAAAATGTGATTATTTGTCAGAAGACAGATTTCGATTGTAAACTTATACCTATGTTGTTTTGTGAGGGTAGAAATTGCGTAAGATGTTATGCCTACTCCGAGGAGGCGCACCAGGTTGCGTCGTTTTGCGAAGAGATTTATGCCCCAGTTGCCAAGTGCGTAGTTCTTGAAATAACAACGATATTATTCTGTCTTCATTCCGTATTTCGTATATAAAATAATCCTTGTTTCAGCGAACGAGATTTCGGGTAATTAGTATTTTCATTACAGATCGCGGATACGATATCGCGTGTCGTCGCATCTCGTCGTGAACATCAGAAAGGCGATTTTTGCGACATGTGATCTTATAATTTTTTAAAAAATTATGAAACCGCATAAATAATTAGAAATTAGGAATTTAAAAACCTAAATGTCGGAGGTCTGCTTCTAATTGTTGAATTAGTCATTTTCAAAGTTTTTTCCAAAATTTTGATGTTTCTGATTTAACAAATGAGAAAAAGTCGTATAACGTACGTTTACGGCGTTCTGGAATTTGTTCATCTATTTGTTTGTTTATTTTCAGAGATTTCGGAGATATAAATATCTCTGGAATATCGTTATGAATAGGGTGGATCGTTAGAAAAACGTTGAATCTCCTTTGAACGAACGTGAAATTAATTGAACGCTCTAGTTTTGCGCTGAAGAATGAAAAAAAAAAACCACACAGAGTCTTCGAATCGTAATTATAACAAATCGGCATAGAACAGATGTTCAAAAACGCTTTCTATCCGTTCAATTGATAATAAAAGTTCTAATAGTTTCACGAGGAAGAGTCAGTACAACGATCATTGAGAAAGCTTACAGCATATATACACCTATATTTATATCAAGAACTGGATTGAGAAAAGAAAGAAGACGTAAGTAAAGTAGAATGAAATCGGGGTAGAGACGTTCAATCAGATCTTCCGCGGAGGTATAAATAGGATTTGTTTAATTTCTGTAAATGTGCCGAGGCGAGGTGGAAAATTAACCGGACCTGTCCGTCCAGTCCCTCGGTTCTCCTATCTGTCTACTTATCTAACTATCTACCTCGTAAGTTCGAATACGTATGCGGACCGACGAAGGAACGTCTAGCGCACGAAATCCGGGTCTAAATTTACCAGGGCGTCGCGACGTCTTCACGGGAGGCGTAAAGTGAGCTGAGTACGTATAAAGAAGCTTTTGCAGCCTAATGAAACTTGGAAATGGATATTTTTTTAAACAGATTCAAATTCCGCGATACTGTTCGCGGTGTCCGTCTTTTCGGGGCTCAGATAGCTCGTATAGCATTGTTTCTATTGTCTGCGAAGGTATTCGCTTCTTTCTTGACTTTTGTATTGTCTTTTTTAATTTTTTAAGAAAGAAGAAGGAAGGAGCCATGGCGACCCGCAGGTTTAGTAGCTTAGACTTTGTTTCGCGCAGCCGGCCGCGGAGAGGATCGCGAAATGTATAGAAAATTTGTAATTCAAATGATCCAGAATCGAGTTAGGTACTATTTTTGTCTCTGAAGTTGGGTTTTAAACGGTAGAAAAACCAAGGAGACGAGGCAGAACCGTAGGACGAAAAAAATTGTGAAATCAAGTTATTTTTAATCCTAGGCCGATCCTATGCTTCACATACGCGTTATTCCATCCACTGTTATATTCGACATGGAGTTTCGTACTGGCTGTACGCCAAAAACATCAGATTTTGATATTTCGTGGATTTCAGAGAGTCAGGAATTCGCGCTGCCGCTTCTGACTCTCAAGAATTTCAACGTGCCACTTAAATCTATTCGAAAATTGTATAAAAAAGAAGCTAAAAATTTCTGTATTTTTTAAACACTAATCAGGAACAAATTTACTCGATAAAATCGTGCATGAAAAACAACATTTTTGTCTTTAGAGGCGAAATTCACCGTCAAAAAATTTGTACGAATTTTTTTTCAGTAAGTAAATTTCGAGATGGATAATTCGATCTTCTGACTTTCGATGATTCGGTCAATAGAGTTCGAGATATTAACAATTACAAGTTGGGGTCTGCAAATATTTGAAAATTCATATCTGAAGATCTATGAGAGATGAAAATTCTAAAAAAATACCGAATATTCGTTATGACTCAGTGAATATATTAAAAAATTGTCAACGGTATCGAAATTTGAGACAGCCGAGTTCACATCGAATATGTCTGAATTTCATCGACCGGCGACTTCGTCTGCTTCCACAATTCCCTATCGTTGTAGTTCTGGATTTTATTTAGAGAATAATTATTTTAGCACCTAGTCGTCGTTGACAACTAGTTCAACGACAATATTACGTGAGTTAGTAGCTCGGAAAATCGTAAATGTATTAAATATACGAACTAATCATTATTATAGGAAAAAACGTATACTAGTCTTCGTTTAACGACTTTGTAAACGATCAGGTAATAAACAGTAATTACATACCCTACGTTAGTTGGGTCTAAAGAGAGATTTACCTTCAACAACTGATTTACAACACAAATTACAAAATACGTAACGGGTTTTCTTCTGGAAGATTCTGTGACAATCTTACAATATATTTTACGATGAAACTATTCATTTCTCAATTTTCTATCATGTCAAAAAACATTTTTCGGATGACACTGTAAGTCATCGCTCGATATTTCGGTGTGTTTTGAAAAAAAAAAAGAAAGAAAGAAAGAAATGAAGAAAAACTAAGATCAGCGATAAAATTAGTTTCATAAATTTTTCGCAGATACAAATAATTGGCGTGTATAGTGGACTTGGAACAGTACTGACCCAGATGCATTGCGCATATATTCTATCCCTATAATTTGCATGAAATTATTGTGTTGTATGAGGGACAAGGGAGGGAAGGATAACCTGTAATCATCGAGTAGGTACGCTGTCCAATTCGTTACAACGTTAAAGTGCATAAAGTGTAAAAGGTGCGAGTAGAACGAGTCTCTCCCCTGGAGTCCTTGGAGGATCATTCATTTTTAAATCGGTACTTACGAGTGTGGAGATTTATATCGCTGTAGAAAATATCTTTACAATTAGAACGAACAATTTTACCTATAAAATATGCGGACGATAAATCTATATGCAAAATTTTGAAGAAAAATAAAAATCAAAATCAAAATAAACATCAAATCTGATAATCTCGTCACTTCTTGTATTTGATTCGGGAAAAACTTGTCTCCAAGTTGCGTAGAACCCCGTTGAATGAAAAATCGATTAGAAACTGTATCTTTTTCAGACAGTGGAGAATTTTCTTCAATGAGGTTTAATTAAAACGGATTGAAGAACCGCGGACAGAGAATCGCCGATGGAAAACCGTACGTCACGTAGGTAGATGGGTAGTTAGATATATAAGAAATACATAGACTGAATGCTAGCAAAATGCTAATAGCATTAAATTCTGCGTACGGCTTCGCGCGCCACCTACATACCAACGAACGCTATCAACTAGACCGAAACTGTTTGACTTGCTAATTAGTTGAATAAAGTATTCCTCGGTGCTGAACAAGTAACAATAATTAGACAACAGGTAGCAGCCAATCTTGAGAAAATCAAGTCTCAAATATGTTACATGGATCAGAGTATATATATAGCAATTGGAAATAAAAGAAAAAAAAGAAAATTTTAGACAAGGAAAATATAGCAGCGAATTTTGAGTTCGCACCATATGATCCGGATTTTGGTTTACAAAATTAGGTTCGAGTACTAAGTAAAGTTGAACATTGTAGGTATACCGGTCGCAGCAAGCGACTTGTTGGGTTAATCAGGTGCAGCAGCGAGGTTCCTTTGAGAGCTAGCCAAGTGTTGTAAATGTCGTATTTATTAACGACGTAATAAGAAAACTCTACGAAAATTTACTCCGGAGGTTAGGCCAGCTGTGCTTTTGCGGTACTATAGGTATACGATTGTCTGCAAAAATTGAAACTCTAACTTCCTGGCAATGCGAAGTGTGTATGCAGAGAATATGACACATATACATGTATCTCCATTCTCATTCTCCTCGTTATCCTTTCGCTCACTTTCATACGTATTGTCATTCCGCCGGTGTCGGATGTAGGATTTGTTATCCGTACATAAAATTCGGGACGGCTCGGTTTTCCGAATTTTCAGAAACGTTGAAGTTCAGAACATTGAAATACCGTAAGGTCGGAATGCGGACAGGTCAAAACTCCGAAGTCCAAGCCCCCGGAAGTCTGAGAAACCGAAAATTTCGGTCTATTACTCAGGACGCGAAGACGAAAGATAGTTCATTCTAATTCGATGTCAAAATTCGATCCAGATATGCGCTGTCTTAATCAATTTCAGTCACTATACTTCAAACCCTGACTCAGAACCTGATTGACAATTAATATCGCAAATTCTTTTATTGCGAATCAATAATCGCAGTGATTTCTGCATTCCGACTGGTTTGATTTTGGCTAAATGTTCGATACACTCTTACGGTATGGTGTATACGCGATAAGAGGAGGTGTAAAACCGTATGAACAAGTTCTGACGACTTGGTACACAGCGCAGAGCCTCTTCCTGCCAAGTTGTGACTCAGGCACTCATTGCACACGATTCGTTAACTCTAACGTTTATTTTCAACGCTTTTAAACGGCCTGGTACATACCTCCTAGTCATCGGTGTATAAAAAACGATAAAGCATGTACGTGATGATTCAGAGGAACGATAAAGCCGTACAGAAGCCGCACATAAAACCGAAATCTCGTGCTTGACATCTACTATACTAACATAGTGTTATACCCCGATACCAAGATTATGATTACACCTATAAATCTGAAGACGTACGATGATACGATACGCTGTGCATGCTTTGCTATGTACTTCGGTACAGAGCCAGACTCGAAGACCCCGGATGCCAAAAGAATTTGAGAATCTCTGCAGAAGGATACGGACCACATGTTATTCATATGACGTCAGCCAACGGTGCATCACAAACTTTGAAGAAGAAAGTAAAAAGTATACAACGAGAGAGAACCACTCCTTGACACTACAGTGTAGACTTACTTCGGGGTGACTAAAAAGACGTTCATGAAAATTAAGTCCAGGAGTTTGATAGAAAAATCTGTGAAGCCTGTACCAGTTTCATCCTCCTCGGGGTGTAAATAAAGATCGGCGTCTCTACATCATGATGAATTTTCAAAAATCGTTTTTTCAAAGATCGAATCACGAAGCGTCTATAAATTCTAGAATCTCGAAGTCCGGAGCAGAATTTCGAGAGAAAATCAGAATTTCATTAGTCGTCTTGAGTTAGAACTTGTCAAATGAATCTAGACGTTCGAAATCAGTTCTTATCACGATATTAGAAGTTGTATTAGATAGTTTTTAGATCGGTGCTGACAAAATTGAAACCTGGCGTTTGATTAAGGGTCGGAATACGGAACCTCCTGTAATCGACGGGATGTATAAAATAGTAAAATAAGTGTAGATAAAGATAGGCGAGGAATTTGAGAAAGATAAATGTCTGGGTTAGGTTAGGGGCAGAATATCTGAAAATAGTTGTATACGCAAGCAGAACGTAGAACGTCGCCATCTCGGAATTTCACTGTCTATTCCCGACGTCGAGTCACCTTACAAGTTTTTAAGGAGCACCTGTTTCGAGAAATACTATTAGAAATAGAGGAAAATCGAGTCAGAACAACTGCGAGACTATTCTTCTTTCCTATTTGATCCGAATCTAATCTCTCTAGTTATCAAAGATCATTAAAATCGTCAAAGTAATAGAATAAATGTCTATTTTCTCTCTTCTTTAATTACAATCAGTGAAAGAGATAACAGCTCTGACGTTTTCTTCTACTGATTTTGGAAGATTTTTTCATTTTTGGCATATATCCGGCACCATTGAGTTAACAATATGATATGATGGTTTATTGTATAGGTATAGGTGAAGCTTTGCGTTGGTGCAAAAGCCTACGTCTGAGGTATAATATATTTAGATACCAAGTAGATTTAGTAGAGCGTCAAGAATAACATCGCTTGGTAAACCTATTTTCGTGTGCAAAACTAAATCATACACGAATCTCTGAAATCAGAGTTCGAAATATATTCATTATTGAATCGTGAGAAAAAAGGAGAAAATATTTATCACTGAAGATCAACTTCACTCCGGAATAAAAACAGATCTAAATACTATATTCTATATTTCTATCGATCGGGCGCCGCTACCACTCCTCGGAATTTCGATCACCTGAAAATCCTTCAGGATAATAACACCGAAGAGAAATCCTCACGAGAGGATAGCGCTGAAATCGAATTTTATAAGATAGCTCAACGAATCGTAAGATTTCTTATTGAAATATCGTATCAGGAAACATGTGGTTTTTTTTCAAAATTGTTATTACTCGGCCATTATCCTATGGTACATAATTTTGCATAATGCGATTTTATAGAAGCTTTAATTCTCCGCAAAAAATGTCCTTAGGACCAACTCGGTATCAGTATCAGGTTCGTATCAGAAAACCTGGCTGATGTGAGTAAAATAGCTATAGGTGGAAAAAAAAAAATCGTGTCTTTCCTATGGTATTTGAAAAGGAAAAATTTCACTGATAAAATGCGCTATTCTTTCCCGAGGATTCCTTTTTACCTTCATTCGGAAGGATTTTCAGGCGAGAGTGAAAAGGAAAAAAAAAACGAAAAATGAGACACCCTAATCCACGCATAAATCCTCGGTAAAATTGGCAAAGTTCTATGCCATGTAATCACGTACTCGTATATGTATATTCCGAGAGAGATTTTGAGAATATTGGGCTAGCCACAAGTACGGAATATGAAATAAATGATAAAATGAACCCGATAAACCACTCCCAGCATCGATAAGCCGTTTCATCCTCGAATGTTCACAGGTCTTTGATTCCTGAGAGGTGGAAATATTCGTTGATATTATTTCCAGTACAGATTCAAGATAACGAAAGAGTCGAAATATCATTTATTGTCGATAGTATATTGAATTGAATGGAAAAGAGGATCCCGCGTACGTGATTGCCTACTACATATGACCAGACTACATAACTGCTTTCGTGCTTTCGCTGTATGCACAGTAAAGAATAGGGGATTTCTTGATTCTCTCATTTCTACTATTTGCAGAGCTGTGTCGATACAGGTCCTAGGCTTATACGATTCTAGAATCCAATTAAAACCGTTCCGAATTTAGCTTGGACGTTTCATGCGAAACGTCGGAGTTCTGCAGCTACATTGGCTGAGCTATAATATGCAAGTGTTTTACTGAACAATAATATCCACGTATTTTTCTTGTTTTCTTATAGTTTACATACAATTATGATCCGTTAAGTTTCCGGTTAGGGATAGAACCGCAAGGTGAGATCAGACAGGATACCGTGGCGTGGTTTAATCTAGATTTCGCTATCTCTATATATGGTAAAAGTTCCTTTTTTTTTCCTTTTCATTTTATGATTATGCTGAAAGTTTCCGAGAAAGATAAACCTTTGGGAAGTACAGTTAAATCGATCTATTTCACGACTTTTCGCAGAGTGAAAAAAATCCGCGGATTCCCTTTTACGATCGGTTTTAGTTTATTACAAAAGTTTTTTTTTCTCTTAAATCAAACCTTCTTCGGTTCAAGAATTTTCCGATTATTTGAATTTCGTCTGTATCGCATACTCGCGTCGTGAGATCCACACTTTAGATACGTCGCATTGTTCGCCGTAGAAATTTGCGTGTAAAGTACTATTCTGATATTATTAAGTAGCTTCTAAGACTTCGACCATGATAGCTATGAATATGTTACCCGGAATCCCATAGAATTACATTAGCATAGAAAAATCATCAAGCTGTGTTAAATTTGCAATTTGCAAAAATTTACTTTTTCGGTGAAATATCAATTTCAAAAATATATATATAAATAGTAAATCCTAAAATAAGTAATTTTGTTTTCCATAAAATTGACTCTAAAATATATTCTAATAATTGAAAACACGGAGAGGATTTTAATTACGGATTATCTTACATTCAGATTTTCATGTACATCTGAATAGCGTAAAGTTTGAATATTAGTTGTAAGTAGACATCGTTCCGTCTAATTATAAAAACTAGACGAATTTTAATTACCGTTGGAGTACCTAACTGTCGTGTAATTTATATCTCGATCATAACTTATGTTAATTGAAGGAGATAAAATTGCTCAAAAAATAAGTAAAAATAGGAAGAAAAAGAGATTAATTCCGATTGAATTAATTGTTTGCATAATTTCGAGAGACCGCGGTCTGAACCGTTTTATGCAATGCTTCCTCGATGTAATTACACCTCGCTTAGCACCTTTTTACCTACCTACCACAAAAATTGCGCTAAACCAACCTAGATAGTTCTACGCAGTCAATTATGCCCCAGAATATGAAATATCAAATATAATTACACCCCCCTATTACCGTTAAACACTATCCCCAATTAATTATAACCACTTTATCCAAGTTGTAACATATAAAGTAACAATTCCACGTAGAATTTAACACCGCTACGTGCATCTTTCAACGACAGAATCAACGCACGTGCTTATGTGATCTTTGAAAAAACAGAAAAAAAATAAATAAAAAATACTTTTTCAGAATTCCTGGGCACTCTAAATTCCTAAGTCCACGAAAAGTCCAGGACTTTCGGCTTAGGACAGACCTTTCCTTCTACAGTCAGTTTGTCTGTCCGCACGTAGGCATATGGGTGTGGCTCTGTGGTATATACGCTGTACGCAGTGCCGTATTTAACAGAGGGAGTTCAATTTTTGGCAATTTCACTGAGAGAATTTAGGGAATCCATAAAATTTTATTCGTATTTTTAACGTAGGTTGATGATAGGATTGAAAAAAAAAAATCAAAAAAAATACAAGGATATAGGATTTACAATAATTTAAAGTTTGCAATAATTGTGTTTATATATACGCATGATTCGAACTGAAATTCTTGTTCAACTATTTTTTAGGCAGCATAATTTAGGTGAAAAAAATAATGATAATAAAAGAATTTATAATATAGATTGGCTCAGATACAAAAACGAGTATATTTTAGATCATGTACTCCAGAATGAGTTGTCTAATTTATTCACAAATTCAATTTTTCTATTTTATCCGATTGTATGACTTAATAATTCGTCGAGGATTTGCCTTCTTTAGTTAGGTTACGGCGATATCGTGCAATGCCACGTTATTAAGTTGGAATTGAAACGGTATACTTTCCTTGAAAAATTACCACTTTAATATAGTAAGACTGCCTGTACCAACGATAATCTATATATATACGAGGCAAAATTAGTCTTGCGTAAATATTTGTTCATTTTTTATTCATTTTAATCGACATATCATAAGCATTTTAAAAGTGATTAAAAATTTCGAGATTTTCAATAGAAATCGAAGGTCTAAAAGTATGAAAATAAAGAACATTAAAGTTATTGAAAAAGAAATAATTCGAAGCCTCATAAATTGTTATTTAAATTTGATTAACGCGTACCCTGAGCTACAGCACGCTATACGTTTGCGGTAACTCTTATTGTTCCCATTTAAATAGTGAAAGTATTATCGAATAGCAGACGACGACGAGAGGAGGTAGTATAGTACTGTACTGCACGCGATGCGGTTTGAATTTGAAACGAAAACCTCAAGTCTAACAGAGTTTTTATTTTTATTTTATTTTCTTTTCTCGTTCACAGGTACTTATGGCGACTGCAGTTTCTACTATACAATCTACAGATATATTTTTCTTTATCGACAATCAGTCACGTATATAATGCATTAAAAGAAGGAAAAAACTCCGGTAAGGTTCGAAATAATCGTATTAAACTTGACTTTAATTCTATCTATATATATATACATATAAAGGGTGATTCAGGTTCACCAGTCCGTATTCCAGAGCGTGGATTCCTTGTGAAATTCTAAGACGATATTTCCTTTACCAAAAATTCGTAGGACTAATAGTTTCCGAGCTACGGAAGATCTTAGTCGACCAATCGCAGAGCGTATAGGTCACATAGTCAGGTCACCGCGCAGCTTCCGCTCATGGCTCATGTGATTGGATATCTAAGATCTTCCGTAGCTCGGAAACTATTAGGCCCTCGAATTTTTGGTAAAGGAAATTTAGTCTTGGAATTTGACAGGGAATCTACCCTGAAAATATGCCCCACTCAAAATGAATTGCACGTTGTAATGAAAGTATAATAAGAAATGGTTGGAAAACCGAGTATAGACTACATATAAGATTACTCACGTTCTTGCATGCGCGCATATAATAGGCTTGTAATGAATAACGTCGACTCGGATCGTGTCAGCTGCTAGATGTCAACTACGATACATGTTTAAGTTAAGTTTATTCTTAAACTATCCAAATCTCTGACTCATCCCGCAAATTAACTTCCGTCGTAAATCATAGGCGAACTGTTCTTATACGAAAAATTTTCAATCCAGTTATGTCTACAGGCGGCTTTCGGATTTTGACGATCCGTTTGGAATACTTTCTTGTCCTAGTGTACACACAGCTATTATAAGTATAAGTATGCCTTGTACCAGCGCATTTTCTCTACAACTAGATAAAATTGGACATCGATTCTAATTAGTATACATAGAAAGCATCTTTTACATATTTCATTTTTTTTTCTCTTGTTCATCATATATTATTTATTGTTAGCGAAACTTCTTTTAAAAGCTGAAGCACGACAACGATGTTGAGAACTTACGGAAGTCCGAAGACCACTACCATTTCCGGTTTACAATAAGTAACTGATAAGTACGATATCTAACAAGTGTCATATGTAACTATACGCTTTACTTTACGTTATGCATACATATATTTGTATGTATGACATACATATTCTGTTTTACTATACGGATTGATTATTAGCTATGATTTGAGGATTATGTAGACAGACGTATATGTTACTAATGTCAATTTATTAGAACATCTGAAATCGATGTTTGACGTGAAATTTCTACTCACGTGCTTTTAAATCGAATTTGGAAAATCATGCCACGGAAAGAATAACTCGAAAAACGAATTTTCCTTCGGGAAAATCGTTTTAATTTTTATTAACGAAGAGTTAACGACCAAAAACTTTGATAAAACTCCAAATTTTAAAGAGAAAAAAATAAATAAAAGTTTCAAATTTTCATTTCAGAAAATCAAAACGGTTTTACGGCGGAAAATTCGTTCTTGAAAATATGCTTCCCTAGTATAGGTATAGCTCGTAATATATTTTGTATTACGGGATGTTAGCTTGGTTCAACCGCGACTCACTTGACTTCAGATCTCTCTGTCAATATTGACATTTCTGTATATACACTGCCGAAATTTGGAGATACGATTGTTTACAGATTTATACTAAACCGTTGATCAACGTACCGACAGACTTCTGCTTCTTCTACGCGTGTAAATAGCTCAAAAATTGAAAACCTTCAATTAACGTCTAACATTGAAGCATTTAAATAAAAAAAGCTCTATTTCCTGTTCCTTTCTTTCGAATATACATATCTATGATTATTTTTTTTTATTTTTTTTTTATTCTTAATCATTTACGATATTTGGATCGTTCATTTAAAATTAAAACAGTAGATATGTATATCATATAGTCTTCTTGACGTAGGTATGTATGAGAAAGGGAGATACTCGCCACGTTTTCCCTATTAATATTAAGATTGGAATGCGCATGGCTTAATTATGGTTATGGTTATGGTTGTTATGCTCTCGGGCTATGGCAGCAGCTTACTGATAAGTCAAAATTAGACGTTGATTGAAAGCGACCAGCTGTGAAAGAGTACAAATAATACACATCGTCGTCGGCGCCAGATTACGCGTTCATAAGCTCGGAATAAAATTTTCTTACATTAGATAAAAGAAAGTCTATTTTGTTATTCTTCAATTCTCAGTTGAACTTTTTTTTTCTATCAACAAAATAATAAAAAAACGTATCGACGAGATATCTCGAATTTACAGTCTTTTACTTTTATTTTCCATCGACGTGACAAAGCATATCTGAAATAGAATGTTAAAAAGAAAATTCACCGGTGGTTCATCCCGAATAGTCGGAGATATCATCGGTCAACTTTTTCTTCTAGTTTGATCACGAGCAACCTCTGCGGGCATATAAAATCGCCGTATAGATAAATAAAAGCAAAACTATGCGTCACGCGAATAGAAACTAGATAAATTTCCGGACGTGCGGAAATTCGATCTACCGTTAGTACCTACCCGATGCAGAAAGCCAAGCTCGTCTCTTATACATTCATGTCTGTACCGAGCGCTAGATCTTCTCCGCAAACGCGAAAGATCTGTAATCGGCGTTACCTCTACATTACTTACGTATAGATATACCAATGGCTAGATAGATATATAGGTAAAATGTTAAATGCTTTTTCGTGGTCACCGAGTTCCTCGTGACAGCTGCCTAATGAGACGATTCGAGGTTTGAAAAAATGAAAAGTAAAACACGTGTGACGACGTGGTGCAGCATAGCAGCAGCCTGGTGCAACGAGCAACGCGACATGTCTGAAGAGAGAAGATGATGATGGCTGTGTGATTCTTGGTAAAAAATTTCGAACCAGTAATTAATTTAAAAAAAAAAAAAAAAAATGATCAAATTATTCGATTAATGAGAAAATAAAAAATTCGAGCTCGAACTCTGGTCAGTAAATTTTGGGAAATAACTTTAGATATTATCGTTAGAAAGAAAAGAAAGCAGCCGCTGTTTGACTAACATAAGCTTCTTTCTTTCTTTTTTTTACGCGATGTGAGGGCGAGACGTGAGACGAGACGTGCGTTATAAGGCGTGTGTCGGCGTAAACGTGGATTAGTGCGTCTCTCCGGGTCTATACATCTATATATATATAAAGAGATGAATATACTCGATAGGGCTGGGCTGCACCCTGGCCAGACAGTAGAATGTTTTCTGTCCGGTTAGTAAGGTAAACTTGAATTTCGCTGTATAGAGTCGAGAAGAAGAAGTGCGGGTGGGGTTCAACAGATATTCGATTATTTTCACTTCACTAACGTAATATACACATCTGTATATGCCCGCCCCGCAGCTTATCCCATTTGTTATAATAGCCCCAATAGTGTCTTAATCGGCTCACGTTAGAATTAGATTGACAACGTTTATTATAAAATCAGCTGTTCAACATTAGAAATAATTATATTGTAGTTAGTTTACCTACAGTATTCACGTAACTGACCTGCGGCTATATTATATGATCGACGAAAGAATTTCTTTTCCTTTCCTTCACACCTTTCTAACTAAAGTGGCAATAAATACGTTCTTCATTTACTTTTACACGCTCATTGCCACCCTTAAAAATCTACAGCGATTATTTATCACGTTTAGCATCAAATTTCTTCATAGTAAACTGTAAAATCCAGTCCAATATTTGACAATTAAAAATTACCCGTCGTAGTATAGATTTATCAGTCACGTGGTGACTTAACCTGATTTGACAGGTGCGGTTGTCAAAAAGATGGAGTATTCATACATTACGTGAGAAATTTCATTTTGTCACGTAGAAATATACTCAAGATAAACGAAAGAGAAATTAACAAAAAAATTGTCACAAGGTTTGGAAATTGAAACTCATGCAGTGTTTACATCGCCTGTACGGAACTTATATCAGAATAACAGGATTCCCTACGTGTTTTCAGTTTCCGATTATTGACGTTACTTTCGCGCATATACGTTATAATTACGAGCCGAGGTTCGGTATCGTGTTTCTTGAGTCTGCTTCATGCTTGCCAGATATACCCTGATACTGAGGGGAAAGCGAATGTGCCGGCAAAGAGGAACCATAGAAATCAATGTCTAAATAAAATTTTGCTCCCCCAGAAAAAAGAAACCAGAAGTACTCGCTAAGTTTGTGAGAAAATGACGGAATAATACGTAGAACTTCACTCCACATAAAGATATAAATATAGTATTGCGATTACTTACTTGTTCTCGCAGCTAAATTCCTCGGTATATGATGGAAAACAGCGGCGATGATATAGGTGCACTTTATTTTGTTTAGGGTTTAGGTTTTACGCGCCGGTCACTACCAACACGATGCGTATCGGCCGGCACTCCGTGAAACACTGACAAGAAGACTTGAGAACTACAGAAATCAGACTGTCCTGTATGTATGTGAAATCGAAGCGTGTGGGGGTGCAGTATGGTTATAGTTTTAAAGCGCACTCGGCACTCTATATAATCATGTCACGGATGCTTGGAGCGATCGACTGAGGGGCTGAGAGCCGAGAGCTGAGAGCTGAGACTTGAGAGTGACTGAGGGCGGAGGGAATGAGCCGAGTACTTCAGCTCTTGGGCGAACGAATCTCGAACCGAAACTCCGCTCCACTCGACGAGGACTATTCTGAATCGTGGTGGATAAAAATTTATTTGGTTGTTGCGCCGGTGGTAAACCGACCCTCGCTACCTGTCCCATATAAGGGATGGGAAATACTATTTTCAGGTCTAATTTTGTTCAAACTCCCGCGGTAACATGAATAACGTAGAATTTAACTCGATCGCGAACCTCCCCGTGGCGCCATCTCGCTTATTTGAACTAAATTTCAATCGCTATGCCGCGTGCGCGAAATAAAGAAACAACCTCCGTACATTCACGTATCGCATGCGAATACTTATGATTTCAGATTCGGACTGAAGAGGATCAGGGCCAGGTTCTTTTTATTCGTTATCCGATAAATGACATTTGAATTATCGCAAGACATGAAAATTTTATTACAATGGTAATTCTTAGTTCATTTTTCAGGAAAAAAACGTTTAATAGAAATGGAATAACTAGTCACTCGTCAGAACCCAGATTCAGATAGGTCAGGGTTACCTAGAAATCGAAAGGACAGATATGTTATAATCTTTTCGGGTGATATATTTAGTTAAATCTAATATGAATGAGCCTTCGGTAAATGACGGACTTTCTCATGAACTCGTAAAGAAACGGTTAGAGGTGAGAGGTGATGGTCAGAAGAAAATCGGGTTTTGTATAAGTTCTCTGGATGGTCGAGGGTGTCGCCCGCGTCCAGACCTCGGCGGTCTGAAGTGTGAAGCATTGATATCCACACATATGCATGCAGGAGAGTAGTGAGATTAAAAGTTATACCAGTAACAAGTGACGAGAGTTTCAGGTTGAATTAAATTCCGGTAGCAGCCGAAAACTCGAGTTCACCGTGTCATACGGTGTGGTATTTCTATCACAAATGTTGTGCGAAAGTTATAAGTGAATTTTTAAAAGAAGACATGGCGGAAAATTTAGGAAAACGACCTTCAAAGGGTATTCTAAAATCCTCCAGTAGTTTTGACTCTCAAGAAGCGCCCAGGTAGGCATTTATATTTCACCTACACTTACGAGAATACGATTATAGTCTGTTATGAAAACATCAGACTTGTATAACCTAAAATTTAAAACATTTATTAAGGTATCGTTGATATTCACGATTCTAAACAATCGTAGAATATTTAACGCTCCTTTTTATTTACCACCGCCTCTAATACGGCCTATAGGCTTCAAATCTAATCCCATTATAATTCAGAAGCGTTCGATATTATGACTCACACCTTACTTCACGAGTATTTTTAAATACGTTAGTAACTATACATGTATTCTACATACATATCCACGCAGTTTAGATCTTTATTCGATTAATATTCATGTTGCGATTACATTCTATTGCAAGTATTCAGTTATCATCTTAACAGGACAACTACGCAACTAACCATGTGCACAGTCGCTAAATATCGCGAGTGTTATCGAACACCTTGCAAGGTTATTCACCGTTAAATTTCAACATTTTTTTATCATAAGAGATTTACTGTTTTTTTTTTCGTTTTTCATAGCACAGGATTTTTTGAAGAATGTTAACACAGTCATGTTATATGACTTGTTGATATTCTCAATATTTGTCATTGTCTTGCACGTATTTTTAACACAGTCAAATATTGTATTAAATTTAAAAAAAAATAAAAATTCCAGCCGAGCTAACAAAGAAACAAAATGGGATGAGATGAACATAATAGCGACGTTACATCCTGCAGACAAAGATTATGGCCATATGAAAATCGACGAACCAAAAACACCCTATAATTATGAAGGGGTTGAGAATGCGCATGAAAGAGACCAGTTGGATTCGGGAATAATTGCTGCAAAGTATGATCATTCTATTAAATTATCTTTGTTTGATAATATTATCGTTATTTTCAAGTTAATGCTCTTGTTATATTTTTCTGTATTTATCTCATGGATATTTACACTAAACGAACAAAAGTAATCGCAGTCCAAATTTATCTATTATCAATATTATTTTCTTCACTTTCAGATTAGCTGGTAATGATAAGCCAAAAATTCTCGAGGAATCTTCGGACGAAGAAGATGAAGAGACGCCAGAGGAGAGACGTAATAACTCTTGTTTTAAATGCATTTTATCACGCATTATATCAATCCGATTTTACGGGGGGTTTTGGCTTTTGAAAAGCTTGAATAAATTCTTGTTTCTTTGAATTAATAAAATAATAAGGTCAGAAATGTCCTTTGTGATACAATAGCCTGTAATATTGACCAATTGTAAGGAAACCTTCCTTGGATCTAATGATTTTATTGGAAGAATCAAGATTGATTTGATCTAACTCTTTGAAATTTTGCATATTCGAGATCGTATACTCAATTCATGTTCATCAGATAGAAGCTTAACATTTTAAACGAAATAATATTGTCTTCAGAGATGTTACATGCCATGAAAGATTGTTAAGCCACTGCAAACATTGATAAGCTCAGGGTACGTTGTGAAATGTACTTAATTCTAGCAAACTAGAATTGAAGAGCGTTGAAATGAATTCATTTCACGATTTAGATATTTATATTTATCGAAACTTTGGATCGTTCAATACAGATACGAATTTTTTATTCCTTGGAATTTTCTGCAGTGAATTTCATTCTTTATCTCATCTCATCTCATTTTATTTCATCCAGTTTTTAGTTTAAAATTGATTGGACTTCGAGCTTTCAAAAACTATCAAAACTTTTTAACAACCCTGATTTTAGTCAACCCTTGAAGACAAATCATCTCACTGTTTGGTATTAATAATATCTTTCATGCTTTTACTTTAATTTACAGAAAAAAGAATAGCATTTGAACAAAAACGAAAAGGCCATTACCAAGAATGGCAGGCAGTCCAATTGGCGAGAAAGTCGATGCAGGAAGAGAGCGATGAAGACAATGACGAAGAAGAAACTGAGGCAGATTCAAACTCTCGATCCAAGTGCGTGCCATCCTGTGATAGCGAGCCAGATTCTGATTCAAACTCGCCAGAATAATCACTTGTTGTTCACAACAGTTTTCCTTTCCAATTCACTTCGCTAATAAGTACCAATTGGCAACTCAATATGCCTATAACAAAGACTTTAGAGATTCTCAGTCTACAAAAGTATTTATCTTTCGATAGATTTTTATTTTATACACAGTTTTGGCAACTGGATTATCAATTGTTATAATTTAGTGAAATTAGTTTTAGAAAATCCCTATCGACTGCGACGCGTAAATGTGAAGGTAGCTCGATTGGTCTTTATAAGGAATAGATCAGATCTGGCAATTGCCTATAAAACAAGTAACTATATGCTTGTTATCCGAATTATTGACTATTGTAAGCAAGTTTATATTTATGTAAGTGTATATATGAAAAAAAAAAAAATATATATATATATATTACCGGGCAGATAAATTAGCGACAGTTATTATGATTCATTCTCGCAACGTATTTTGAGTTTCGTGACTCTTGGACTTGAAAGTAATGATCAAAATTGCACAATTTTGGTAAAATTGTTTTTTTTTTTTATGAAAGAAAGTAGTTCTCGATTTCTCGAACGTGATTGAGCTACCTTCTGCTTTACATGTGTATACGATGTATTGAGGGTCGCGATAAAACAAGGCTTTTGCTAACATGGGAATTGTCTGTTACCGTAAATACAAACACGCACAAAAGGTGATCAAGACGCTCAAACGTTGAAGAATATCGGTATCTGCGTATATACGTCAATTTAAAAACAAAATTCGTTATTGATTTTATTCTTTGATATAGCTGACGTTAATATTTAACAGTACGAATGTAAATATTCATGTTTAAAGTTTGAGTAGAAACCAGATTATTTCAATCCCATGAGCAAACTGCCTCCTATAATTGTCCCCGAATAGCATAACGCGCTTCTCATGTAAGCAAATTCACTTCTGACCCTCCTTCACATTGACAAACTATTAGGGTAATTTTATTTCATTGCGCTAATTATTATTATTATTATTATTATCATTATTATTATCATTGTCATTACTATTTCGATAATTATTATTTTTATTATCTCAATTTATAAGCCTCACTATCAGCTGCTCGTTTCGGCTAATTTATTTCTTCATACCCATTAGTTCCTCCTATCTCGGTGAACGGAAAGAATATTTTTTATAATATGGAAAGCAATCCACGTTTTACAATCTGTGATTAAGGATTACTCATCCTTTGACTCAATCCATTCGATTTTGGGTCTGATTTTGAGATTGAAATAATTTCAACTTCAAATTTACGACAATTTCAATCTCTTTCCATTCGCTGAGTCGGCTTTACCAAAAGCTTCATTTACTTTACTGCATAACCGCTTTGCCATTGCACAACAAGTGATTTTGATAATCATGTATAATCTCTAAGATCGCTACGTTGTTAACAATTTTTTAAATGAATAGAAAAAGCTTAGGGTCCGCTACACGGTAGTTTATAAAAATTTTCTAATCCAGAATATGAAATATGAAAGGAAGGTATTAGAATTACTACCGATGTAGCGGACTGATATTTTCATAGAGATAAATGTATCAGATCTGGCTAATAATTTAATAGTTAATTCATTTATTTTTCTCTCTTAAATATGTAGATAAGCTAGAGCGTAAGTTATATATGAGTGATATATATACAGATCTATATATATATATGCACCATAACTCACGAGTGGCTTAAACGCAATAATGGAGATTTATACGTGAAGTTTGAACGTGATTAAATAGTTTGAAGAAGAATTGAATTAGGTGTAAATCGATCCTCTGCAACAACATCATCTTATCACGTTCTCATATCTTTCCTTCTTCTATGAAACTGAACTTTATCACTGTTAGCCCATTTTTACATGATTAAGTGTAAATGGGAACCGCGTTGATCATTGGAATTTGCAAATAAGTTATCGGAGACGTTCAGAATAGAAATTTAATCATTCACTCGTTCATTATATCAACACGTTATAATTTCAATCACCAAAATGTAGAATAACGATAGGTTTCGATTATTATTGTAGAAATTATTCTCCGAAATGCTGTGCATCTCTCTTGAGAGAAGGAGACTTATTTATGGTGAAACTTTCACCACCAGGGAATAGCTTTGACGTATTATATTGACGTAATTCCCTTCTCGCTGAAAGCAATTATTTAATGGAACAAATGTTGGATTCATTTTGCGTAGAATCACTGCATTCCTGGCCAACGAATACTCACAATATATTAAACAGAATAACAGGCACAACACACCCGTGCAGGCAGTGAATCCTGAACATATACAAAAATCCGGGAATGTCGCGGAATTTTTTGTTACGAGTAAGGCATTCCTTTCGGGATCTAGTTTCGCGTGAGGGAATTCATGTGTGAAAGGGGAAAATGAAGTTCAAGTTCGGCTTAAATCGTGAGAATTTTATTCTTTATTAAAATTTCCTAATCCGGTAGGGGAAAAAAAAATGTAATTCAAGTTCCGAGGGAAAATTAAGGAGTATCGATCGAAAAGTCTCAAACTTCGCATATCCGTCAACTCTATACAGGTTTTTTCACGTTTTGGCAAAAATGTGATCAAAAATAAGATCTCGATTTACCTTCAGCAGTTATAATACCGCGATACGCGTTTACGGCATCTACCTTTTTTTAATTTCTATATATTTTATACGGGATATACTTGTATCTCCCAATCCATTATCTTCCTCCATCCCGATTGAAATATGCTGTGAAAAAAAGAGGAGAAGAATAAAGGAGACGAATTTCTATAGCCGAGATATTTCTTTGATTGCCACCGTGCGGTCTCGCATCAGTTATATAATAATTTTCTATTAAAAACGTGATTTATAAAGTCCAAAATGCTAATCAACGTTCTAGAAATAATCCATCTACAACGTGCGGTGTTCGATGTACTGACGTAGGTACTGATGACATCTTCGCTAATCGTAGCACAGCTTCGCAGACGAAAAACTGCAAACGCAAAGTTAAATGCTGTGCCAAGAATCGTCACGCTTCTTCAACGTGTGGCTGCGGGTACTATGACTCTTATTCACATTCGATTCTCACTTTTTCCCTAATTTAGGTAATTAGATGCGGTAATTAAGACAAACGTGAATATCGCCAGGCTGCTACGTCGAGTCCGGGGTTCAATTGATTTTCTGATCTTTTCAATTTGCTGGGGAAAAAATTCAATTAGATAAAATAAATAAATAAATCAATTTGGAGGAAAAATAAAAAAATAAAATGAAACACATCTGGGAATACGCCACTTTGGTATTCAATTACATTTAGGGTGAGGGCACTACTTGTGGATGTATAAGGTATTATATTATAGGATCTCTGATCATATTGCGGATCCTACGGTGCCTAATTAATCCGCGAAATTGAGATGCTGTACCGGCGAACCAAAACGAATTGGGTAATTCATTTTACTCTTCAAATTAATTTTCTTTAAAGAGTGAACGGCTTAAAGATGACGGACTAAAACAGATGCAGTATTCATTCTTCAGCGTCAGGATTTATTATTATCAGTTCACTTCCATCCGAAATCTTTAAAAGAAATGAATAAAATTAAAGGAATCTTGAGAAGCCTTCGAAATTCATTATGGAAATTGACTTGCGATACTTTGGCACACTCGTGTGCCATTTTGATCAATTATCTATAGATCGGTATAATTCTAAAATATTATGGAGATAGAAACTTACTGCAGTTTGTTCGATTCCATATTCATGATTCATCACGAAAGTCGCACCGTTCGTAATTTTGCAATCGAAACTCTTAATAACCAAAAGTACAATAGTGGAATGGACTGGGGTGATTAATCAACGAATGAGTAAAGTCCGATCATCAATAAATGCGATACTTCGAAGACAAGCTATTTAACAGTTATTGGTTCGAACCGAATCTCAGATAAATCCACAAGTGGTATCCTCTGCCTTCTTTCGAATCTGAGGGATAGATAGACGTGTGAAAAATTCAGCAAATAATCATTTTCACAAAGCACAGCTCCGGATGTAATCGTAATAATTTCCTAGTTTGCCGCTGCAGCTGATTTCGCAAAACCTGAACTCCCCACTCTCCGTTGCATTTTGTTTTGGTAAACATTTCGCAAATATCCGTAGGGCTAAATTATTCGTTTCTATTTCATATTCCATGTTTCGACACTCACGAACCCTATATAACATCGGCTATGCCTTAGACACAAATCGACAGACCCTTCAACTTGGCTTTGCGTCATGATTAATTATTGGCCTTAGGTATATCACTTGGTAAAATACAGCTGTCTGTCTTCGACAGGCTTCGTTTCGTACGACACTGTTATCGATTTGTGAAAACACGTGCTTTTCGCAAGGAATAAAATTAATTTACGAGAAATTCTCAACGCCGTTTACCTGCCGGCCTACTTCTTCCGACCTCACGTCTCTATGATGTGTGTCTTGTCTTACGTGGAGCTGGAAGAAACTGGCACGTGACGTGCACGATGGGTGATGTGCATATAGTTCGATGATGGATTACCTGCTATACAATAATTATTGATAATACAATAACAGTACAATATAAATCTTATCGATTATCAGAATATTAATAACTTTCGTTATTTGTCCCTCGGTCAATTTGAAGTAAGAGGGCAGGAAGTAGCCAGCTCGGATCCAGAGGAGGTTGTTCGTCGTGTGGTACTCGCGCCCCTGTTCCACCACGAAATTCCCGAAAGTAGAAAAAGCTGAAAAATTCAATCAGCCATTAATCTAGGGCAGTTTTATTCCCAGCTGAGAAATCATTCACTCATGTCATGCCTAACCAACCGAATTCCCAACTTCCCTCCTCGACCATCTCCGGTTCAGTGAGTTTTGGTCAATTTACCTTACGAGTTTGGATTTTTAATATAATATTCAACTCATTTTTAGCCAATTTTTTTTTTCTTTTGGAACACAGTTTAGACTTTCATGTTTCACTTCAATCGGGGTGTGCTTTTTTTTGATCCTTTTCTTTTTTTTTATTTCTCTCTCTACGCGCGAACAAGCACTCCCCCGGCTTTTATAATGAGAATATTGATTTTGTGGGCCGTATGCTGCGGGTACACCTACACATATATGTATACATGTAATACATAATTACGTATGGACAAAAAAATTGTTTAAAAATTGGTAGCTTAAGGGGGTTTAGTTATATTTATTCGACAGCTGACCCTTTTTGATTATTATTCACACACTAACGTTCGATCAATGATAAGCCAGTGGTTGGTTCAAGGAAGAAATATAAACAAGTATATATTTGCATATTGGCAAATTTCAGCGCGACATTCGTTCAATGAGTTCAAAAGTAGTAAAGAAAAAAAAAAAAAAACAAATAACGGAGAAACTTTGGTTTCTTTAATCATAGTTATGCTATTGTGATCTTCGAATCAGAACACAGCTTTTAATCTACCGGAATCCATGTAACGCGGTGGTGTGACTGTTTTACAAATTTTTAACAAAACGTAAATCATTCGCGAACCGAAATGGCAGGCGCTTTTTACGAACGGCCGATCGAAGCGCATAGAACCTGTGAGGCCGATATCAATAAAGAAGCACCAATACCCTACTCGATATCAAAAATACGGACCACTATATCTATCTTCGTAAATTGAGAAAAAAAAAAGAATTAAATTAGAAATCATATTTGCATTCGAATAAATTTTCTTGTCTTATTTTTGAATATTGAGATACCGATTATAATTGAAATTGTAATAAATTTATCGATGAAAATTAGAGAAAAGAATGTAGAATTTTATTGTTCAATATTTAAATAGAATCAAAAATAAAACTAATTCTTATACATAATTTATATGTATAGACGTTTATATTATATTATAGGTATAAGTAGAATTAGTAGAGGAAATTATACATATTATTAAATAGATTATTAGCAATGTTGAGATTATTCTTTGAAAAACATATTATTATTAATAATAATAATAAATATCTATATCTATGAATGTTCAGTCCAAAATATACATATTGAAAATTTACGATTATCCACACACATCTCAGCTGCGATGCTGCGCAATTGAGGGAACATATGGAGTACGTAACGGAAATAAAAAAGATTTGATGATAGGTAGGTATAAATCGTAGTCTGACGTACGTCAGAGACAGCTCGAAATTTTTGTCGGGGTAAAAGAAAGAACAAAAAATAAATCAAATGGAATAACACGTCGTGTAAAGATCGCTATAGAATAGGGTGAACGGGTCAGATAGAAACCCTGAATTATTAATGCGGTCGATTCTAACTATTTTTTTCTTTTTTTTTCGTTTTCTTTTCTCCTAAATTGGACCGACTGAAAAACTCCATGTCATTCAAGAAAGTCCAAAGGTTCCCATTAAGCTATACGAGCAATTATAGCTTGATCAGCTATATTTGTCGATTTTTAAGACAATACAAGCGTAGACTCGCTTTATACCGTCAAGTCAAGAATCTCATCGAAGACTGGAGTGAAAATTAATATTGGAAAATGTCGAAGAACGTTCATGAACGGATTATTTTAAGCCTCGAACTCTTTTTACAGGTTCAAGTTAAAAGGCAAGGGGTTAAATAACGAGAGTTAACTCAGATTTGAACCTCGTATAGTCACCTTTCTTTCTGCATAACTAAAATCGTGTAAATAGATTACTATATATATATCAAATTATTGATATTATTAACGTGATTTTGAAGACAAGAAATAATGCTACCTGTTTAGGTAATAGCGTTGAAAAATTAGCCAGCTTATTGATTATAGATCGAATCAGTCGTAATGATATCGAATATTAAGTTTAGTGATTTTCGTTGCTTCTAAACTAACGCAATAAATATTTGTGTCGTGGGGACGTAGTTTAATTATGAAAAATTAAGTGTTAATTATGTAGAAAACTCGATTAAATACTTTCAGTCAATAATTATTGATTAATATGTGGTATCGATTATGATATCCTGATCCTAATCATTTCCGTACATTCATAAGCGTGAAAGTGATATTGAAATAGTCCTAAACTTGTAAGAAAATAATATCTACTTTAGCTATATGGACTGGTGTATGTATAACAGTTTAGGATCCAAACGACCAAACCTGAAGGTTTCTCGGTCAATAATTGCAATCTTCCTAATTAGTTCCTCTAAAAGTCGGTATATCTACACAATTTGGCAAGCAGCGCCTATACATACTGTTTAAATTATTATATGAGTGTATTTTCGACAATTGTTACGCGAAGTTTGAATACCGGGCTCAAGTTTACCCCAAGTTTTTTTATTTTCGTTGATATGTGAGAAACCTTGAAGAATTTGATCGCGAAATCCTACTACATATAAATTGTCCAAAGAAGAATGAATCCTCTAAAAGCTTGCGGCTCATAGTGACGTCTTTCTTGATTCATATAAATTCGCTCATATATTGAAGTAATCGAAATGACGAATGGAACAAGAGCTTAAATCAAAAATGTTATCTCAGAGAATATCGAGAGAAAAGAGGAAAAGTTCTCTGATAAGAGCTGAAACGATATGTGACATTCGTGTATTAAAATCACTGTACCTATGCTAGATAATATGAAAGAAGAAATTTGATTTAGGGCCTGGTTCCAAATATTCCAACTCTAATTCTTCCTGAAATTAAGGGATTCTATTTAATTTCCCAGACGAGTTCTTCAAGAAAAAGACTCTTGGATTGCAATAATGATTAAGATAGAGAGATTAAGAATATGAGCGATTTTCAGATTTGCCAGAATTAGGAATGGAATTCTTTCACTGAATATGTAAGTCGGGATTATTGAAGGGGCTTTTTTTCTGTATCGGAAAAATGGCTTTTAGTTTCGCGGTGATATGAGCACAGTTTAATCTCAGCGTAGAAACATTCTGCGATTAGAATTTTGGATTCATTCTTTTGACGCATCCTTCCAGCTGTGGTAAAACATGTAAGCCAAGCCTTCCAGCATGTAATAGACCTTAGCGTGCTTTTAGATGATTATATATTTATCAGTTGCGGGAGCTGCAGATATCCTAATAAATAAAAAAAGAATAAATAATGTCAAATAATAATAACATACAAACAATATAAATGATCTGTACATAAGAATAAATCACGATATTAAAGTATGATATATATATATATATTCAAAATGTAAAATCAATAAATAAAAATTATTCGATATTATATATGTAAGCAGATTTTTCTACCACCTCATTATATATTTTACCCAGGTAAGGCTTTGCAATTGTAAGAGTATGCAATTAATTGATCTTCGACCAACAATTATTTTCAAATATTATAAGTTCTCCAGTGATGCATTTGAGATATGAAATCTAATTATTCACCGAAAGTTCTGTTTCACCTAAAAAATACCAATATTCACTCGACTATGAGAAATGGTCTGGGATTAAGTCACAGGTGAATTTGAATTGTTCGGAACAAATAGTCGTCCGTAGTTCGGAAGGTATTGTTCGCAGAACGCCCGATCAGATACACATATACGACTTCCATTCATTTCCCAATATTACTGCAAACTCCGAGATACATGAATAAGGAATAAGGTATAAACGGCATCGCAAATTGTATAAATTTCTGGGAGCTACCTTCGAGCTTGAAACTTCAATTCTGCACCTAACTCGTTCAAAGCTAACAAATCATGAAAGAGAACATTTGATGTAATCAGAATAATCATATAATTTTTCATTTATCAAAACCAGACGGTCTTTTGAACAATTATTACATGTACTTTGAATGGAAGCTGGATGCAAACATTGCTAATTTGTAAACGTATAATTGCGTTTAGTTAAATCGACTTTATGATACATACGTTAATTTTCAACATATTCATTTATTCCAGTTACCAGAGTTTCGAAGTAAAATGAACAACCTATAAAACCTGTCAAATTTGTATCAGAATTTATTGCTTTCATCTTCATTTATGAACACAGCACACAGCTCATGCATATGTAAATCTTTTTCCATTCAAATTGACAGCAAAATTTAAGGCGACTACTTCGATTCTGCGAAATGTGCTGAAAATTAACACATTTTCAAGATTCAAGAATGTGTTTCAAATCTGAGCATAGAACCGTGTAGACTCTGTCACGTAACTTCAAAATTGAGGTAGAGAATTGGGTCGAGGAAATGAACTTGGACGGCTACTCTGTATGTAGGAACAGTTAAACGGAGTAAATAGCGCGGCCTCGAGTCTGCGAATCTCGAACTCGCAGAGGATAAGAGAGTTTCGGGAAACACCTAATATTTGTTTAATCCCATCGCAGGTACTCAACAACACCCGGATATCTTTTCTCTGTGGTTAAACATCGGGACAAAGCTTTTCTATCCAGGCTGCACTTTCCCATAATCGGATTACGAAGTTATGCACACCGGAGCGATTTCGGACTTCGAATCGCGAATTGCTTCTGTGCAATTGATCATCATTTAGCCGTAACATGTGGTGTTGCTGATTGATGTTTGGGAACAAATATCACCATCCTATCTAAATTATGTCGCATTACCTCTCATTCGAGAAGTCCCAGAGATTTTTCGTATTTTCCTAAAGTTTACTTCGAACTTCAGTCTTTTTAAGAACTGTTGAAGATTCATAAAATTTTGACTTTTCAGAATGGAGTTTTCGCGCAAAATTTTTGACGAAAACTTTCACAGTGGCGCAGGGTACATCATAGGGATGTAGTTGCGACAGCAAGAGGTGCTTGGCATAGGTACAAGAAAATATAACATTACCATATCTCTTACGGCTCATCGAACAGCATAGCAATTCAGTGTTTTTTCTTGAATCATGGTATGAATGATCAGGAACAGATATGTAGTACATATAAGTTGGAAATTTTCATGAAGAAATGAAGCTGGTATTGGTATCACGATTGATTAAAAACTGCAGAGATATTCGAAGGTTTTGATTCCTCGATATTTTTGGTAGAGAGAATTAAGGGACACCTGAATGGACTTTAACGAAAATGAAAGGGTAATTTGATCAAACGAAGATTTACCAGCTTCAACAAACGTGATTTCGAAGAATGGAGATCAGAATTTTATAGCCAAAGGTCAAAGTAACTGCTGGTACGACAAAAGAATAAATGAAATTTACGTTTTCAACCTGAACCTGTCAGATCCCCCTTCCTTTCAGGCTCTACCCTCTCAAGCTTCGTTCTTCACGTCCCAGCAATAATTTGACACCCGTGCGTCGCTGGTTACGCTCGTTGAATACAAAGCGAGGAAGACATGTCCGGCACACGCACCTCGTGAAATTAATCATCATATTACACACACAGAAAAAAAGAACAAAAAAAAAAAAAAACGAAAACGTTTTCTCTTGACACAAAAACTCGCATTCTAGACAGGAATGGCAACGTGCACATGATATAAAGAGAATGTATTTCCTTTCGTATATTTTTTCTCGCTCGTAATTGCCAGGCGGATATCACATTTACATAAATTTTATTAAAATGAAAAAAGGAACTGTTCTTTCAAGAGAAGGAACATCGCAAATTAATTACCATTATTAGAATAAAGCTACTGGTTTTTAAAAGCTACGTCAATCTCTTACCATTTTAATCATACCTCAAATATTGAGGTTTCAATTGCTTCACAAATTTTGAATTCTTTAGCCTAAATTTTCTTAGTTCAGTGGCGGATGTAATTCGAAGCCATTGTGTTCATGGTTTCTCCTAGTACGAATTATTTGACAGTACTGGTAGAGCAATCCCCCTTCGAATCCGTGACAAAATTTACTTCGAGCGAAGTAGAATTATTCAAGACAGTGAAAAAGGTCCGCGAACTATTAATTCTCAGGTTGATATTTATTTGATCGAAGAGATTTTATTGCGTCGCCTCAATTTCACCTCGTTCTTGGAGGAAGATGGATGGCAAAATTGTATCGATTAGTTCGAATTGTGTGCTGCAGTCTGGTATAAGGTACCATTCGACGGTTTTACAGTACCGAGAACGCTTTTACTTTTGTTTAATTAAGTCAGGCGTGGAATCCCTGTGGGACTTGTATTTCCAACAGTAGGGGTATTAGGGATCCCCGTCGACTCCGGAGAAAACTCGAAAACTTTGCCCAAAGTAGGCTTAAGGGGAATAACACTGTTGTCTGTGAGGGATTTCTCAGAAGCAAGTGTGGCCTAGTGAAATGCGTGAATTTGAGTGAGACTTTATCGCTTACCTTTTCTACATATATTTACAGTTTATAGAAAGTCGAATCAAGCCACCTAATCTTAATGTATTATCGACGAAGCTGGAAGAGCGAAAACTAAAAAAAGCTTTTTGGACTTGCAACGTGCCATTAGGAACCCTAAACAAGAAAAGCCTCAGAATATAATTACCGTAGATATAGATAGTTGAACTTATAACATTCTGTCGCAGACTATTTCATCGAAATTCGTCAAATTCAATCATATGTAATCATCTAAAAGAACCGAAGCATCTTAGTTATATTCTATCAAAAGACGGACCCAAATTTTGTTGATAAAATTTCACTGTATCATTGCCACTTTATAAGGGGAACCTCAGTATTTCCTGAATCAGCAAACATGTATCAAAAAATTCTAACTGATAATCAAATTTGTGGACGAACTAATTTTGATATATGGGAATTTTTAAGAATCTTCGGGTTACATTATGACACTATAATTAGAATTTGTGTGTCCTCAATCCTCCGTGTTTGTGATATGCGAAATAGTCTATGAGAAATGTATTCGGTTCAAAGGTTTAGAATATTACTATGAAATATTTGAACAGCGTAAATAGCCCGGAGAATCTATGGGGCTGGTTTTCTGTGGCAATGTGCGATAAACGCCCTGCTCAAAATTCCGTCTCTAAAGGCCTCAAAGCATCCCTGTTTAAAATATCCTCCGAGGTTGTAGTCCGTCGAAGCAGTCGTAAATTCAATCTTGAAACACGTTTCTAAGGCACCCACGAGACAAAGTCAAATAGTAACCCAGGGCAAGAGTGAGGCTAACCTTTGACAAATATTTAAAATTCCCAAAGGCATGGTTGACTCAGTCTTCGACTGTGGAAAATATTTCCTCGCGTCGTCGATCCGTAATATCTACTTTCGGATAGAATGAACACGCAGAATTTCTTCCAAAATCCAAAACCCTCATTTTCATTGTCGATTTTTATCCTCGAATGAATTTTCAAACAATAACCCAGCATTTATAGTAAATTCCGTAAACTTACTCGGACAATTCTGACGAAATATCGTCGACCCTTGCTGGGCTCATATTAAATGGTATAGTGTCGCCAGAGGCAGTTTTGCCTTCCAAAGCTCTCCACAACCCCAGCATTCCAGCTTAGTTTTGAAAATGCTGGATATATCAGGACAACTTCCGAACACTTTGACGCATTTTGAGCTATGGGGACGGTGATATCCGTGTATCTAATCTAAGGAGATAAAAGGTACCCGGGTGCTCGTAGGCGTAGGTATAAGGTATACAGGATTACGGGGCTGAATTTAAGGTAGGTGGTACTGGAACTGGAAGCTTTACCCAATTAGGAGTACCTATCTCTTGAAACATTAAACATCCTTTCTGAAGTTAGATGGTTCGAATTTACATATAGTTTTCTCACACCTAGCCCTGGTGTACGATTTGTTTCGTACAAATTAAAGAAACTCTGATCGATTTGACATGGAACAAGCCGCCTGTACAGTTCAATATGTTCTTCTGATTGACTAAATACATACCTGAACATCTCCCACCGATTGCTGAATTCGTCAGCAAATAAATTCTCCTTTAAAATAAATTATTCATTAATATTATCAGTTACACTCGGAGAAAAATTGTGCCGGAACCTGCTGTGAAGGGTTTTCCGTGTGGACGTCAATGTATGCGAAATAAATTTACACATCGCAGCAAAATATTGCTGTTTAGTTACGGCAAATAGAATGTTCTTCGCGGTAAATCAGACATGCTCAAATAATTCACTTGTTTGTATCCGATACAAATTTTTGCTCACATCCGTACTTCTTCGAAGTAGGCATTGGCCAAAGATATATTCGGAAGTCAATATTTGTTGTGCAAATTTTTGAGAGTGGATCGTTTCTACAGAGTTGGCGTAAAATTTGCTGAGTTAACCAGGACATGAGAAGTATTTCATGGTACAGATACCAAGGATTATTTTGACAGAGTCTGTACGATTAGATTCGTGTTATCGAAATCTTTTTAATCACGTAGTTTTGAAAGAAGTTGAGAGAGGAAAAAATTTGTATCATGTTATTTTTTGTTCAAGATTTATCAAACAGAATTTATTACAAATGCATAGATAATTGGCTATGTTACCTTCACTTCAATCCAGTCGTTTCATTGATTTTGAATAACTTAAATGGGTTTTGAAAATTTTCAAACATTTTATGTCACAAGATATAGCTGCAGTTTCGCGGTAACGACAATTTTGAACTTATATCCGCACTTGGAACCAAAATTCTATCCTAGTTTTGTCAAAATGACCATGAATGGAAACTATATCTGTGTAGAAACGAATCTCTGGAGAATCGGTTCTTTTCCAAATTTTTATACAGGAAATATATACATAGATGACAGAGATGGACAAGGGGTTTGGGCAGACTCAAAGTTATCACCGCGTGAGATGTTTGATAAAGGAAACGGCAGAGCAAACAGTTTCCCTTTGCCATGTGAGAGTCTGTTAACATTCGGTCGGGAATTCTCTCTGGCTTCTCAATGTTCCAACGACAGCCTCCGGGCTTTCGCGGTCTACGTCATTTAGCATTCGCTCGGTAGATACAGTTTGCTTTCTCTTATCTTAATTAAGCGTTATACTCATACTCTTTCCTAAAGAGATGATTAATTTTCATGAAAGATTATTAGATCAAGTATCACTATACCATTGAACATACGGATTACGATTCACGCGTTACTGGCATGTTCATACAATGATATTTTCTTCGTTTCAAGGTGTCTCCAAATTTCATATTGGTCATAGATACTTATTACAGCTTTTCGAAGCATGATCAATTAAATGTGAGCTTTCGAAAGCCTTCATCTCTAATTGTGAGGCTTAGATGCATTGAACGTAAAAGTAGTTTTTGTAAGAACTTGATTCAATCTTTGCTTGTATTCCAGATTTCTGAATGTCTATTCGGTCGGAGAACAAACGTCTATCAGATAAACACAGAATTTTGTCAAATTTGGAAATCACTGCTTTGTTTCACCTGCTTTACAGTTCCACTGAACGAATATGAACATATTCAAAAGTTGTCTGCTCACCCAACGAAGTTCGTTTTTGGAAGAATTGGATGCACAAAAATTTGAGACCTAAGCAGTGGTTGAACCAAGTTCTTATGACAAGTGCTTTAACTTTGACTGTATCTAACTCTGAGAGGCGATAGCTCTCAAATTCTAACTTTTACTTGATTATCCTTCGAAAGATTAGTGAACTTCTGTAATAAAAATGATTTATTGACAAACTTTTTCGGGAGACACCAGTTCTGAAAAAAAAACCAGAAAAAAAAGCACCCTATTCACGATGTATACACCCTCTAAAGTGATATTTTGTTAGGTGGAGGTAACTTTTTGCTTGATACTACCGAAAAAAAAAAAAAAAAAAACTACACAAGATTTTTGTTCACCACATAAAAAAACGTTTTAATACCATAACGTCAATTAAAAAGCTCATCGGTGGATGGAAAAAATTCTCTGAACATAACCGATTAATGAACTTTAAAAGTGGGGTAGCTGCATGATTTTGGTAATAACTTTTTCTCCGAAGTACGAAAAATTTTGAGCTGAGGAAACTGAGTAAAAAAATTTTGTGGCTTTCCGTTTTTTTTTTTTTTTTTTTTTCTGTAAGCCAAAATCAAAGAACAGAATTGTGTACAGCTCCATGATCTCATTTCTTTCGAGATTAGGTTTCGGATGAGGATTGTCGCAATTATATCCATCTCAATTTTTTTTTTTCTAACACAAATAGCGATTCGCACGAAGATCATTTCGAGACTCGATTGAATTAGCAGTCTGGTAGGGGGTCGGCTGCCTTGGCGACCGAGTGGAGAAGAAAAGACAGGATTATCGTATTAATGCCACCATCTTGAAACTCGGAGCATCATTCCTAACGCTAACGAAACTTTTATTCACCTCAACGCTCAGCCTCCAAATCTTGATTCAATTTAATTATTTATAATCCAACTACAAGTCTTCTTCTTGATGCATCATTTAGCAGGGGCGCGGTGGTCTTAAAACTTTACATTTCCTGATTGCTTCAAACTTACTCTCCAAATACCTCCCAGTTCAAATATACCGAAGTATACATATAATAGTAAAGAATAGCCTCTGTCAAACTGAAGAGAGTAAATAGCTTTCAAAGTTTTTCCACGTTGTTAATCGATCGAAAGAGTGAAAAGCTTTCATCCTAATATCAACTTACAAGTTTCTATAATCGAATCTTGATCAGACTGCGAATCACCTCCATAGTTGGTAAGTAGATAGGTTTCTATCCCGAATGTGGAAATTGGTCAGGATAATGTGATCTGACTAATTGACCGGTGACCACTGTCACCTCAGTCCCTACCTAATTTGAAGTGAGGATTTTCCGAGAACTATTAATGACAAAGAGCTCTGACCAAGGGTCGAAATTCTTTGATTAGGTTGTCAAACCACGTTGGGTTCCGAAGGTAGGGTCGAAATTCAAACCAGAATCACGGAGGGACATTCCCAAAATACCTGGTGGTCAAGTGTAGAGGTTTGTAACATCAGGTGTTACTCTGAGGTTACATATAACAACGAAGGTGAGTCCGGCAGAACTGAAACCCCGAAACAATGTTTCGAGGGTCTCCAAATGGTCGAGACTTTTAATTAATATAATGCGAAGTGGGATATCGTTTCGCCTATAATTATATTATACAACTTTCCAGGCCCGATTGCTCAACGTGTTTCGTCTCTTTGAATGAGGTACAATGAAGGTATGGGACGGTAAAACTTGCTACGGTTTTACGTTTTACGCATAAATTCATGACGATGATTGGAGTTTACAAAATTAGTCCTATCCACGTTGCACTAATTGGCTTTAGCCGTTTCATGAAATTTAATTCATACAATTCCCTTCTCCTCGGTACAACCCTCTCTGGCTTCAGGTCATTTATAAGTATGATCACGTCGGCAAGATTTGCGTGCAAGTTCATCCCCGCGTATTAACCTCATGCCATCATCATGGGTTACCGCGCTGCCCTGCAAACAGTTCGGATTATTTTAGAACCATGAATCACACAGCGACTAGGACTGCATAAAGTGTGAATATCGTCAGTTTGAGAAAGCACTTTGATATATGGATAAAGTACACCGGTGCCAGACGGATATGTCATGCCTAAAAAATTGAAGGAACATTTTTATTTTCTGAAAGGTTTCCTTGATCGATTAAGCGAGGTCAGTACTCCTCGTATATCAAACAAAAATGACCCACCTTCGAGGGTCGATTCGGCTGTCCAGATCAAGAGTTTACGTACGAATGGTTGAATTTTCATTCGGTATAATATTCGCTTGTTCCAGCATTTCCAAACTCCAGATTCCGCGCCCAAAGCACTTTGGACTTTACGGCAATCCTTGCCATCCTTTGGGGAAAATGAAATGAAAGTAAAACGAATTTACTGGGAGAAAGCTTCGCAGTTAATATTTCGAGAATTATTTGCTAATCCCAGCAGAGACTTCGTCCAAAGTTTCGAAAGTGGACAAGCTAAATGAATTCGTTCCTTCCTTTCTTCCTTACGCAGATATCAGAGAGAATTCAGATCTGGAAGTTAATGGTCGACGACTAAATCCCCTATAATAGTATCGGACCGGATTGGTCAGACACTAGAATAATCATTTCAGTTTCTCGCTCAGTTCTGGTCCGAGTTCAGGAGTAGATATATCAATTATGCGGTCCGAGAACGGAAACCATTTATATATCCCGAATTCGTGTTCAGAATTCCGGTGCTATGGTCCTTCGCCCTCTTCGTTCGTGTAAGGGTCAGCAGGCATTCGAGTTCTACCGCTGTTCGTCACTTCCTCAGGAAGGCTAGAGACACTGAGGATCACGTAATCGCAGTGCCTCACATTTCTGTTGCTAACTGTTTCCCCGCTACTTACAATTTCATTATGGTGTTGTACCTGAATTCGAAACTTGTATACCATGTTACAAAAACTTGTCTGATGTTTCTTCAGCTCGTACAGGATAACTTGTTCAACTATAGCAGACCAGAAAATGTTCAACATGAACAACGTATCTGCTTTTATTTAACCGTATCCAACTATAATCTTCGTGGAAGGTTCACCGGGTTTGAATTATGCATATAATGTTCGATGGGTGGGTTCATCACGTAGTATCATAGGCTTGGGTTCAACCTTGTGAAATCGATCCCTTCAAAATCAATCTATTTCCGTCTCTGCGGAGGATTACATGGATCAAACTATATCACGAGTCAAATTTATAGGTTTACTTAAGGCATACCCGTGGATTAACGAAGGCAATAGCCACCGTGGCTTCGGAAGGTCAAGCCTTCGTAAAGCATCCTTGTCATTTTCAGGATCACAAGAAGTTCAACTGTGTGTAAGCTTTGTATCACGTCTCGAGTACCAGTTGTATAAGGTACTAACTTTGACTCCTATACTTGACACTTGTCTTTTGAAAGTACTTAGCATTTGCCTGGTTGTTCAAAGGCATCATCCCTAAGAATAGGCAGAGAATAACACATGTATAGGCCATAGAAAGCCGAACATAGATCAAATCTCACGTCTTTGAATTCAAATAAAGGATCCGACGATTGCCTCAAGAAAGATTTAGACGTCTCTTCGACGTACTCTCCACGTTTTTTAATCAGTACTCAGCCGATTTTACGGTGACGTATGTAGACATGGTCATCTGACGTGAGTATTTGAAACAAGGAGTCTTCTCTAAGTAAAACTGTATAATAATGATAAATAATACACAAGGTATGTACAGTAATTCTGATTTCAGCTTACAGGACAGGAAATACACAGAGAATTAATCCAGTTTCATGATCCATTACGATTCAGAGTTCGGAAAGGTATGGATCCACATGGGTGATAAAATAGTCGTGTAGATACTTCAAACGACACGGGTCCAGTTGTGTGATGTTGAACAATATCGACACTCCCGCAATTGGAGTCACATGGGAATAGAAATGGTGTTGTGCATCTCTCTGCTTTGTCTTTGTCTGTCGATTTTATATCACGGTTCAATATATCTGTGTCTATTCCCCCAACAGGAATCGCATACATATATCACGGCTTATCGTTATCGTTGTACGCTTTGAACCAATTGCTTTTCCTATACCTACCTATAGGTGACATTTTTTCACCGTTACCTGTGCTCATTTCCCAACGTAGTTTCGACTAATTGGTGATAGTTTGATTGTTCTATATTTCTATCCCCTGAAATTGGTAATCACGATAATCATTAACAGTCCGTTCAGGTTGAATAATGAAACCGCTAATTCTTGTAGCAACAAATTTTAAACAGAAAATTTTTGCCTGTAGTGAAACAGTGAGTAAACGATTCTCGAGCTTCCTTCTTCAGCTTCTTTTTTTGGAAAGCCTGTTTCTTCTTAGTTTTCTCTGCAAAATCCCCCCGAATATCCTTAATCGGTGTTTTAGCGATTGAATTGTTGATAAAAAATTCGTTAACGTTACGCAGCGTTCAAAACAGCACCGGTTTGTTGAATACTACACCATGCCGGGGGATCAATTAAATCCAGGAGACGTAGGCGGAAGTACTGACTGCCTCGCCGGAAGTTTCTGATTACACAACCGCTTTACCACCTTGGAAGGCGCACCGGAGCTTCGGCATCGCGTGCGCGAAGATTAGCCGGCGTCGGGACGCTCGGTTATGTATATACCTATATGTACATATTGTACCTACAGCTACCTACTATACTAGGGATCAGTTGCCGCAGTGGTTCTTGGATCGAGTCAATTATTGTGGCTATCGGACAACATGGGCAAAGAGGGTCTAGTAAACAGGCTTAAAGCGGAAATCATAGTTCGGGGTGAAACGCAAAAAAAAAGATTAATAAAGTATTTTTGCACGGACTTATCGCCTCCAACAATAAGTTAGGTTGCACTATCCCTAAAGTTCGAGGCACTAATGAAATAGACTCCAATCCACTATGTCTCTTGGCTTCTAATGCGATTTGAAATTGACTCGACCGAAGGTTAAATGGATCTGTAGGAAAAGATCCTAATGCAAGTTAGGGGTGCTTTTTTCTTTATAGAATCGAACCTAATGGGTCAGCGTATTCGTAATAAAATTATTAACTGTGACCGGGAACGAACTATTATTGAAGAATTTTAGTTTAGAAGGATTACTCGAAAAACGTTTACCTAACGTAGAACATGAAATCAATTTCGAAATGCTTACCTAACTCGATCTCATTCGCGAAAGAGGAAACGTACGAAAGCAGTCCAAGTGTACCGGAAAGTTGGCAACAAACACGCTGGCAATCCAACAAGTTAAGTCAGATTAGGAAATTCGTTTGAATTTGTGAAAGCGATCCGCCTACAGGTACTTTCGATTGGAACTGTTGTAGCGATCAAAAGATCGATTATCTGGCTCTTTTAATGCGATCCCATGTCGGGACAGGGCAAAAAAATTTCGTTCAACTTATGCCGATTAAATATCTAACAAAATGTGACCAGGAAATTGGCAAGAACAAAAAGGCGGAAGATGCTGAACCGTTTACAACATTATTTGACATGCTCTTATTATTTGATAGCACATTGATAAAATGTTTCTACTCAGGGATGATCTATTTGCATCTTTATTGTTTCATGTAACTATAAGAAAATATGATTCTGGTGTCAGCGCGAAATGTAGCGTTTGAACCAATTCCCCTTGTGCATACAAAGATAAGTGTGAGTTATTCCCGTTTTCTAGAATTCTAGTAACTCTTATCTGCAGAGGCTTCGTTATCCGTTTTCTTGCTCCCCGGATACCTCGATTCCTAGTATTATTTTAATATTTGCACGGTAATAGATCACGTGCAAAATCGAATGTACCTTTCTCTGAAACTCATTGTCAGAACGAAAGGCGCGCGAAAATAAAAGGGAATTCGCAGAGAGATCGAGATCTTTCAAACTTTTCGCGTAATCAGTCATTTCAAATTTACTGAATATGATCTGATATGCTGATATGCAGCTCGCTGGGATATGCCTTGCAGCTTCTTTTCCAAACTGTCATTCCGAAGCGTCAAACCGTTGTCAGAGAAATTACGAACATGCATATCGATCCTGTATCACAACTCCAATATGTTTTTTCCACTCTGTAGATAATTTCGATCGAAGATCAAGGTACGTACTTATAATCAAAGCTAAAAACGTGGGAGGGAATATGTACTCCAACGTATATCTGGCAATTAGGTAAAATGTAAAAAACGCCCTACCCCTGCGAGAGCGGTGATTTTATGGAAAGATTTTTAGGTATCGGCTGCCGATGATAATATATTTCAGTTGTTGTATCAGGAGGGCTCCGACGTATCGTATAAAAAGAGAATACGAATCTGTACAAGAATCAATACAGCTGTTAAAGTAGGTATTGTATAACTATGAAAGAAGAGCTTCGTATACGTGAGAACAATGAAATTTAACGGAAGAGAAAAATTCCATCTGTTCCGAATATCTATCAGCATTTCGACGCAGGCAGCCCCTCGACCTTGTATATTTATTACAATAACGAAGAGTGATAAAAATGTACAAAGTAGTGTCATACAGACATTTTTTTTTTTTTTTCTTAAGAAAACAAGAGATTTAGAAAATTCTAAGACAGCGAAAGAATGACTTCGATATTCGAATAGTTTACCCAAGCGAGCTTTTCGGTCTGCAAAAAAGTCTTACCTATTTCCCGAACAAAGTTATATATTTTCAGCTAAAATTATTCCGACCATCTGTAGTCCCAGTCAAATAACTTTTTTCTCAAGAGTTGTACGAAATCGGTCGAGTGGTTCCTGAAATAACGTTGAGAAATGACGTTGATTAAATTCTTCGATTGGTAATTATAATTGCCACATACATGATGCTAATAAATTTTCAGTTTTTTTAATTGGTGGGATATGATGCTGATTAAACTTTATCTATTTTCAGTATAGTGTCAGAGATGGGTCGCAATACCTACCTTTGCAATCAACGGATTACAAAAATTATTTCAAACCTCGAGACAGTATAAAAGCCTATCACCAGTCTTTGTCGCGATATCAGGACACGATTCCAAGCACCATACGACCATGAAAAATGACTGAAGTTACCTGGATCGACGAAACAAGCTAAGCGGGCACGTTCCTTCCCAACACACCCTCAAAAGTGTTGAGATCGCGAAAGAGGGGTGTTGGGACATTTATCACGGTGAAAATATCAATCGTGAACTCGATGTGACATATAAATGAACGAAAATAGTGATTGGATTGTTAATTATCAATTTTATTTATTACCAAAAATATTAATTACTAGAAATTGATATTTTCACTTCAAAAAAAGTTCAATCTAGAAATTTAATTATTTGGTATCGTCGTGGTTAAAAATTGTTCACCAACATTTCTCCAATGGTTATTACGCCGGGACAGAAACATATCAGATTAATTATTTCTATTACACATCTTTGCAATTAATCTTCCCCCGCGAACTTTGTATCGTCGACTGATGTAACTTTAGCCATTTTTCATTACCGCAGTGGTTGGTTTCGCGTCCTGATTTCACGACAGAGAAGCTACCAGTCGGTTTTCGTATTTTTTTGCCTATTGAAATAATTTTTGTGAATTTTCGTCCAGTGGAATAACAGTCTCTAGTTTTTTGGCTGATGAAATCATTTTTGTACCCGGAAGTAGTTCTTGACATTCACAATGTATTGGCTGACGATGAGTATGCCATACCCGATCCTCAAGAGACTGGGGATCACAATTGCTTGTAATTTCATTATGTCGTCGGACGCATCAACTGACCAATTATTGGATCGATGCGAACCAGCGTTTCGTCGTGTGGAAATTCATCGCATCGCGATTGCCAAAACCACTAGCACACGTTTAATGAGTCATTTCGTAAGAGACACCGTGGATGATATTTGGCGATGGTCCCAGGAAATGTGGATAAAAATTATTTAAATTAATATATTTGATGGAAATAAATGAAGAAAATATAACGATGACTAGACGCCTAATAATTGTTAAGTTTTCTGGTTCTTTTTTTAGCATATATGAGCCTTTGGGCAGAGGAAATAAAAATCGACGAGCGAGAAAGAATGAAGAAATAAAGTTCTAAAAAAAAACTCATTACCTCTTGTCGCTCTTCTGGAGTTTTGTTTGACAGGTCGAGTGCCACTCAAAATGTATTCTCATTCTATACTTCCCTGTAGCCTCTGCAACCGTTCGACGTTCAACTATACGCCGGGAAAATTTTCAAGTCCGAACTAAAATTTTAGGAAAATTAGAAACGTGAAGAATCGAGATTACGATCTCTTCTCGAAATTCTCTTCTCTTCGTGAGATCAATATTTCCAAACGAATTATTCCAGGGTTAGAAGTAATCGAAATTCAGAACTTCCAAAATTCGAATTTTGGTAAATTCGAAATCAAATATTACTAAGATTTCGAATATCGTTCATAGCAATCTCGTAACTTTCGCAGCCTCTTTTGAACTCTGTACAATTTTGGTCACGGTGTTAACGTTACGTGTTTCGGGAGAAATAATAATTTTTTATTTTCTTCCGACGATAAATCCCCCTGCAAGGCTCTTCGTTGATGAACGAACAAGACGAAGTAGGTCTCCGGCTATCTTCACTACAACAATAAAAAATTTTATACGAAAGTTTGAAGAGTCGAGGGCAGAACATCGGGGAAGAATGCCAAGTCAACACGCGAATGGTTTCGTTGTTCTGGTCATCAGGTTTCGTTTCAAGTTTCTCTCTATTTTTTTTTTCTTTCTTTTTTTTTTTTTATGTTTTATTTTCATTCCAACAGAGGTCTGAGATTCAATCCAACATAATAATAAAATATGTATATATCTCGTACCTAGAGCGTTGTATATTCTACTACAATACCGTCAGCGTACTTAAAGTGAAGTGAGTTCTTACAGGGTCGTATCCTCTTGGCGTTGGCCACGAAATGGAACGGTGAACCAGTTTGTATTCCAATTTTACTCTCAAAAGAGACGAAACGAGGATTTTAATATCGCAAAGCGTACGTTGCTTGAAGATACAGATCGATCGGTGATACTAAAGTAATACGTAAATTTTTGGCAATTGCGAAACATTGCATTTCCAGTTTTCCTTTCGGTGCTTCTGTGCATGACAAAGCTCTAGTTCAGTTTCTCAGCTCATTTCGAGTCGTGGAACTCACAGTGCTTTAGGGTAAAGGGTGCTGCTAAGCTGCTCTCTTTAGACTCTAAATTAGTTCTTAAAAGAAACAGTTAACGCAACGATCCACTGACTGTAAATCGGCTAGCAATGAGCCGAAAAACACAGTAGAAGAAGCACAGCTATTACATAAGTGTACTTAGGTATATAAGCAAGCTGTTTTTTCTTCACGACCACTTCGATTACCATTTTCCATCACCGAGCTAAATTTATTTCGGGGAGAATAAGTGTGCACCCTTTGATGGGTAAAATTGAAGGTAAAAATCTGGTTTCTGTGAGGGTTGTCGAGAAAATTTATTCTCTCGTTATAATGGAAGTGTTCGGAGTATAATTAGACTTCACATTTATAAACCGTACCTATAGTTTTCTGCGGGTGTATTCACTAGGAAACTGTCCAATACTGGGTGCGTTTCTAAAGCCGTGCTTTTACCCTATTTGTATAAATTTGTACTCAGGCGTACGTATTCATGTATAAAGTATTCGGTAGATACTTTTACGTAGTACACCTCCTCAAGGAGTGGGGAATGTAAGGAATTTTCCTCTCGAAAGTTTTCCTGCCCAAAATGAGTATTCATTGAAGATTTATCGGAAAGTTTGGCAAAGTTATGCGCAGTATAGGATCTTACCCCAAGCCCTAATTCTATAGAAGCCAAAACTTCTTCGCGATAAGCTAAATTCGCACGAAATCAATGCTGGATGTTAGCATTACTGTTACTGTTTCAACCAAAGTTTTCATCTCGTCAAAACGGTGGATCAACATGGCTTATCAGCTTCTGTTTCTGATAAATTTTGCATTGAATTTGAAATTTAGTTCGAACATTACTATCATTGATTTTGGCGCTTTCAGGCCCTATAGGCCCTCGTGAAATAGTGGTGAACATTGACTGAAACTTCAGAGATGCTGGGGTACTTCGCGTTTCCAGAAATAGATAAACTTATTTTGATGGTGTTGACAATAAAAATACTTCGGTTGAATCATGAATAAATATGGACAGACACTATGTACGTCAATCACGAAATGTTATTCAAGTTTTATCAACGTAAGACTTTTTTCTTTGGATTCAAGTATCCGCGGAATACGCTCTGCGATTTTCTGAGAAGGAAAGATCTCACTATTGTAAGTTTCCGTTCGAGGCTTTCAGTGCTTCACGGCATCAACCGTTGTCCGAGTGAGCTTGGGGCAATTTGAGTAAGTAGTTTCTTCCCAGAGTAGTAAGCCATTCACAGTTCACGTTGTATTCAAGAACTGTTCTTTGCGGTAGAAGTAAAGGGTGAAATTTTTCTGAGCTTCTTTGACAAATTTTTTTTTTTTTTTTTTGTGTCATATTTCCTCAAGTTTTTGTACCTATTGTAACTTATGTGAAACTCAAAGTTTTCCTTTTCACAAGAATGTGGGACTAGTTTGAATATATTTTTTTAATCATGCAATACATCCGTTACTTCCTCACTCTCTTTCCACACAAAACGCGATTCAAATATTAAGCGGTCGCTTCAACGCGTTCAAAAATTTCGAGTTTTTGGTAAAAACTTAGGAAATTTACTTTTTATAATGCTCGGTTAGATACCCCAGCTTCCATCACATGGCCCCTGAATTTAAAGTAGCGAAAACAGCTTAAATGTGGCATAAATTTTACAAGAAAGGAACAAAAATTATGTATGCGTCGAGCGACCGTTAAATATTAAAATATTGGATTGAAATTCCGAAAGCTTCGTTTGAGATGGAGATAAGGAAAACTAGGGGGCGCGTATCGCGAAGTTTGGAAGAAAAAGCTACTTTCACCTAACACCTTATCCCACAAATTTTTTTTCAACGAATCTGAATTTACCCATAGATTCGCTACGTATTTAGATATAAATGTAAGAAGGATTCGTTGATCCTGTTGAAAAGGATAATTCTTGTATATGAACTCATGGAAATCGGCTTTTCGAAGCTTTCGCGTATAGGTATGATCGGAAATGGAACAGTCGTCCTGTCTAAAATATGTATGTAGGTATTCATTCGAGTATTTCCAGATACTGTCAACTTTGATACGCTGTAACTCTTGATATACTGTAGTACATAAGCTCTACATATATGAATGTAACCGTCGTTCATAAAGGAAATACTTTGGCGCCAGGATCGCTGAAATATATTGGAAGTTCGACGTTCTCTGTTCGATATTCAATGCTGTATAGTATCGCATTCACCATCTGGCTACTGCGATATTAACCTAGTGACGCGTGTGTCTCTTCCATATATACGTGTGGGGAAAGAGGAGAGAAGTATGTGTATATTGCAAGTACAGGAATAAAGCGAAAAAGCGAAAAAGAAACGTTTGGATACGTACATATATTTTGAGTCGACCTTATTTTCATATGAGCATGCTGTTCTCTCTCCTTTTGTCATTCGTTATTTATTACGTGTATTTCGGAGTGACAGGGTTGTGTCTCGGTCTCCCCATCGCCAAATAAGATTCTTTCATGCCAGAAAAGCTACGAGGCCTTCTTTTCGACATGCTTTCCTTCACTCGTTCGGAGCCTCGTTCCTGCAAGAGTTTCACGATTGACAAAAGCCCAAAATTGCGGCTTACCTAGCGAACCTAGTGTGGCGTATGCCTATATTCTTGTGGCTAAGCGATGAGCCCTGGCGTTTCTGGTCACTCTCTGTATACAGGGAAAGAGATTTTATCTTCATCCCCGAGTGTTCCAAGATTGAACGACATTGTTGCCGGCAACAATGCCTCCATCGTCTTTACCGCCCCATGCTACAAAGCCCAAGGGAGTTGCATTCGCCGAGTTCCTTTGACTCTTTTATTCCGAGGAACCGATAGATTTCACAAAAAACCACCGTAGCGATTTATTTCACCTTCCCAAGCCGGTTTTTTTTTTCATCTCTTTAAGATTCTCTGTGCTACGAGTTATCCGTTAAGCTACAAAGCATCGTTTTTCCTTTACTTTTATTACACCCGAGTGCTCGATTGCAAATTTTATTCCATACCTATATAGTCTACAGCTCTGAACTGACTCGTCATCAAACGATTACCCGATACAGAAGAGAAAATTTATTGCCAATTCGCTGAGTCTCCGATGTTTCTTCACACAGAATTATCAATTTACACCCCTGCTAAGGGTTCGAATGAATATAGACGACTTTTATTGTGTTTTATCGCGCGAATACTAATTTTTACCGAATATGTTTTTTGGCAATGGGTACGTTTGGGAATTTCGCGAAGGACGAAAAATTTCGCAAAATGAAAATAATGTACTGCCTCCCGCGCACATCATTTTTATTTGTGCTGTGGCGTAGGTATATATTACATATAACATATGTGTGCGTCTGTGTGTGTGCCAATCTCTCCTTTTCCCAGAGGTAATTCCAATGTTTCATTTGAGCCTTTTCACGTGTCGAAGTAATTCAGATCACAGTATTCCCGCTGTCCATTAGGAGTTTGCTGAACAAAAGAAGTAATGCTTCTGTTCGAAGCACTCGGTTGCCACTAGACTGCTCTCAAGTAGCAGGTGAGTTCGAGGTATCGAAGTAAACGAGGAGATGGGAACAAAAAGTGAGGAACGAAACAGAACGAAAAGAAAGAAAGTTGGATTATCGCTTCAATTCTTTTTTTTTTTGTCCCGTTTTTTTCACCTTAGAAAATTCACCAGGAATAACTTCAACGAAATTTTAAATGAAGTACCTAAACGTGATTTTTTTTAACCACAATTTATACCCGATTTAAGTACGTAGACGGAAAAACAAGAGTCAATCCAAATGAGAAACTGAATATTTATTTTCGTTTGTAAAGTTTTTTCTGATTCATATTTTCGGATGATAAATGAAACAAACTGAATTACCTCAATTAGTGTATTTTATCCATTATTCAACTGAACTTCAGGTACCCAATGATAAGAAAAAAAAAAACTGTTTTCTTATGATTTTGAGGTCGACTCTTCCGCGCCGCAGGATGCTCGCGGGCATTACTGCTGCTGAAGCGAGCTAACTAGACTTTGAATTTCACATGAAATTTCACCTCATGTGGGGCTGTGGCCCCAGCCTCTGACGAGCACAGTGAAAATCCCAGAGGTTCTCTGTGGGCCAAAGTAATTAAAATTTTCATACAAAAATCGGGATATTGAATATGAAAATGGGTATACTCAATAATTTAATTTTCACAGCGTTGAAAGTGGCTGGAGTCGAACAGACGTGTATACATATAGATAGTAACCACCACTCGATTTTTGTTTCACTTTTGAACTTCTGACCCTAAATAAACGGTCAACGATTCAGTTTATTTATAATTGAAAAGAAAATTCAAACGACCGACACAAGTAGACCAATTTAGATCATTTACTTTGTTAGATTCATTCCCCCGCAATAACCACAGGGAAAAGCTCTAGATTTCAGTCGGTCCGAAGTTGGAGACCCCCTTGTTATTTATACCCTACAGAGTTCGGACAAGTTTCTACGATTTTCCCTCCGAGTTTCACCACTTTTCTATCTAGATTATAATAGCCCAGCGATTACACAACTCTATTTGTTACATCAGTGATGGTACTGTTCCATAATGTAAAGTGTTTGCGTTTAAATTGTGGAATTATACTAATGTAAATGAAATAGACAGTCTGGTCACTCACCATCGTTGCTGTTCCTCGCTTCTGCTTTTCGCTGGTTCTTGTCATTCCAGCTTTCTTTTTTTGAAATTGAATTTTTGATTGGTGTGAAGCGTGACTTCGTAATCAATTTGCACCCTGAAGGGTGCGATATAATTTTTATTGAGTTGCAAGAGATAATAATGATGAAGCAAAAGCGTGGTCATAGAGTTGAAAGAAATAAGAGACAGCCCATATTTCTTAACCATATTTATATTTTTATCGATTTCCTTCTTTTCAAATTATACACATCATGTTATAAACACTTACATATTATGATGCGATTATGGTAACAATGTATAGGTACAATTGTAAAAAAAAAATTAACCTAACAGTATTATTACCTGAATATGATTTCGGTGGATTTGAAATTTGCCAAAGTTAAATCCTGCAGTTTTCCATCAACGGTATAAAGTGGTGAAAAAAATCTATCGAATGTCTGACTGTTATGTGTGTTTTTCGCTATAAGTTGACCGTCAAAATTTGCATTTGTATTTTCCTATGATATACCTGTTTGTATTTTATATAAAATTCGGACGAGTCAATTTATAGAAAAAACTACGTTCGGCTCACGTGAATATATTTCGTTGCTTTAAATAATATTTCAGTACCTATACTGTAAAAAATGTCAAGGTAAAACGAAGTATCAGTAAACGCCCCTTCGCAGTTTTAATTTATCGAGGAAATTCATTCGGATTGTTCTCATTTTTCAATTTGAATAATAAATTTCAATATTTTTAATAGTACCACGTTGAATTTGAGTTTACTCGTTATTTCGTTAATATAGGTATTATATGTGAGCATTGAAAATGAATGATATTTTAAGGCGTATGATTGGTGAAGATGTAACAATATTAAAATTTATAAAAATTATATGAAATAGTTAGTATAAGATATTGGCAATGGCCAGACGCGATTAGGAATTCTATGGTATTTTATCTCTAACATTTAATAAAATTTCTTCTAATATCAATATTACACGGTGATGTACGCTATATATATATATATATATAGTATATATGTATGTACATATATATATATATATATATATATAAAAGATAGCTAACGATAATCGCGCATATATCTTAGTCCATTGCCTAGATCTTTGAAACAGGAAACGATGACTTACTCACCTAGACGATATCTCGTTACATGATAATCATCATTCACGCGGTAATCTTTCGCTAGACCAATTTTCTTCAGTTATTTATTTATTTTTTTTTTTATTTTTTTTTTCTTTTATTTCTTGTTTTTATTAAAGATTATTAATATTTAAAAACAGTTTGTATACATCTATAATAGTTTCAACAATTTTTGGCGCTCTGACAGTGTGTATTCGCCCTACCAAATAATTAAGCCCGTCTCACTGATCCGTACCCTATTATAAACATTATTTTCTCCCACGTTTATTATTCATTATCAATCATTCCTTCAGCACCAACGACATCAGCTGGACCTTACATATCCTTTATTCTTCGCAGGACTGTATGATGTTCTATAATAAGTTACTGATGCCTAATCGTAAGCTTGAAATAACGAAGGACTCATCAGCAGTGAAAGTATCCACCCTTGGTCTGTCTTACATATATACATATATTTATATAAATATATATATAAAACAATGTACAAAGTCTCTTGAAAATTATTTCAATAAAAATTATTTTTCCACAGATCTCGTATTCTCGAATAGTAAATCGATTAAGTTTATAGACAGTTTGATTAGTTGTATTAAAAAGAATTATACCCACCACTGACGAAGTCCAAAGTCTCCCAACTTGCATTAGTAGTATTTCTTCCTTTGCTTTTCTCACAATCGAATCGTCTGTTTTTTCTTGTCAATTTAATATTCATCCATTTGTCTTTATTATTATTAATATCATTATCATTATTAATGTTACTATTATTATTATTATTATTATTATTATTATTATTATTATTATTTATCTAACTATCTACGTATGAATAATAGTCCATAGTAACCGATAGAGATTGTACGACAGATATTTTTTCTAAACAATAGTATTACGGTATTAGGATGCTGGCAATTATTCGAGTCCGAATATTTATAATATATATATATGTATATATTTTGGCGAAGATCAAAAGTGAAAGATTTTTTGTTTTTTTAAATCTATATACTGGAGAATAGTCGAAGTATATATATGATATACCTATTCTTATATGGTTCTTCTTGAATAAATATTTACGTAGAATTATATATATATATATTAATCATTATTCGTCAATTTTTTTTTCTTCTAAAATACGTTCACTTCCGGTTAAAAACGATCGAATTAATTGCCCGCATCCGGGATACGGTACACAGGATATAGACAATACTCTTACACTTGAAATACGAAATGTTCGGTACATTTTTACTTATGCAACTTGATGAGCGATTAAATTTTTTTTCATTATTTATATATACCCTTACGTATTCGCCACGTTACGCGAATACCGATTCACGAAAATTTATCAACTTTGTATTATATAAATTTAATTGATTCAGTGTTTATACTTCAATGAATAATTTTCTCTCAATTATTCTCTCTGACCATTAATCAAAAACTTACAAGTTACTCTTCTGAACTTGAAGTATAAGTATTAGTACTTAACGAGGGAATTTTTATCGAATAATTACTTATTCTTATTCTTAGCCTTGCCTGTTCAAATAGCGCTGTATTTTCGATTGATCACAGCCTTACGCTATTTTAATTATCAGCCAGGCAAAATGATCGAAAAAACTCAAAGGCTCGACTCTAAATATTAAATAATGTTTAGTTCGAAATATTCTGGGAAAAATTAATCCTTCTCTAAGATCGCATGTATCCACGTATGGATTTTGCATTTGTACATTGCATTGCTGTGTTATTAGGCTGAAATCGCTTCAAAAAAAAAAAAGAAATAAGGTGAAAAAAATGAAATAAAAATCATCCTATCATTTCATTCTCTGTTCGACTGCTGCGTGTGAGATAATCTTATTTCCACGTTTGACCAGTCCCTCGTAGACTCGCGAATTGACTTCTATACCCGAAATCTTGTACCAAAGTAACCGCAGAACTGACCCTCGATCGAATTGGAAGATTTGCTTGAAACGAAACTGCAAAGTAGGCCACGATTGAGATTACGAAAGGGGAGAAGGAAAAATGAGGAAGAAAAGAAAAGAGAACGGAAAATGCTTGCCGCAAATACGGTGTTCCCAATTTTAGAACGCTTTTCGATAAGTGAAAGCTTACCTCGGAGCCTCGACGTGTAACGAACGGGATATTTTATGCTGATACAAAAGGGAGGAGATGAAAATTTGAATAAAACAATGAAGAAATTGATGGTACTACATTAAGAGGACACGCAGAATCGGCGAGGAATAAGAAAGTGAGAAACTTACCCGCTGCCAATAACGTTATTTTCGACTTACATATATAACGAGTCGAATCTAAGTCTAGATTGTTAAAAAAATTCGTAATCCTCTTGTTAATTTTATGAACTTGATTATTGACCGACATTTAAGGACATTCATCGATTTCACTTCTCACTAACACTTCCTGATAGTTTATAAATCGTTATTTTGTTCAATTTTAATTATTCAATTAATCGATGTATTAAAGATACTCCACTATGTCGCACTTTATCGATATATTTGGACAGCTAGCTCCGTAACTACCTCGGGTTGTGTTTTTGTGTCTCTCGCTAAGAAGTTTTTGGAAAATTGGCAATATCGCCATGTCTAGAAGTTCACCATCTGAAACCGCACTGTACATCTTAGAGACGTTTACGGCCGAGCCTCTGTTACCACTGGCAAATTTGTTGTTATGTATCGTCGCGACGTTAGGCGTACTTTGGACATAGTCCATCCTGGCCTGCTGACGAAGCTTCGATTCGGCGTGGCGACATTCGCGAAGTCTACGCGGTGCCCGATGTGGACATTCCCCTAGAGGACCAGGACCAGGACCAATTCGAGCGCGAACACATTTCTCTCGAGACTTCTCAGACACGGAACGTTGAATTATCGTCGACAGGGATTCCTCGTATTTTTCTGTGAACCAAAATTATTTAAAAAAAACTCAAACATCCAAATGATTATTCGAAAATTAGAATTATTTTGCCAATTAAAATTTCCCACGTCTGCTTCGTAAAAGATCAATCACTCACCCGTGTCAGAGGAGCTCGCATTGACAGTCGTTGGTACATTAGGTGAGCTTGCGTTGTGGCTGTCATAAAGTTTCCGATGTCTTCTTGGCGTCGGGGTATCCAAAGCTCCACCATTTAGAATAGCATGGCTGTGTCCCCGTCCACCGTGTCTTTCGCATCTGTATCCAGTTCCTCCGATGGGACGTCGATGTCCGCACTCTCCGATGACGTAAGCTTTATTGAATGATCCTCCCAGCGTGTCTTCGATCGTCCTGTCTTCGGCCCCGCGAATATTCTCCGTAGAAATGTAGCTGATAGAATTTGCCGGGACACTCGTACGCCTCTTTTCAAACAGTTCGTGATGTCCTATCCCATTATTCTTTACGGAAGCTCTCCGACGTAGCGACATCTGATGAGGGGGTGCAGCGATGGAACCTGGGTAAAAAATGTCATCAGGAAATCGAGTATCGGACCTCGTCATCGTTTGATCACCGGTTAGGTCCATTGAGAGGATTTCCGAACCAGACTCACCGGCTTGTCTATGTTTTGGAATGAATTGTAAAGGTGGTGGAAGAATCGCTTGCTCCAGGTAGTTCTGCTCCTGCGGTTCGCCAAAAGATACATTTTTCGCTGGTGGAGGTGTCGGCAGTCTAGGTCTAGCCTCTTCGGCAACTTCTTTGAGCCTGGTCAGTTTCCCGTCACGCGGAATGTCCGTTTCCTCCAAAACGACGGAATCGTTTTCCTCGACGACTTCAGGGACGAATTCGACGCTCTGTTCCGCCCCGATCTTTACATCCGGACTTTTCTGGAGCAGTGGTTCGCTCTCTCTACACTCGCTGGATCGACTTTTGCGACGCAGAGTCGAATCGCTCGGTTGTTTCATTGCCGATTGCAAAATTGTCGTTGTTGTCGTTGGCGGAACAAGCGGGATCCTTTCGCTGTCGATAGAAATAGTTGGGAGCTTCGAGAAGGACGTCTTCTTCCTGCGAGATGAACCACTCGACTATCTCAGGGTTGACGGTTTATTACGAAAGCCGGAAATAAGACGGTCGAACCTCAACGCGGTCTCTTATCATCTCATTCCACTTATCGCTAACGTAAGATCAAGAATCGGAATGGGACCCGAGAAAAGTGCTATTACATTTACTAGCCAAGTCGTCTTCGGAAAGGTTCCTGTCAAGTATATACCTCTAAATCAATTTCTCGACTTTGTCAGAGTCCCGTTTTACTCGTACAAGATAATAAGATACATCCGCGAACCAAAAGGAAATTGACTTGAATTCTTCTTACGAAATTTGCAAATTATATTCGGACTAGGCTCGTATTCCGGTTATTGCGATACGGCTATTCAGTTTTAACCACATTGAGATCGACAGGCTTATGGATCAGGCAATTCCTATGAATTTTCAACTGCGTCACCGGTGAGACAAAAAAAAAAGAGGTAACTGAAGTATAATCGGAATATTTTTCACGTAAAGACGTACCTTGCGGAATTTGTTTCTCCAGTAGGCAAGTTTACGTATTCTCCTTCGGGCTGAGACACGGTAGTTGAATTCAGACTGCACATCGACATGGAAATGTCTGTTGTTTCCGTTGCGAGCGACGGACCTGTAACAGAAATTTCTACTTCCCGTTGTTGCTACTTGGTGAAATAAAGTTCTACAAGCCATCTATTCAAACCATCTTACAGAGTCGTCAAATTCATACGTATAAAAAGGCGGCAGATTTTCACATATTATATCAACGCTGCGAAATAAACTGTTGCATTTTTTGAACCTTGCGATTCTCGCCAAAATCGAATTTATATTAATAAAAGCAAGCTAATCGCAACTACAAAATATTTTTTTCAACGGTACGTTAAGCGAGGGAATGTGACCTCGATTATATGTCAAAATTTAAGATAAAAGATCGATAGTTAACTCAAGACGGATCTATGATCAAGCCATCTAATCGTGGATCCGATGAAACCTGAAAAAATGCATGTAGCTAGGGATATGCGTTTTCATGCGATTCCGTAAATTTTATAAAGTATGATTTTCTATATAAAACGAAGCAAGCAATTTAATTCATATTCTGGGGCTAGATCCCCGTTGAAATTCTCTGGGCGTTGGTATTATTAGCGTTATTTTATTTAGGAAAACGCAGGGTCGATAGACCATCAACGCGTTATGAAAAAAGTATTTCGGGCAAAGGGGCAGAAACATCTGTTACTGCTGTACGGGACGGGGTTTTGCTGCTTTTTCATTGAAACAAAGAAGATTCTGAAACACAATTCCAGGATCCCGAGTTGGTGGAATAATTCGTTTAATTAGCAACTACGATATGGACATTGTACACGCGAGAAGCTACGATATTACAATGATTAAAAAATTCGAGCTTTGCCGTTTTTATCAGCATTATATGCGGTTTAATTTTCTTACGGAAATTAATATACCGTTTATGAATAGCGACAATGAAATATCACTGTCACGCCTTTCTCATCAAAATTGCTCGCCGAATTTAAAGACGCTGTACGAAAAATCGATGTGAAAATAAACTCGATGCTCTCTAAACGAATTCCAGTATCCTACTTACTCACGATTTGTACATGAAACAACGAATATCTGAGTGGCTTGCGAATAAATTATACATAAAATAATATGAGGATTTTCGTCCTCCTACTCTCAAAATCGAGGCTATGATTCTACTGGCTCAATAAAACTCTGAGCTTTTCTAATGATGAATAAATAGAGAACAGCAAACGTGAAATTTGTGCTATTCTGCACGAGTTGCAAGTTTTTGTTGCAGTTTTTAGCGGAAAAAAATAGGAAACGGCTGTTGCAAGGTGTTTGGCAAAAATTGATATCCATGCATGGAAAGGTGTATAACGTGGTTAGAATATTCTAGGCATAAACTAGCATCCTGGTACTAACATTACAGCTTAATGTATAATATAATGTCTCATCGTCTAGTTTGGGGATTGAATGACTAACCTTTGTGATTATGTGCGCCATGCCCCTGCACAGTGAGCTCTAACATATAGGTTACATATACATATATATAGAGCATGAATAAGAAGCGTTTTTCATTAAAGTTTTATTGGAGTTACCGATTTCACATCGCTAATGGTTTTTAACATTAAAAGTGATGCAAGTTCTCCGTGAGAATACAGGGTCTATAGGTCTTGGAAGCTTTTCGTTATGAAATATCGCAAATGTGGCAACAAAAACAATCAAAAATGATTGATATTTATTGCAGAAAATTTTGGCAAACAATTGAAGCGGGAATATGAATTGGACTGTTGCCTAATAAGGAATACCGTTACCACACATAGAAATTTCACTTTGATATTTACTCATAATCTGTGAAACAAATTTTTTCCGAGCTGTGTATAGTTCACTAATCTGTTACGATATTTCCTGAAACGAATTTTTTTTTATCTAATCTGAGACACATATATTCACGTGTAGAATTTAAGCCTCACTATTAACCTTCCGATAACCGTACGGGGTCAGACAATTTCAACCCACCAAATCCCGAACAGGGATTACACGGATCCCATCATTATTTACATGGAATGGTCTCTGCTAACAATTTGGGGTGGATGTTCGAAAGTCATACTTACACATCTCGGGATCAAAGTATTACCCAGTTATGAACGAAACTAACGGTATGACGATGATAGAAAAAAAAATCAGGAAAATGTGATACCAATGGTGAGAATTTTGATAATCTGAAAAAGAGGTCTAATAGGCATAATTTCCTACGTTTGGGCATCGGAGGGTTGAAGAGGGTGGAGGGTTATAGTGTGACGCAAGACGACCTGAAAGGCCGAATATCTCAGCTTGACAGATCCGACTGACACGCTTTTGCCAAATTTCGGGATTAGCCGTTAATCAGTTTAGAAATTATCACGAGACCTCTTGCATTCAACAAATTTGTCTCCATACGATAACCAGAAAGAATTTTCGATGTAAATTGACGGCGGAGTTATTTGCTAAAGAACTCTTCGAATTTTCTAGAGTGAAAATCGCGCCACCCTGGACCAAGAAGGTGAAATTTCACTCCAAAGAACTTAAAGAGAAGAAGAATCTTCTGCTATTCATAATATCAATTCGTAGATTGATTACTGAGAGCAAAACTCGTCATCCCTTATTCCTTTTTCTCATCAGCATTCGATTTAGAGTTATCGTAAAAAGAATGTGTCAATTATTTCACCCCAATTTCGTAAGACGAGTTGCATTACACTACACTGGTCCCGTAAATGTGTAACTATCCAAATTGGAAACGATAAGTGAAAATTGCGAGAAGCTTACCTTCTTTTCTGATGATCGATTCTGGCCTTGGCACCGTTAGCCTGTCCATGACTTCTTGGGTATCAGGTACACCGGTGCTGCCCAGCCTCCGAACGAACATCTGTAAAATAGAGTGACCGAGTTTCGGGTTATTTCCGGAGTAACATGTGAATATATAAATATGGAGAAAAAATGAAGGCTGACCTACCTGAAGTTCCGATTCTTTCTCCAAAAGTTGTTTCCTGAATTTCTGATTCGTAGATTTGGCTTCTTTTAATCTTTCCTCGAGCTCAGTGACCGACGAATCTCTCCGGGTTTTAGACGCTGGTCTTAACGTTGGTCGAAATTTCTTGTCTATGGATCCTTGAGGATTTCTGCGCAACTCTATTAGCTATAATAAGAAAAATCGAGTCTTTGTACTCGTATACCCGAAATAAAAGGGGATTCTCAAAGCACTGATCGTTGATGAAATCACTGAACTAGATCGCGGAAATGTAGGGAGGGTTCCGATCCCACTGACGATGCGAGTACGTTTAACTAATTGGAATCCATCCATAAGCATTTAATTCGATTTGAAATTAACGCTTATTTACTAATTTACACCTTAATCACTGGAGTAGTCCTTTCACGATTTAATTGCATCAACAAAGGCTCTGTGCCGTAATACGTGCCTAGCACAATAATCGTTGTTCAGCTCATAAAATATGTATTACATACGAAGTACGAGGCACTTGATTAGACACGCGCTTCGAAAGTGTTTTCTTTATCACGTCTTAATAATTTACCTTAGGCACAAAAACCAGGCAGAGGGTTGCCGTGCTGCAGAAGATGATAAAAACCGCTAGGATAATAAACATCGCGTCCTGTTTGTCGGCAAGAACAAAACTTATTGCCGCTCCAGTAACGCACATGATAACTACGTTGTAAACGCTCATACCAACGTATTTACTGTCGTTTAATGCCGGGATGCTGACGTGTCGCGTTTCCCAGGCCAGAAACGCTCCAAAGATCTGTAAGAAGCAGTAAAAATAAAAAAAAAATAAAAATAAAAAAAAATCGATCAGATCCCTTGAAAGGAGCAGTTAAACCCTGCTTGAAGTAATCTGACCCTAGATTTAACAAATTTACGTGTGAGGTAAGAAATTCGTTAGAACCTCAGAAATGGGGTGAATTTATTACGTCGTGACGTGAGACGGAAAATGATTGATTATCACGGTTTTTCATCAAAATTGAGAACTGGTTGGACTCCGGGGGGTAGAACTAATACACAGTGCGACAGAAGAACGTTGTGACTTTTTTCGACAGATTCTCAAATGCAGGATACGATTAGAGAGAGTGTTTTTGCACGATCTCGATTCATCCTGTTGTCACCCAAACCGGCGAGCTAATGTGGATTGAAAGGATTCGGAGTCTGATGCTCTGATAATTGAAATTTTGCAAAAATCGGAATTGAGAGAGTGATTGAGACAATGAATATTTTTCATGTGCTAGATATCATTCGTTTCTAAATTAGGAATTGAGTTGAACAGATGCTTCAATCATTTTGTTGAATATACAATTCCTCAGGTTAAAAGACGAGTTCGAAAATCATGGAATCAAAAAGATCAAAAAGATACAGAATTGAATTCTACAGAATATATCGAACACTGCGAATTTTCAAGAAATAAGGTTCGGTCAATCGCAGAATGCATTCGTGTCAAGTTTTTTCAATCCGTTTTATAGTTTGCTGTGAATTCAGGGCTTGTGCGAACTCTGTGGGATGTGTGAAGCATTCCACATCCCAAATTCTTCGAGTGTGGAATTCCACACGTCGAATGATGTTCGAGAGATCTTTGATCTGGTCACTTTCAAAGATTTCGATCCCTGTGTTCCTAAAAAAAAAAGCAATGAATTCCACTATGAGAAAATAGGTTCGAAATAAACGGAATGAAAAGACATGAGAATCGAATTATCATCGAATATCCGAAATGCATTTTGGGATCGTGTACCTCGTATATCTCAATCAATCCCCTACTTCTTTCTCACATTTAGTTCAAAGTTCACTAAACGGGATAGTTTCCCCACTCTTCTAAAAAATATGGCACTTGTGGAGTAACAGCGTTCTTCTGTAATAGGTACTCGTTAAATATCCAATCACAGGCTACTCTAATTTCCTACTTTGTCGGAAATTATTTATAACTGAGGCTCTACGATCGAATTATTCTCCATTAAAAAGTCAAATTCGTTTTACCAGTAGAAGACCTTTGTAGGCGTAAATGCAGCCTAGGTAGACCGTCATTCTGTTGCTTTGACAATACTCGTTTTCAGGGATAATGATGATATCCTCGCTGGAAGGATGAGGCTGAAAATGTAATCGTTTCTCGACGTTAGAATAACCAAACTAACTGCTATTAGGATATAATCGAAATTAATTTACATGTGTATATGAACTCACGTATGGTTCCATTTGTTTCGTTTCTCTGTAAAACGGATCGGCTATTTGCCAGGTTGTCATGATCGCTAAATCAATTACGAGTAAAACTCCGACGACGATGAATAGTTGATAGTCCTTAATGACCTGGAGGGATTAAAATATCGTGCTTTTATAAGCAGCAATAAATTTCACCGTGTAATCGGCAAGAAAAGGTTCAGCGAATTGAATCCTGGTATTTTTCCGAAATCTCTCCCCTCACCTTTTTGTTCAATTTTACATCCGTGAATATGGAATGGACCCGCCAAGTCTTAGAGAACATTGATCCAAACGCGAGGGAAAATCCAGCCATTAAAAGCCACGCTCTTGCCGTACAAATGTAAGGAAATGCTGTTACACTCGATAACTGCGAGTCCAAACCCAAAAATATAACGCTGCTGTACGTCAGCATACAGCCAATTATTATCAAGTTATTCAGATGCGGCGAGGACATCTTTATGTACCTGAAAATTCACGATTAATTACAAATAACGGTATGGGCGAGGCAGAGGGAATACGCCTACGCACACATATATATATATATATATATATAAATTATACGCGAAGAATTTGGAAAAGCGAATATCCTCGCGAATGGTTATACCTTTGATTTCTGTATCTGATATTAATCGCTAGGAATATTACTGCCATTACTATTCCAACGCTAGCAGCTGCTGCTAGTACAGCGTAAATTGTTATGTTCACCATCGAGTGTTCGATTATATGCACTGTTCTGTCCTTCGGTGGCGACTTGCCTCGCCATTCCAAACGCTGACCCCTGGTGAGATCTAGTTCACCTGTGACTCCATTATACTCGCCAACCTTGACCTCACTTCCACCTGGAACCATATAGTCTAATTGAACGTTGGCACGAGCTTGGAAATCTTTCTCCGACTAATCGTATACATCGCGGGCTCTATTTTTTACCATTTTTAATAATTATTGAAATATTTTCAAGTTTCTAATGGTGTTTCGTAAATTTACAACCAATCTAGTCTAGCTTCGTTTCTCTCGATTTTAAACCCTCAGAATCGGAGCGAAATTAGAAAAAAAATTCGGTAGGTGGAAGAAAAAAATTTCAAAAAGCAAAGAGAAATTATATTCACACCCTGAAGTGAACAGATTTGTTTTTTGGCAAACCCATTCTGCTGCACTTGTTGCATTCTTTAAATTGCAGTAAGAAATTCTTTGCCCTGTATCAACCCCTTCTATGGCCTAGGAGTTCTTCCTCCTATGAAATAATTTTATTTGTTGTTACAACCGTGGTTAGAATATATCGTACTATTTTTTGCTTCGCCATTGAACCTTGGATTAAAAAATCATGTAAATTACGCTGGGGAATCAATAAGTTATGCGCTGCCAGACGCGACTTGGTGTATTGAACGCTGTTGTACGCACTGCGCATAAACACACGTGTATACCTACTTTTATGAATATACATATACAATGGCTGTGGCCTAAAAATTTGAGCATACTCGAAGTTTGGCATTAAAAAAACTACTGCGAAGCCGCATAGCCACATTGGCCATTATAAAACTTTAGTTGTAAACCAGGAGGGAATAGAATTCGCGATAACTCTATCCTACTTCCTACGCATTAAACTCACTAAAATTTCGATAAAAAATCAGTTTCCTGGTATGAAAAAATCTCTAAAATTCACCCGACTGATATCGATTACTGTTGTCGAGATGCTACGACGTTTTAAAAATCGGAATTATCGATCATTCGAGTAACAGTATAAAATGAATTTATTTAACGGTACGCCCATAGTCGTTGGATTTTATCACCATTTGTTTATTTCTTTTTTGTTTTTTATATTTCAATTTAATGTTGGAAGAGGGATAATTTTTGTGGGGCTTATATTACTACGTATACACCGTCTGGCGAAACAGTTTATTTTATTGCCAACAGTTGCCCTCGGTGTTAGTCTTCCTACCGCAAAACACGATGGCATGGTATCCGAGGTTTGCTGTTAAAGCAGAGCAACGCGAAAATGTAATTGACTCAAATACGCGTTTTCGGTTGTTTTGATTATACATTTTAATCCGTAGAAACTTTTGCGATAGCTCGCTGCTGGCCTGCGGGGTCTGGACCATACCGTTTTTTCGGGAAGTTAAACAAGTCGTTTACCTCCCATTCGGCATCTGCAAAAGACACCTCTTCTTCCTCTCTCCCTTACTTGAAATTTATACAATCTCGGGTCTTGAGTCTTGCGTCTTCAGCCTGTCTTGCATATGCTTATACTTCGAAAACCGGAGGTCATATTTCGTACGTGGTAGTGAGGTTACGATCAATACTTGCTCACGGGCAAATAGGAGGAGTAACAAATTTTCAAACTGTCACATTTTCATTTTTGAGATAAGGAAATGTCAGAAACGATCGCTGTATTCTTGTATAAATTGAAAAATAAAGCTCTCCTCATTTTCAAATATACATCCAATCGTTTATTCATGTCTTTACCTTATGTGATCCAATAAAAATTGAAAATTACTAGAGATTTTATGGATTTCTCCTCGCGGATAAGATTCATTGCCCGATAATTACAGCGTTCTAGAATATTTCCTTAAAATTTCAAAAAGTTTCGATCAACGATGCTACCTGTACCCTGGCAACGACCACTTTTTCTCCGCTAGACTAAATGAATCTTAAACAATTTCTAATTAGGTCTAAAAATACGAGTAACCTCCATTTATGATAAAACTGAGTCAATAGAATATTTCTTGAAGGCGTTCCAGTGATTCTAGAGAAATTATTTCCAAGGTGTGTATACCCTCTCAAGACTGAATTAGCTGCGAATGTTTCACTGCCGAGAAAGCTGATCTTTGTTCCGTAGATTGTGTAAAAAAATATTCATAGAAAACGGGCTTCTTACTTTGAAATTGCTTCAGCAAGATATACGCCTTTCTTTCGTTGCCATAGAACCGCACCGGACCCTAAAACAAATATTTATGAGATTTTACAACTTGTAATTACAGTGATTATAATTATATGTAATTGACTATCTGTAAACAATTTTTTTGTTCATCGTAGAAATAACCGAGCGCAGGAAAAACAGGGCATTGTTCAAGGATCATGTACTCATAACAACGTGACATTAAATTTTATTTTTCTCATAAAAATTTTCAATCAATTTTTAATTATAAATTACGGGCTCAGATAAAAATTAATTAACATCTCAGAAGGCGAATCCGTCATGCATAGAAGAATGGGCTGTGGTATAGAATAACTAATATGTCCTACTAGTTTGTATTGGGTGCGAATTTGAAACATTATACATTTATTTCACTGAATTTAACGACTTCTTTGAGTCTCGCGATAAAAGATACCTTCATCGTTAAATTTATCGTAGTAGGTACATCGACAGTAATTATTCAGCCATATTCCAGGTTGTAAAAAATTTATACAAAATACTTTTTAATCAATCATTTACAACCGTAATTTGGAATCAGATAAAAATAATAATTTTATCGATCCATGAAAGAATTTCATGGCTGTATAAGATTCCATGTAATAATCGAATGTATCTGTAAACTGACGTCGTTTATAGGGTAAATTGCGAGGGATGACACCGTCGTGATCAGTCTTTGGAAACCTCTCGACGTTTATGAAAGATGATAGTGAAAAAAAAAAAGAAAAGGAAGAACGGGAATACTATAAGAAAAATTTATTCCTTCTTCTTAAAATATCGTGAAATTCGCTAGACTTTCTTGCCTCTAGTCTGCACTGACTCGAATAACGTAAGAATCAGAATTTAAGAGAAGCGAATTCAGGAGGAATCGTGGTTCAGATCTTCGGCGGCTTTTGTAGACGCCAGAATTCCCTTGCAGCATGTCCCACGGGATCAATTCCTAAGCTCGATGCTTCCAATGGATTACCCGCAGCACTGGAGCTTTTGGTCAAGTCTACGTTATGACCTAGTTATTCTTAGGAAAGCTCCTATACACCGAATACCTGTACAGATATTCGATTACATGCGCTCGGTATTAAATTATTTATACCTATGTATATGTGTCAACGTTGATAAGCGAAACTGATACGCAAGCTTATGACTGTGAGTTTAGAATTCTGTAGAGAGTCGATAGAATTTCATTTTATCCCTTCAGGGTACAAAGAATTTTTAATTTCACTCTACATTGCGACGTGACAAAACAAATGGATACTTTATCTTGCGAGCTATCATTGCAAAAATATCTAGAACCACGTCAAATAAGAAACATTAATCGACGACGAGCTTGTCCACTGTATTAACCCGCAAAACCTTACATCGTGTTACCAATATTCGTATAACTTGACCGGAACAAATCGTACGAAGTCCGTCTCGGTGTTCGGGGGTTCTTCGGGTCACTGATTCCAAATCTGAAGTCTATAATTCCAAATTTGAAATCAGCGATCAAGAGCTCCCGAGCATTTTAGTAATTGCAGCAAATAAGTTAGAAATGAGTAATTCTAAGTGGTACGAAATTTTTTATCGGTTCAAAAAGATCATCGAAACTTACCGTGACACCTTCAAAGCTGGTATTCTTCAAGGCATCTAGGAATAGCATCTCCCATAGCTGATCCCGATATTTAAAGTCAGCCACAGTCTGATTACGACGAAAATGTCTTATCCTTCTAGCCACGTGTTGTATGGCTAATGCCACAGCCCAGATACCATCGTACGTGTAGCCATGAAACCTCGAATATTCAGGCCCTCGTCGCGAGTCGTATTCCACCCTATATTCATCCGATGTCTGAAAAAAAACAGTTCAAATACGTCATGAGCGTGTGCGCAAGTTTTCTTTTTTTTTGCGCATAATTCTTCGCATTAGAATCGATCTAGAAAAGATTCGGATGATTTCGAAAGCACAGGATTTGGGATCTTAAAAAAAAAAAATTAGTTTTACTCTACAGGGAAAACTCCAAATGAATTTACATACATATTATATATATATACATATTTTTGCTGTTGTTGTTGTTATATCGGTTCAACAACGTATAGCCTGTTTTCCAAGGTAAATCCTTTCCCAAGTAGTTCCACTTGAAAAACAAGCACCAAATCGATAGCGTAAAGCATTTCCCGTTTCCATGTATGCCTGTAGTATCTGTGAGTCTGAATTGGTTTAGGCCAGCTTGGATCGGGTTACTTTTTTAACGAGGTAACGTCGTTGCAATTCAGTGTCTCATTCGTTAGTTTTGGCTTAGTATTTAGTCCTAGGCTAATACCTTTGATACGGTAAGTATTAGCCGAATGTATCAAGAGAAGAGGAAAATTCAAAGTATACCAATCAGATTTGCTACATAACGCGAGAGAGTCCATATATGTATATAGGCACTTTTTACAGATGGATTTTTCCAAAAAACCCACGAAATATGTTTTTTTTTTCCCCCTTTTGACGTGATGTTCGTGTATCTTGTCCTGTATTAGTCCCATCGTAATTCAGGTAGATCGAAATTTGGGATACTGACCAATGGAATTAACGTAAAACCGGATTTTCGGATCTGGTGAACTTGAATAATCAGATTTCAAGCCCCAAGATTATCGTCGTTAAGCCAGAGAGCCAAAATTTACATCACCTCTGGCATCCATCAAGTCCTTTCAACTTACGCCATGCGAAATCTTCCAAACCTTTTTGCAGACTTCGCTATTTTTTAAACTTCAAATCTGTGACTGTAGCTGATTATTGTCCCTTCCATTCCGAGCATCTTCCTCCCTTATAGTTGGGTCAACATTTTGCAATTTCTTTAGCAGTAGTAAATATCATAAGACATTACAGTACTCTTTGATGTAAAATATCGAACAGCGATTTTTGGCTTCAGAAAAATACAGAGTATTTTTACGTCGATTGGTTATTCACGAGTACACTTCGAACTCTTCGCAACATCCTGCTTCTTCTTTCATATCGTTTCTTATTTACAGGGTAAAATGAATACTGTAAGCTCCCCCTATTTTTTCTTCTTCTCAGGATCAGAGAATTTAAATTTTCGGTAAAACATCTCACCGCGAATCTTTGTATTCTTGAAGTTCGATATTTCGGAGTGTATTCGTGTCAGATGGTCCCGAATTAGCGACTCTGTGATTCGTATGACCGACTTAAGTTGGAGGAATGGAAAAAATTTGAGAAACGAGTAAAAAATCAAGGCCGAATTTCACGGTTCTTTGTACAATTTCACGTGGACTGGATCCTAACAGCTTTTCTTTCACATCTCGTTACATTAACCAAAGACTTTGGTGAGAAATACGGCCTCCCCTCAAAGTTTCTAACGAGCACGAAGGCTATACTATACCCTTCAAAGTCCCTGCTTTGTCGCCTCAGACGTTAAAAATTCTTATACTTAATGATAATTATATTTGAGAACAAGGTTTGACTTTTCATTTACTTTCCTTAAACTTCCACGAGCCGAAATGAAAATAGAAAAGGGTATAAAGAAAGAAATCTCCAATGAATTATTACTAGCTGCTACCACGATTGTGAATAGGGAGACTGAATGCCCAGTCTTGAATTTCACGCGTCTTTTGGGATTAATAAAGTTTAAAGTTAAAGGTGAATCCGAGAATGAAATTGCCTGTTCTATACGTCTCTGCGTACTTGAGATATGTCCTTCTCCTTTTTCTTTCATCAACGAAATTCCGACAATCAGACGACGTTGATAAATTTGGAAAAGCCCAGCGTCACGAACGGAGATGAAAGTGGTCCATCCAACCGTCAGCGTAAATTAGCGTTTTCAATTCGTCTCTAATATCTTGGTATATGGTAGGTAAATGGAATTTCTCATTCCCTGTGAATTCGCATTTTTATGATAAGGGCTTGTCTCTCTTGGCATACAGGGCTTCGTGCGAATTCACGTGTAATATCAGCGTCGCGTGTCACGCGTGCTTGCACAAGATCGTACTGGTTTTCATAGTATCGGTAAATAGAAGTTTAGGAGGTGACAGCCACAGTCTGGTACAAGTTTCACCTCCAAAGAAAGGAAACGTTTGGGTTGCTAGTCTAACAAACTCCTTCAATGTCACTCCTATTTAATAATTTTTCTGTGCGAAACTACCTCATGAGTCCATAATAGAAAAAAAAAAATTTTTAACGAATGATTGGAAGAACCGCTAAAAGCTAAATGCTGAATAAAATCTGAAGTAAATTAAAACGCTGAATATAATTTGCAATTAAAATACTTAGAGTCAAATTACTCCGTGAGGCTGTTTTTTCGGGCACAATATTGGACGAAAAATTGAACGAGGTATTTCGTTCTTTCAGTATCGAATGAAACTTGAATAAGGGTTGTAACAGAAATCGAACTAGGTGCTACGAGTTCTTAGAATACTAGTATATTCCAACAGACGATTTATCCTGTGAATCAAGGCACTTAGAAACTATTGATCCACCCAGCTTATCGACAGGAGCATGAAACAATAATCCTTATGTCATCCCGAGAGGGTTTGATGAATTTCATTCAGTATGAGCTTTGTGTATTGCTTGGAACGTCTTAGGAAAGCCCTGAGGCATATCTATTCCAAAATAAAGTTCTTGTCTTATGATAAAATCCGAAAAAGATGCACCTATGTTATAGTTTTGCTTTGCTCTGATATCATCCGAATCATAAAAGATGTGCAAAGATGTTAAAAGTCTTTTCTAATCTCGGTCAGTCATCTCAAATTCCGTTTCATCACACGATCAGAACTGAAGTCGGAAATAACTTCGCCCGATGATTCTATACATATATCAGGTTTGCGCGATCGGACAGCGACTATTCTAATTAGCGTTTATCCAGTTTGCCAGTTTCGCAGGCTCAAGGATCTAACATCACGGAATTTGGCCAGTCGAAAGGAACCATCGGTGTTAGTTGTGGTGGTGGTAGTGGCAGACAGATCGTGACAAGTAAAGTTACCGAAAGTCGTGGCTATTTGTAATCCCCTGGACTTATTCGGGGATAGAGTATGGGGCGGAATCGAGGCTGTTGTGATCGGTGAGATTAATCCAAAACTTCTATACCCTTGCTATTTCGTTTATACCTATATCAGGGATTACGTGAACGACTTCCCTCGCTCTTGGTTCGGCAATAAGACGAGAGAAGTTCATGCGAGAATGGGAAGGCGATTTTCCTCGTTTTGTAATCGTGTTATCCTATTGTATGGGAATCAGGAGAAGTTGGGGGTGAGAGAAAGCGGCCAAAAGGTCAAGTAGCGAATTGTTTCACCAATCGTAATTAATCAGACCGATATAAGAAATTCAGGGCGAAGCACTGTTATCAGTTATCGACTGAACGTCAGGTCGAAGTAGCAGACTTCCCCAAGGACCGGGATCACACGGGAAGATCCCGAAGCAGACAGACGAAAGTGTAATTGTTCTACGTATCGCAATACTATATCCATATACTACGTACGCATATAAGTTAGGGAGAAAGATTGAGAAAAGAAATCCATACAAATCTGAGTAATCGCAGAGCTCATATATGTAAATTGAAGAGTATTTTGCGTGTGAAAAAATAATCATGACGCAGTTGTCTGTAATAAAAATATATTTAAAATTCCACAAGATATAAAGCTGCTCTATATTTCGTGATACGTTCCTTAGGGATGTTGGCTGCTAACTGGGTTTACAATTTTAGAACAAGTACCTCTGAGACGAGTTTTACAGACGAAAGTGAGAGGGATGGCATTCTTTCACCGTTAAGCCTCTTTTTTAAAGGAGAAATTTGTATCTTTTCCCACGAAGGTCCTCGGTTCTCATAAATATCGACGAGGGTTTGTCCGTTTGATGCGACAATTGCAGAGTTTCTGAGATTCTAAGCATCACGAAATACAAAATATACGGATTTCTGCTTCTTCCGAGTCCCTCAATTCTTTGCCCATCCCAAAGTTAAGAACTAAGGCCTTCGGGCGTGATTTGAAAATTCAAGAATTTGATTGATTTCACGTAAGAAATGATCAATATTGAAAACTAATTTTATGTTACAGGGAATTCATGAAAACCGTTTTTATATACCATAATTACAATTATATATGGAAATAAAAAATGATCAGCTAATGAAACAGAAATCGGGTATATACTCACTATTCCTGAAACAGTGATTTGTTGTTCCGTTGACAAAGGAAGTAGGTCGGTCAAAATGGCGGCATGCAATGCTTCCGCTAGTTCAGAGGGTGCGCATCCACCGCCTGGTCTTAACCACCACTCTTCGGCGTAGGTGCCCATTATGACCCATTGATATTTCCTCCCGTACATTCCGAACCTGCGTTTCACGCGGGTAAAAACAAAGTCGTAAGATATATGGGATATGAGGTCAAATGGCAATTTTTTACCCTCCTAGTTCCAGGACCTTTTTGCCCGTTTTCAACTGTTGCTATATATTAGACGGAACGCCTATATCTACCTCGATAAATATCTATATGGATAACTTATAGAGATACTCAACGTTCAGGTTCGAATTGAAGAAATTAGGTTCTTAACGATAAGGATAAAATGGAAATCTTGCAGTTTCGAAAGTTACTATGAAGCACTAATGTAAGTGGGCCAAATGCAAAACGAGAAGCAAATTATCCCGGAAATTGAAATATTTTGGAATATCATACGGATATCTTCACGAACTCCACTTTCTTCTTCACGTCTTTTTCTGCTATTCCAATTTGTTATCTTCTGGTCATTTAGAGGAAATATCTTGGGAATCATTTTTTTCAGATCATTGAAGGAAAAATGATTTTCGCAGGGTATACTGGGTCGCATCGTTCATCCAAACTCTTTGAAATTGGGAGAAACCATTCTAAAATGATGAAACCGATATAATGTAAGGAACACTCTATTTTACAACGTTTACGAAAAAAAATGCCTCAAAATCAAACATTTTCCCATCCGAAAATTGAATTCATCAAATGTCATTGGTTTGCCCCGGAATTACGTCAATGTCGAACGTTTCCTCCGAAGTTGAAGAAGTATCGATGAACGATGCGACCTCCACCCTACGAGAACGACTTCTTTTTCGATGTAATCTATCTATGCCAGTGGGTGAAATCCATAAAATGTCAAATAATTTCAAGCTATGTTTCGAAATACAAAAAAAAAACTGAGTCCATAGAATATTTCTGTACCACATGTACCAGGGATTTGGAAAAAATCATTTCCATATCCCCTTAATATGTTTGACAGTATAGAATTCGTGACGATGAAGCTAGAAGCAATTGCTCCTTTTTAGGCATAAGGTGGAATCTATGAATAATGAAATAACTCTGAGAAATCTTGAGATTTTGAGAAAAACTTACTTGTGAGCTTCGCAGAATATTCTTCTCGCCCAGACCTCGTCAAAGTTGCCTAGGATTATGCGGACATCTTTTTCTTTGAGTTTTTCAAGGGCGGATGAAACCTCGGTAGCAAAACTCTGCGTTTCGACAACTTCCATTTTATTCGCGTCCAGATCAGCGACCAGCCTGTTGTGAGCCTGTAAATAAAAGCGGATTGTGTTCTGAGTGAGGTATCGTTGTAAATTCCGATGGGAATTTGAAGAGGTCCGCGATTCATTGCAGGACCAAATATCGCCGCTGATTCATCTCGTTCTCTCAATTCGTTTAAAATGTCCTTTTCGCTTGACTGAAAGCTTGAAGTGAAGAATTTAATCAAACGATAGTGTCGTTTTTCTGGCGTGTAACCCTTATTAATTGTCATCGTCAGGTACGAGGGAGTCTCTCGTCTCGACAGAGATGACATCGATGCCGTCGACAAAAGAGTTTCAAGTGCAGAAGTGTCCTACTTGGGGTGCGAAGCACCAGAATGGATAAATATTGATGGCCTTCGAGAGTGCTGCTTCGAAATCAAGCGGCGATGACAAATATCTCCGATCGATAAGTCACAGTCAGAAAAAGGGACGACGTACCGAGGTAAAGGAGAACCTACGAAGGAATAAAGCCAAGTTACGTTCGAATTCTTTCATTTTATCTCCGTACTGGGATTCAGTTTTCTATTACCCTAAATCAGGCTCGCAAATATCAGTTGCTGGAAAGTCTAAAACGAGAACAATCCGAGGATAGAAAAATTCTACCGAATTATAATCTTGAGCACGAACTAGCTTGGGCGAATTTCGAGACAGGGAGCCACAGTTCGAGCTCGAATTTGTCTATTCATGTTTCGAACGTGGATTTCTATCTACGACGAATCTACGAATCGGGTAGATGTTTTTTGACGTGTACAAATCAAACTGAAATAAATGTTAAAAATGAATTGACCTGTTTAGGTGGAATAAATACATATACGAATTGAATGAGACGGGGAAGCTCTTGCTCCACTGCGATTTATTTCACGAATCGAGTTCCTTCTTTTACAGTGAGATCGAATTACTCAGATACAAACAATCTCAGAAGTCTGCAGATAGCGAAAGTATCTTCAATTGCAGAATAGTGACTTCTGTATTATCATTCTTGAACAAGCATTGGGATTGAAGATTTAGTTCGAATACAACAATACGTGGAACGATTTTACTTTCATGTAAAAAAAAAAATCGAAATTCGTTCGATCGGATTCCTATTATTTTAAAAAAGGTAAAAGGTAGATGTAACACGTTTTCGAATGCTAGAATCTGCTCCAAAACGCAGGCTATTTAGCATCGAGAGCCCCGTATTTCGTATCCTTCGTAGTTGCCAAAATTACCACAAACTAGTTTGTAATGAATTCCATAGTCAGAAGTTGAATTTATATGATCCAGTGATGCATGTACACTCGAATTCAGTGACTGATTAAATTTTGGCCACGAATATGCTCCCAAGTATAGGCCGTGTGCACAGTTCAGCAAATTCATTTGTATGATTGGCTATCAATGTCTCGACATCGTTCGTCACTGTCAATCCGAACAAAATCCAATGGAATCTTTTCTGAATGGGAGATCATTTGAAAAAAACAATCACTGAACCAGAAGAAGATTATTTTGAGTTTCCAATACCCCAGAATTGTCAGCTCTTTGATAAGTTCGTTCGATGAAACCTCTACGAATTTCCCCCTTCGAGTTATACTTCGAAGCCAATTGATTTGACTTACGAAATGAGTGTTACTACATCGATTTGTTCTCCGGCAGAAAAGCTTGTTCGCCGGTTTTCTCAATTTTCACATAATTTCCGGTCGATTCTGACCAGCTCGTGCAATCATGGTTTGAAATCTGCAAGACACAAATATCAGTGAAATAATTGATGTCCCTTTCCCGGTACAATCTTCCCAGCTAGAAAGATCCGAAATTGCCTGAACGATTTTGGGCGGATGTGGTACACACGCCTCATGAAGTTTATGGTTAATCCGTTTTGCATAAAGAAGTAAGGTAGGAAAGGTGATAAGGTTGCCGAACAATCGATGCCCCTCGATTGAAACCTTGAAAGTAGCTGCGTAGGGTCGCTGACTTAACTTTTACACTATGAAAGAGTGGAACGGGGTTGCACACGATTACCCTCGCGCAAGGATTCGGTATTTCTGCAATCTGAGTCAGTGCTTTTCCGGATTCGTGATTACTGTGGCATTTATACCTGCGCGAATACGTCGCGATACTTCACGTCAGGGTATAGGCTGCGTTACGTTACGTCGGGCTCCGATTTGCAGTTTCACCGCGCGAGCATGATAATACGCGATACTATGCGAAGCCCGAGGGTGAAACCGAATCGAAACGGCCACCAATTCGAGATAAACGGAGAATTTGGATGCCAATTGTAGAAATGATGGCCTACGTTAAATTTGATATCTCCAACCCCTCAGCCAGCCTTCCCTTCCTATGTCCTTCCAAACTCCCTTACTTTCTCTCCCCCTTTAATTTGCTAACACAGCCGATCGATTGCGTTCACTCAGAAATACTTAATCGAATTGCCCAACTTGCCGCACGAAAACAAACGTCTTATCGCGTGTCTGTGATCCTGCAGGACATTGTAGAAACCCAGCTTTGAACAAATATATTCGCACAGCGCGAATCGCGTGCGAAGTTTTAGTCGCTCAACATTCAGACTAATTGCTGTCTTCGAAACGAGTCTCATGCATGTAAAAAATGACAAAATTTCAGCCTCTGATCGAGAGTTAAAAAACAATATTGAAAATTGTGAAACCTGGGTATATCCACATGTATCTATCTACCTAATATACACATTGCTGGGAACTAACGTATGGATAAATGCCCCGAAGGTTTTGACATTGACAACATGGAATTCAAAACCGTTTAGGCTGTATACATTTCCGACGAAGCTTGTATGGGCGCCTGCGCCTTTAGCAAAATTTCCAATTGCCACTGCTGTTTTGCTAACGGTAACGAATGGAAATAAATGGGAAACCATTCGTTACCTTCCGCGAAACAGCATTGGCAATGAAAAAGGTTTCTGATGCATACGACAACAGACTGAGAATGGTTGTGACAAAACAAATGTCATCAATTTTCCTACCTAAACTCTTACTTGTGCTTTTTTTGGTTATTTCTTTGAAGTAGATATAGGTACTATAGAAGTTAATCATCGTAATTCTCATGCGATGAACCTGGCGACTAAGCTTCTTTCATTTAGCTATTTCTGAGCCCAATTCTTTGGAAGATATTTCACGGATAAAGACGTTCGAGTTAGGAAATAGCTAGATTTTGGAATACGATTTATAAAGATAAAGGGCTTCGATATCTATGATTATTCGCACGACTTGTATAGTGTGACTATTCATTGCGAGCAATTATACACGTTCACAATGCTGATTCATAAATAAGATCGGGAGTGTACAATAGCAAGATACGAATGGCAATGAATGCGATTGAGTTATGCCTACGATCAGTTTAAATATTTCGGTAGATAACTCCAACAATAAGTTCAATTGTATGTATACACTGCGATGTATACGGTATCAGATTCCTCTTTTCCACAAAGTGACCAGTACATAATTGAGAAACCTAATCATCAATCTAGCGCAATGAATTACTGTTACAGATAAATTAGCGATTAGTGAATCGCATGCGGTACAAATAAACCAGTTCGTTAAGGGACTCGATTCTTGCATCGCGACATATCAATCGTGATCATAATCGCTGTAACAACTGATGTGTGTACGCGACGAAGTGATTTTGATGCAAATGAACAGAGCTCAGAATTTTCCTTATTATTTTATCCATGTAATCGCGATGCCACAATGAATGCGGAACGTTAACGCATGGGCGAACCCGCAACCGCTATTAGAGCATGTGTGACACTCGTTAGATGTGCACATGCATTCACATGGCTTAACCCCAGGATGACACAATATTTGTTCACTGGGATTCGCACGACACACTGGGATCTGGCCGATTTTCTGCTTGATATCATTTCGTCTTCGCATTCCCTCCACGCCATTTTTGAACACATTAGCTACACGTAGGGATGCAATTATTTCATCGACGTAGCTGATCTGTTTTTTGGGAATCAAATACATCAGTATGTTTGAATGAGCTGTGCCCCATATCACGTAAATTTTTTTTGACATCAAACATAATCTTCTCTTCGCCAAATAAAGCCAATTTCAAATTCACAAGGTGTCGAAGGTAGCTCGGGAAGTTTTTGATGTATAAAAATCGACATTTCCGATTGCCGATTCAGATTGGAATTTATAAAGAATTCATACTTTACCCGTAGGGTTAAAAGTACCCCTTTTTTGGCTGATGCAGTATTCGATACTCTACGCATAAATTAGTGCATGAAATTCAATACATTTTATCTCGTAACCTAACCAGCATAAACTAGACTGATACCGATTCGAAAATCAAGAAGCTGCTGACGAAAAATATCACCCGGATACGAGTTTCTTCTCTCCTGTCTTCTCTACCTCTTCGCCGCTGATTTTTTCTCGTTTTTGTCAGCAGGAGCATATTTATTTTGAAATTTTCGCAAGGTTCACGCAGAACGAAAGCAATATCCGTTAGCTTCTATTGTTGGCCACTGTATTGTGTCGACATCTTTCAGAATTGTGATCCAAACGGTGGATCTATTTTCACTCGACAGTTATGAGCGTAAACGGTTTTTTGTTCCTCTTTATTTTTACTTTTTATAAATCTTCAACAAGGATCTATACACGCGAGCGGAAGATAACTGAATCGCGAGTACAGGTATATCTAATTCTACATTTCCCGACTCTCTAGGGCAACCAAAAAGCATTTTCCTTAAATAACCCAATTATAATGTACAGCAAGATCTTCTATCAGATATATGTACTAATCGGTTTATAGTTAATAGACGTCGTATTCCCATAGCATCGATATGATAATCTAACAACCCGATGTTAACAAACCCAAGGGATATGGAGGATATATCCTGATCGCTTCGTATGTAAATGAATTAAAAATGTAAAGATGACAGTCTTCTGATACATGGATATTACACATCTGTATGTCTGAAATTACGTTCATTATAAATAGGTATGGTATATTCCGTGTGCTATTAGCGCTGGTTAACGACTTGCTAGTCGCTTAAGCATAACTGTCTCGATATAATTCAGGGTGAACCATAAAACTGGTCCTGGACCACTAATTCCTTATTTTCTGAGCTTATAGGGGATGGTTATATTCTGAGATGAGGGATGTAAATGGGTCCGCAAAAGTAAGATAACCGTTCCAAGGATGTAAATTTTTTAATAACACCTCTAACATCGTGAACGCGAAAAGTAGAAGCTGGATGCAGTAAAGATCGAAATAGGTTGTAAAATAGAAATAAGAAGAAAGATGATGATGATGATGCCGAACCTTCGTAATTGAAAATCAATTTTCATTATACCTGCATCATGTACCCGTGGTCACAATAATTGCAGCAGACAGTGTCAACATCGTCAAATCGACACTTTATAGTTCAAGCCTTGCCTTTGACCTGTTGATTAATGATTCTGTACAATTTTCAATTACCCTGTTTCAGACTGTTGCATCTAAAATGAGATCCTATTTCTGTTGCAAAAATAGACATTGATTCCAATCACCTGTCTACCATTAATATTTCTTGTCACTATGTATATTTCACAATTGAATATTGCATTTCCACAACGGAGTTAGACGTCAGGAGTACTCATCTTTGTCGTTAATTAATGAAGACTCGCACCAATGTAATTAAAAAATGTCATTCATATTCCACGGCACTGAGCTGCTTGGTTCGGTATGAAATTGTGCCAATTCTGCTAATGCATGAATATTTGTAGGCACGTTGGATGCATACGTGTACGTATGCACGCGAACTATCGGGTGTATCAAATGAAAGGAGAATTGCAAATTAAACTGCACACGCTCAAGGTACAAACTAATATTTTTGGAAATAATGGTAGTATGCACAGCGCGTAGGATGGTTCAACTTCGATTAAACTCAACCAATGAAGCTAGTTCAGAAAATTAGTTATTTTCGTTATGTGTTCGAAAAGTGGGCAATATACAACTAACTAAACGAACTGAAAAATACTTGATAACATTCCTAACATAAGAAATGCCATCCAGAAAAATAGCAATAACATATCGCGACATAATTTAATGCCTAGTTTTTTATTCGACAATTAAATGAATTATCGTTCAGTATAAAGTAAAGGATATACTATACACAAGAATCGCGAAATTTTTGAATGAAATTTTTCAATGCGGAGCTGAATAGAATGGAATCAAGTATCAATGTACAGACAACTGTGAATAGTATAATGGTGGTTCATTCAGGTATCTTGAATCATTTATTTTGCAACCATGTAGTTAATTAACTAGAATTATATTTTCTGGCACGTAGGTCAAGTTCTATATACGATACATGTACAGTTGTATAGCGAACGAATGTTAACACTTTTGGAAAAACACAAAACATTTACAAAACCAAGTTAACCTCGCTACTCCAGAATTCAATGCTATGTAAAGTTTAAACTCAAAACAAAGTAGGACATCTCTACTGGAACAACTCGAGTGTAAGTGTTCATATATGTAGCATATGTATGGAGTAGATACATGCGGGCAACAACTGCAAATTCTTGAAAAGCAAATTTACTCTTTACTTGACCTAGTCTAGAAGTTCTGCACGAAGTATTCTATGATTTTACCACTACTACTTAATGAAATTTGATCAATTAAGTGCACGAATACAATTTTCTTGAAAGAAATAATAGATTGAACAAGTTTTTGTAAAAAAATGATCTTTGATCGTCGATGAGATCGTAGACTGCCTCTAAACGTAATTTACGAATGTCGATATTGACTGTGGAGATGACTTGCACCCGTTCGTAATCGGCAGTACGAGATAGATTTTGTCTTAATCAGAATAATGGTCGTGGTGTTGGAAAGTGAGGCAAGTTATAATTACTTTGTATAATCTAGTTTGACTAAAGGACAACGGCTTGCTTTTGTGGGTTAGTTGATTTTCAAAGTGAATACGAAACTATACGATATAATTATGTGAGTGGAATGTAATTTTAACAAGGGAGCCTCTAACCCCCTCCCTGTCGAAACTTTATCCATCAAAGACAAAGCGTACAGAAGTACTGATCTTTCATCTGCATAAGTTTAGATTCATTGATGTTAGATTATTTCAGTCATATCAGCTGCGGTATACTTAATTAAACTTAATTCAACCCGGTCTCGCCTAGAAACTGACATTAATTCAGGACGATATGACTCCCGAGCAGCTGCTAATACATGACTGCATCCAGCGAATTGATATTAATGTACCTCATTTCTGTGAGAAAATTGAATTTTTTTAATCCATGCATTATTCAGGGCTGACAAACTCCGTAATTTCATTTCTGACGATTCAGGTATTCGATATATCTTTGGGTTGAATAACCAATTTACCCTTATTTGATGAACTAGTTAGTTCAAAAAAGGCTCGCATTGGATCGCGATGTGTTGTTTTTTTCGTAGTTTTTTGAAAATAGAATTATTTATTCTATTAGGACATGGCGAGGAAGCTGCTCCGATCCCCACGGTGTAAATCTTTTTTCGCATTTGCCAAAAAAATATGGTAATTTGGCACAACGTTCTTGGCAAATATTCGTACGCCTCGAACGCGTACTAAAATATATTTTTACCGAAACTGATCAAACATTGTTTTATATGGAATTGAACCCTGTTTTCGTAACATCTAGACCATCGAGACTCGTCTCTACGGTCTTTCTAAAGACACTGTGACGATATTGATATTCTGGTTTCCATATGGAAGCGTTCGCAGTAACGATTCCGCTTTGACATCCGTGGGGGAAAGCGGATGTACACTGCGATTTAAGTCTATCGATGCGATGCGATCGGGCATAAAATGCCATAATTATATCCCCAAGATGTGGATACTGTGTTAATACCCTTGTTCCCACTGACAAAGAGATGTGTCAAAAAATGAACGGAGAAACTATTTGAGACCTCGTATTTCTCTACTTTTTTCTACCGTCGCAGTTGCATCGTGGTTTCGGTATTTCCTGGTATATAGTAGCTGATGAACGTCTGCTCTCGATTATAACGGTTTAAAGCCTACAGAGATTAGTCTTTACAATCTTTCGGCTCGGAAAAAAAGGTGACAAAATTGCGATCGCCCGTAACTACGATGCGAGATTTTCCGCGATGTTTATGATCACCTTCTCTTCTCTTTTATCTCATTCTTTCAGAGTGAATAGTTTAATACTAACGCTCTTGTACTTTTTGCTGGATTTCTTGTTTTGAAAGTAAATATATGTATACCTATTGGTGGTTTCGTCTTGTTCAACGTTCCTCTATTTGCCTACTTCTGCAAACACGCGCTTTTTCCAGAACAATGGTCGGTGGCTTCATAATCCGGGACAAATATAAGGACTGTATTATTTTCAGGCTAGAACTGCGCTACTAAAGCTTCGCTTCAAGATTAGCATAATAATTCCTTTACTTCAACAGGCAAAATAAAAGTCTAATTAAACTTGGCGAAAGACCACGGATGCTTGTACGTTTATTTCCGCTTTCATAATTTTGTACTTTCTTCGAAATTTCTGCAACGAGAAGTCGGTGTCGATGGAAAATAATATACTCCCTTACGTTCAGACTTGCATTTAAGGTAAAAGCTCAACTAATACCATTTCATGGTGATAATTCATCCGATTCGCAATTCCCTCTAATCTCCTGATATTTTCTGTCATAGATCAAGGCTAGTACCGATATGATTAGAATAAATTCAGCCTGAATACCAAATCTCAAATTATTGATTGCTTGATAATCACCAGCGAACAATCCCCTCATACATCTTCCAGCACTTCGCGCATGCAGTTTCTAAACTCACCGCAGAATCGCACGACTTCCCGTTCTTTATTTTCGAAATAGAATCGATATTAGAGATTTAATTCAGCGGCTTCATTAGAAGCGTAACTATTGTACCCCTAGTAGCACTCCACCCTCTAACGCCTCGCCTTTTTCTTTTATACTCGCTTCTCTTCACTCTTCAGATCACTCGCCTCGCATCTTTTTCTATATTATTAATTGGGGATATACGTGACTGTTGTATGTTGTACTATTGAAGGAAACCCCTCTAGCATTAAACGTATCAACGGTGCACAAGCCGAATCGAATACAGAGATGGAACTAGACACGAAGGTACTATTGATCAGTTGCTCAAAGCCCGGACCGAAATTACTTTCACCACATCGAGAGAAATGGGCTGAGTTCAATGCGAGCCTACTATAAACAATTTAGTTGCAATTACCATAAAGACAAGAAACTAGGACGAAGTGCAATGCCAAATGCAAGGCCGAATGCAAAGAGCAATTTAACTAACATTTGCAATGACTTTGATAAAATTGCGAAGCGAGTAATTCTTCGCTTTGCAATTTTTCCGTACAACAAACATTCGGGATTCTGGAAATACGCGGTGGAAATTATCAAGTAGATTCATTCGACCTGTGAATAGCTGCAGTACATTGCGAATAGGTATTTATTCAAAAGGCTCGAGATTCACGATTCGTCTAATCAATGCTCATTAATGAGGCCGCGAAGACTCTCGACACTGATACAAGAGTCGAGTTGTTGCATTTCTGAGCGCTACTGGAATTATAGAATACAAATGAACGCGCAAAAGTGATGAGTATAAAAAAAAATGGTCAGACTTACCAGGGCATATCTCGGCTCGTTTTGATATATTGTACCAACTCTGGTCCAGTTGAAGTGTTGAAGCAACGCCACCCTGGGTGCGTTGAACGCATTTTCGGAAGGCACGACCCTGAAGAAGTTTGGAAAGCTGTCCTGCGTGAACATGGGATGCGTGTCCGCGTAGCTTAACTGCAAATGGATAAAAGTAATACAAATATGATTAGCACTCTGTGTTTCAAGAAAGTTGAACAAATTCCATAAAATGGATAAATTTAATTTCATACACGAACGAACAGGTTTTTTATTCGTTCCTTTTTAATCAAGGGTCGTAAGTCTTAGACGTATACAATGGCTTGGAGCATACAGATCTTTTACAACCCCTGAAATTTCCAGTTTCCTGAAGGAATAAGCAGCCGTCAGCTGTGCAGATTAAAAGTACCGAAAGTTTTGTTACATTTATCTCCATCTCCGATGCCAATTCCATCTTTATCCTCCCTTTTCTATTCACCGTTACGTTTCCGTTCTCTCTTCCATTCTAATATACCAACGAACAAATTCGACGAATTTCACGATATAATCTAATAGCAGCGGCGCTATATGCCAAATTTTCGTAGCAATTCATGTATCTATTAATCAATAATCAGTCAGCAATCACGATTAGCAAGCAGAATTTAAGGTTTTCAAAATTATTGAACAATTCACTTCTTCCATTCAATTTTCATCATTATCTTCGATGCGTAGAAAGTCTCCAAATTTTACTAACACTGAGCATGCGGTTATCTTGGAACCGTATTTTCGTCGAGGAAGTCGATTCTGTTTGATGACAGTTTTCGTTGAATACTAATTTTGTAACAAATTTTTGATTTTCAATTTTCATCTCGACAAGAACTTCTCGTTCAATTATTTCTGCTTGAAAGTAGCCTACATATGGATTGAAGTCTTTACGATAGTCTTTCGTCGCGTGTGTTGATATGACATATTTTTGAAAATTTATATTCCATGTTATAAATTTCTGCAGTATCACATTGGGTCAAGTTAAAATCACACGAAAATTTAGTGAAGATTAATGAAACTTTTTTCATGAGGCATGATAACGCCAAGTGACATAAGTATAATGAATTTCTTCGTTGGTCTCTGTACATAACACCTAACGGAGTTTTACAGCCTTCTCCCATTGCCTTTCTTTTCTCTTCGTGTATAGCTTCGCATCTGATACTACAGTTGCTCAAAATCGAGATAAACAAGAATAATAGGTGGATATTCTTACAACGATTAGATTGTAGCAAACGGTGTTACAGCACCGCAGACACGGTCGCAAATTCAAGTACCGGGAAAATTGCGTGTGTCGAAATTTCTGTATACCCGAGACTGGAGCCTTGGAAGACAAAAAATGTTCAAAAACTTCGTCTATACTCAAATACTTTACCTTAGCATGGAGAAATAATTAAAATAGCTTCGTAACTATTAAAATAGCTTTGTAACTATTAAGAGAATCTTTCACCACCCAATCGGCAAATCTAGTTCAACCGATGGATTTTTGAAAAGTGTTTAGGTATTTTTTAAGAAAGATGTACCTAATGTTGGGAATTAATTTTTAGAAATACGGGAAAAAAAACCGGTATTTTCCTCCATCAGGCGCCGAGACTGATATTTGCTAGTTATACCAGAGAGGTATGAATGTATGTATGTATGCAGTTAAATTATATTCGTAATTCCGTACCATTGAATTAATTTCGGTCCTCGTAGACTGGGGCTGGTGCCAGGGAGTTTAATTATCGTACTTCCGTGGTGTTGAACGTTAGGACGAGAGCTCGGGAAATAAATGTCTCCTTGGAAAGCTTTGCCTAAATTATTTTCCATCCTCGCATATATACATAGATACGTACCTTTTATGGATTTGCATATATATACCTATGTCTGTCCGGTGGGAAATGAAAATGATCAGAGAGTACTCGATCAAATCTGTTTCGATTCCACATTGATATACAACGTTCGATTGAAGAATAGAATTTCTGTCATCCGAAACTACGTTTTATTTGATCAAAATAATACCATGTCGGTGATTGCACTATAAATATATAGGCACAAGGTACAAGATGGTAAATCGATGAAACTTACGACTTTGTATATTCACCATCACGCCCTTTTTCCTAGTGTTGAGCTCAAAAATAATAATAATAAGAAGGAAAATAATAATAACGAAAGAATATCAATACATGGTTGTCACGCGACGCGAAATAATATCTTGATAAATTATTTCTGGAGATTTATGAAAATTTAGTACGTGTGCATTATTATAATCAAGTCCCTTAACAGTTTTGGCGAATGTGAAACAATCGTTACGCCGAAATTCGGAGTAAATGAATTTATAATACATTATATCGTGACACAGTATCATCACACGCAATCCACTAAAAACACGCTATTTGATTCGTATACGTTGCGTGTCGCGAGAACTGTGGTAGGTATAGCAATTAGCAGAAAGAACTAGACAAACAGTTCGCAGACAGGATGTGAAGTGGAACAAATAAAATGAAACGGTAGGTACAAACTTTCCATTTTTCCTATATATACCCCATGATATTTCTACGGAAAATATGCACTCCTCAAATAACCAGACCATCGATCAAGATACTATAGTACACACGCTGTTGATACTTGCGACAAATTTTTCGCCACATCTCTGTCAGATCACCTATAGTGCAAAATTAATCAGGATGAATTTTTATTCTTAGCTTTCGTCGTCACGGTTCTATCTTGATTAATTAAACTGCAATTGAAATTGTCCTGTGATCGTTAGACGACGGTTCTTCGTGAGATTTCGCAATGTTCTATATCCGGAAGCCGAGTGCACGTGATAAAATGTCCGTAGCTTCATTCAATTAGCGTGTATACCTACATCGGAAATACAAGACTTCGAAAGGGTTATCGTGTTTTGTAGCAAAAAGTGACGAGGAAATAATTCGGTGCAGGTGAATGAATGACGTTGTAAGAAATGATTTTCCATATTGGCAAAAACCGATCACCATCAATCCGACAGGAACGCCTGCGATAACTTTTTCGCACTTTTATTGGCTCGAAAGTTTGAACCACGTAAACGGCACCTGTCTACTTTTGTCAGGTGCCGTATATAACTTCCCAATCATTATTCATCCGGGCTTGTCTCATCTCTCTCATGTTAAGGTACTGTTTGCAGAGTCTTGCCAAATTTCGAACGCTACAGCAAACTCTAATCCCATAAGTCGTTGGATAATGCGACTCGTATTACCCACAAGCCTGTAATATTTTTTAAGGAGACGCTCTTTTTTAATCCAGTATACCTCGCCGCTATTTTTATCATCATTTTTATCTTTTGCCATTTACAATTACTATAGTTATAACTTATAGCCAGCGTGATAATTTGGTAGGAAAAAAGGTGAATATGAGACTGGTCAAAAAAGTTCAGTGCGATGTAGATCAATGGCAATATTTTCGCAATCGAACAGTCTCACTGTATTAAAAAAGCTTATTTGTCAGAAACCTCGCTTCACGTGCGTGTAGAAAGCCAACATGTTGGCTAACTCCAAAACAGTTTACCGAGTAGCACCGTGTGTTAACCAGAAAAAAGTTTTCCGGTTCAGTGCGAATTTGCTGATATCGTAGGCCATTTATGTTACTTTGGATTTCAGTATTGCTGACCGACGAAAATGTAGCTGTGCCAACGTAGTTCGTTAAGAATTAACCATCTGCACTTCACGCTATGGGCATACAAGGTTCGAGTATTAGAGGTACCTTTAAATAATCGCGAAAGTCTGATGGAAAATCTTTTATCCATAAAATATAGCTTTCATTTGCGATCGTTAATCCAACGAGTCAGGGACGGACAGCCTTTTTATAAACAAAATATTAAAAATTGTGAGCCCGAATAAATCCCATAACACTTTGAATGTATGGCGAATTTTTATTCTTTGTTGAATTTTGCTTCTGAATTTTTATTCATTTATTTCTAAGTCCATCGTTTCTTGTTAAATCAAAATTCTCTACTAATTTTATGTCATTAACAACCCTATTCGAAGATTGAACTTCAAATGAATTTACTAACCAATTTAGAGAGTCATACCTACCCACGTTCGACCCAGAGCAATCAAACAAGATACCCTGCAGAGCTGCTCATTGCCGCCGGTTCAATCATCTTGGAATTCATGAGTAAATGAGCGGGTGGAAGAGCTCTTCTCTAAAGACTTCAAGGACAGTATTCTAGGCTCACTTCATCATAGAAAATCATAAACGTGATCAAAATATCGTAAATATTAAAAAAAAAAAAAAACGCCCGAACCGCAGGTGTTTCAAATTATCTAAAAATTGGAAAACGAATTTCTGCTCACAGGCATTCTTTCCCTTGACGATCCGCTTCGACAGAGACTTTTTTTACTCATTTCATGAACGGTTAATACTCGCTCCACTTGCAGATAAGGACTACCCTGATATACAATCGAAGAAAATTGCGTGACAAAATGATTAATATGAAATTCATCCCTGGTTCAAAGTCAATAAGATATGACAGAGCAATACGGAATACTAGAGACATGAAAAGATTCTTTTTTGTCGTTTTCTTGTATTCGTTAATATTCCGTAATATCCTATGGGGTTGATTAATAAACAATAAGAATAATTCGTCAACGATTGTAAAGTCGTCCGTCGTCCGCCGTCACTAGTCAGTTGACGTTCTCTGCTGCAAACGTCGAGTAGCTGACTACGACAGATACTACTTGCTGGTTGCGGCGACCCACTCGTTGACTAGTACTACTGTGAAAGACGTTTGAGTTGATGATGCGGTGTACGGATGTGGAAATGGGTTGATGGTTGAGATGTGGCTGATGAACTGGTTGGAAATTTTGTTGCTTAGAGCTATTTAATGAGCTGTTTACTCTCTGGGTCTACGTATAATTGTCCAACAAATGTATTCGCGAATTTATCCTCTGAGACAGCGACTAGACATTGAGAAATATCACGGCTTTTGACTGGATTGGAGTCTTCGCATTCTACCAGATTTTTCAATTGTCATTAGAACCTGAACAATCTGAAAAAAATCGACTCGATGACGAATTTTATTTTGAACTTGGAATTCATTCGTCAATCAGTTCATAAAACTTTTTATTAATTCAACTGGATAGATACTCTGAATTCCTGGTTACAGCCTCGACGGACTTTCCGGATCGATAAGTTTTAGGGAGCTTGAAAGTTCTAATCTAGACCAGTCACGGTTGGAAAACGTTTGTTTATATACATATCTATCTACAGGATTCCTTTTCTTCATCTATAGTGTTCGCAAGTCTAACGAGCTCCACAGTTCGCTTTAATAATAGTCGTCAAATTAAAGCTTGATCCGATTACCCTAATTACACCTCATATCGCGATCTTCGAAGCTTTTCAACGAAAGAAAGCAAATCGTTTCCAGTCATACAATAGCCGACTCGAAGACCGAGTGAGTAGATGCGGTTCACCAGCTTTTATCCTAATTGCACAGAGCTTAGAGTGTATAAAGGGAAACATAGCACTTTTTGTCATGAGCAGGCCATACGATTCAGATTAATAATAACTATAACAGTTGGAGTCTGATAGTCTTCATTAGTGTAAAGAACGGTGAGGCAAGACTAGATTATCGAGTAAGGCCGTTGTTCTATGTCAGAACTGTCATAGTGCTTCCATTATATGGAAATTTTGTCAATTACTTCCGGCACTTTACCGGAAAGTCACTGAACAGGGAAGTCATCTCGCCTTTGGTTTACAGACTTGTAAATCGACAGTCTTTATGGTTTGGTGTTCTCCGATATAATATTGCTTAAGCTGTATAAAAATGACATCTATGTATGTGCGTTCGCTGAGGTGTGCAAACAAAAATTCGATATTTTTTATAAATTGTTAGATTTTCTGCAAAAATTTTTTACATAATCGTAGGTGTATGTTTGAGCTGGGATAGGAAATTCTTCTCACAACATTAGTCATGCAGGGAGAAGAACATTATCATCAAAATTCAGAGATGTCTTAATATCTATGAGCTTTAGAGAATTCCTTGCAGCGAACAGCTGGAGGCCGCGACTTTTGCCTCGATTATACTTCAAACGACTAGTATATTGCTGTGATCAGGCTGGGTTATTGAAAAATTCTTTCGATATACCCGAGTCCTTAAAAAATACCTCCTGAAGAAGTTTCGTCTTGAATATCCCCCGCGCCAAGTCGTTTTATTTTTTCTATATAGAAGTAGTGCTGGGCTGAGTATAGAACGATACATTTGATTCCCATATCTAGCGGATCGTTCCGAATGGAAAAGGGAATTTCATGTGACGTGGTAATCGAAGATCCATTTCCTCGGTCCTCTAAAAATGCCAGACTATATCAGAGTTTGATCGTCGATCGACCGTCCGTGAATTTTTTCGCTACTTTTTTGACAGCCAGTTCCGTCGAAGACACGATCCTCGATTCACCTAATATTCTCCCAAGAGATACTGAAAACCCAGGAGTAAATCAGAATTCAATCTTTTAATATCTTTCGTCGAACTCTCTCGGTGCCAACGACTGCTTCATCCCCTCACAGTCTACCCTGACTTCCTTCTTTCCGCCATTGCGGGATCAAGTTTCTTTTCCACTCGTCTTCGTCCTCATCCTCACTCTATTCTTCCGCTTCATCTCCTTCGCCTTTTTGAACCACTGCAGGATGATACTTTGTCTTTATTAGGGGCCGGGGGAAAGAGAATTTATCGCGAAAGGAATTAAAAGTTTCACGCGAGCACCCGAGGGAAAACGGACTGATCATCCACCGAGAACCGCTCCCATCTACCTAATACAATATGGCCTTACCGTTACTGTTAATACTATTAACATTATCATCGTCGTTATATTATTTAACACAGCATATCGTTATTGGCAAAAATAAGTCTCATTTTATGAGAATAAATAACTTTCGATTTCAGAGCAGATTAGAAACGCTAATTAGTACGGTTGTGAAGAAAAGAGCCTTGACGAAAGTTCAGAATCATTTCTTTTCCTAGCAAGAAAAATCTAAATTTTTTACATATTCACAGTCTCCATCAGCTGTATAATTAAGACCAAATTTAGGATTGCTGAACTTTGGGTTAATTCGAGCACAGACTCGACGAGTACCCGTACCTTGTTCATTTGCACGCCTCGCAAGGCAAATAATCAATTAACAAAGTGTCACAGACACGTGTGTAGCCCTACCGTAGTGACTGGTTAATTAAAAGTTCATCAAACAGTTGATATGGCAGCTGGAATTTGAAAGATCTGTTTAAAACTGTCGATAGTTGTAGCGGAGAGCTCACTAATCGATTGTGTGATTCTCTTAATTCTGAAATAATTTCAGGTTCGAACTGTCTGCATATATTCCCAAGCTAGAGATACAGCTATCATTTATACTATATCTGCTTGTGGAAAGGTACAGTGTTGATTGACTCGTCAATAAATTTCCTTCGTATCACCCGGATAGATGATCTTCGCTGCGGTGGTGTATTGAGTACCAGAAACCACAACTTGAGCGTATAATATAGATGTACTTCCAGAGCTGATATTCGATTTCCGCACTTGGGTATATTAATTTCCGCAAAATATCGTTGGCAGCGGACGATGCGCGCCTTGAATATTGATTAATAATTAATCATCCGAGGTATATATATATATATATATGTATGTATGTATATATATACGTTAACCCTAATTTCTATTAATTACCTCTTAATTAATTCAAGCACCATTTGCTGAGCTGCGCTGTCAACTGATATCGATATTTCGGCACTTAAATGAGGTGGGAACTCTCCTGAAATTGATTATCCAAATGTCAGACCTCTGCTATTATCGCCCCGTTCTATAATCTGGAATTCAACATATTTCGGAATGGAGGCAAAGCTGGACTTAGGGCTCGTACCGGAAGCATTAGAAATAATATCGCGTCTACGAAAAGTTATATGGAGAATCATGAGCACGTGTAACCAAAGGTTGAAATCAGTTAGGAAATCGAGGATCACGGTATAGAACCAATGATCCTGAACTTTTAACGGCATCCTGTGCATTGACCATGATTAAACCAAGCATGGGGATGGGAAAATTATACTGATAGCCGTTTTACGGGCGCTACTGACGTTGATGCACGACTTCTATTAAGTCGTTCGTGGAATTACGGGACTCAGGATGCCATGATGATCCCTTCTTCCTTCCGTGGTAAAGCTACCTCTTATTAATTACCTTCTAAATCTTTACGTCGATACAATTTGACGATAGCTTTGTCCGAGGCAGAAGTTTACCACGGAGAATAATTGGCGTAAATTACATGGCAAAAGGCCGGTGGACCGTTTTATAGGTCATCGTAGAAGATGGGGCTTGCGTTATTTTTATTTTTTTTTATTTGGTTGAAAAGAGCGACCTTTTTTTCCAAAGAATTTCGTTAAATGAACCCGAAGAATCAGCTGAAAGTAAGAGACTCGTATTTTTATCCGTAAATTTGACCCCATTTTATTACGAAGCATTTTCCACCATTTGATGGGGCGGCTTATATAACGCGCTTTTCTGTCTACTTATCAAAAAGTATTCTCAGACGATGAATGGACGCTTTTTATTACCTCTTTTTTCTCGAGGACCAAACTTTTTGTCTCCAAACTCTACGCGAAGTCACTTCTCCGCGCTTTCTCTTCAGAGAAGTCGATCACGACTAGATATAATGCATATATATGTATATAAAATGCCGAAGGAATAACACGACCTAGGAAAACCGGGAATTAATTTTACAGGCTCTAGTTTTGATTTCATTATATGCCTATTTTTATCACCAAGAAACAGCTTCTCATCACTATACGATGTATTTCAAATTTTGTATTAAATTTGCAAATTTTTCGATTCTTCGGAGTTCAAACTTTTTAGAACACATAATTACGACACTGTGTGAAATGGTTTGAAATAATTTGACTCATTGCGGACCTCTTATTTTTAACCTAGATACCTCATACCTATAGCAGAATAAAAGCTCTGAGAGTTCAGTCGATTTCAATTTCCAAATATTTGCGATCGAACGAATACACGCCCATAAGCATCTTCAATTTTACTTTAATTTATCTTCACTTGAATGTTTTCCAATAACATCTCCTACAGTTTTTACACTCGAAATTTATCGCAATTTACGGAGCTATACGGTTCCTTTTAGACAGTAGTATCCCTCGTACATATCCCAGTGGAGTTCTACTTTCAGGAAACATTGCTACATCGCATTAGCATACCAAATATCGATTAAAGCATTCGCTTTCCGATTGTGAATGTATTTAGAATTTATATCGTTTGATATCTGACACCTACATTAGGGATACTTCAGATGTAGAACAATTCCAATTTCAAAGTTTTCCAGTAAAAGCTCCGTCATGTGAAATTTCTACGCAAAAATTACACCGCAGAATTTTGAACCGTGGGTCTGTCTGTTACGCCAATTAGCAAACGATTGATTGGGTGTTTCAGAATCGCGTATATCACACGTGAATAAATTTATTCGGTGGGTTGTTATTAACCCCAATTTGTCAAAGCACAAAATTGTGTATTTGCATAGCGGAAAAGTACACAGCGCTAATAATTACTCCTAATCACAAGCGTTATTAGTACATCTTATAATCTTCCGCAATCTCTAATTGAATTGCGGAGTAGTACCGATTAGCGCAATGGTTAATCTTCCGAACCTTTGGGAACTTTGACTTTCGGAACTAACACGAAGGCTGCTACGTTCATTCCTGAAATTAATTCTCGGCTAGGTAGGTAAATTGGTCCGAGAAGCAGAACGACACTTAATGCTACCAATCCGGAATTTAACTGGATTCTGCCATTCTGTACCTATTTTACTCCAGTTGATTAGATCGGTTGAGTTATTGCAGTATATATCATCAGAGACTCGAGACTTGTGACGGTAATAATTACTGCAATTAAATATATAATCAGGTTTAAATATATTACTCAAAGATTATTAAATTCGAATATTTTCATTACTTATAATATGATATTATTACAGAAAAGTAAGTCGTGTGATGGCCAGAAAATTTTCGGTGTAGATATACAGTTGAAAAATTATGCGTACGATCCCGTGACTTATCAGCCTTCCTCAGCCCTCGCACCAGGTGCGTGTCCGGATCCCTAAGCCATGAAACTCCGCCATCCCTTAGCATCACCTTCGGGACTAATTCAGGGTAGTTTTATACGGACAGCTAAATTTATTCGGAGACACTTTGCTCGATACTTGCGTTGTTCAAGTCTCGAGGTAAAGGCATAGAGAGGGACTCGACGATGCCACCTGACAGCGCTTTTGGGTGCCAAAAATTACTCAATCCTGGATACCATATTTCAGAGTTAATCCGTTATTCAGTTTTTATTTTTTATTTTTTCATTTTTTTATTTTTATTTTATTTGCTACGTATTCTCTCGCCAGCTGGCGTCACTCGTTTCCTCAATTAATCATCACGGATTCTACGGTGCGTTGGAAAAAATAAAAGGTTCGTACAATGGCGATGGAACATCTGCGTGTCATGTGCAACCCGCCGAAATTGATTTTTCTAATAAACTTACTATACATGATACGATATGAACTTGTCAATGTTTCAACTTATGGCAAGCTCGACCTTTTTTTAATTAATTATCTCACGAGCTGTTAGTTTTAGCGAGAGATTGGTAAACTACGAGATAGTTTACAGAGTCCAAAGATGAAAAAAAAAAAAAAATTGCCTGACACGTTACGGAGTCTCTGAACTAAAGATAAACGTTAATTGATGTCAGAAATGAGATTGCTTAGAAGTGGGTCGCACTTCTGATTTCTTTTTAATCGTGACATAGCATTCGACTTTTAATAGAACAAAACGAAAAAACGGAAAAAAAAAATTTGTTGATATCCAGTACTCTGAAAACAATTACGAGCGAATGAAAGAGACTCTATACGAACGCTTCGAAGCTTCAAAACCAATTCCATGAACGAGACTGTTACATGCATCTATTACAAAACCGAATGGTGACATGTTTGAAAGAAATTTCATTGTCATCGAATGATTTGTTCCGAGATTGATTTTTCATATTCAATGAAAAACGTAGAGTGACCGAAATAAACGATAAAATCTCCACGTTTGTAGGTATCTAAACGCGTAAAGTATTAAGGAGCACTTCATATCCGACATTTTAAAGATTCCGTAATTTCAGCTCGACATTTTTTATCTTTCATTGTCAATTTGAACCCTCAGAATTATTTTTCGGTATTATTTTCATCGCCGAGCCTATACTTGGAAAAATTTTACGGTGACGAATTACTGAGCTCACAAATCAGACTGTCATCAGTAGATGATACGAATTGCAAAAAAATAAAAATAAAAAATTAACGCACAAAGATAGAAATTTGAATTATTTTCTATAAAAATTATTTCAGTCGTAATTTTCCGAAGTAATGAAAATTCGCGGGTACAGAATATCTCCTCGTCTCTTTCATACAGCTTCCTCTACTCGCCACTCCGCTGGTGACTGTAAATACCATTTGACGCGATGTCCCACGCCGCGTGGTTGCTCGTAGGACAGAACGAGATTACGAGCCCCACATCCCCTTGTTCACATACATTCAACGTGGACCCGCACGTATGGGTATATATATTTATATATAGGTATAGATATACGTCAGAAGGCGACAGTATCTGTCAAGCTGAGCTTTCACACGGCTGCACGTCATTTCCCTGGCGGCCTGTTCTCGTCTCTGATCATCCTAGTCGCTACTTTTCACCATCGGTACCTACCTACCGTGTCCCTCGTGCACCCCGTGTATTTTACCATCTTTTCCTCACTTCAAGAGATCCGTATACCTATTTTATCTTTGTCTCGGTTATGTATTCGGGTGAAATTCATTACGATAGTAGATTTAGATCGAGTGAGATATGCGATATGTAGGAAGTACTTGCGTCACAGGTATATGAATCTACTGAAAAGCAAAAAACAAAAAGAAAAGAAAAGAAAAGAAAAGGAAAAGGAAATTGAGCAAAAGGTAAAGTTCCGTGTTACGTAAAGCCAAGGATCCAATGTGCTGATATACTTCTCGTTTCAGTTCCCGAGCTCAAATTACGCAGGCTACTAAACTTCGTCCGAGATATTGAAATTAATGAATACAGTGAAATTTTATTATTACAAATTCCAGACTCGAAGGGTTGCATACGCCTTGGTAACAATTTTTCTCAAATCAGTGAAAAGCTGTGAAGATATATTCCGCTGCCTCGGTTTCTTCACAGCTGATTACTCGTATGTTTTGAAAGTTTTTGAATTCCCGAGGGAATATTCTATAATAATGTCATTTCGGGGCTAGGCAATAAATCATGGCGATAAAGTCTCGGTTGAAAACTAAATTCATCGGATATCATCGGTCTGCTCCGAAACTACATCGATGTAGAATATTCTCTCCAAATATTACGAAGTTTCGATGCACGTTGATTCGAAAAAAAAAAAATGACTTCGAAGGTGCATATAAGAGGCCTCTCATTATCAACCGAAGACGATATGTGCAGAAGCAATGCCTAGGCATCAACCTTATATGTGAATTCCTTTCGGGTGCTTCACGATGTGTCGCTTCCACGAAGAAAAAGAAAAAGCACAGTCGAGCCTTTGGGGAAAAAGCCAGTCTTCACCCGACCCTCAAAAAACGTTGGTCTTCGGACGTGTCCGAAACAACTTGTAACAGCAGAGACCTAGTTGTAGTCTTGAATAAACAGTTTTGTAACTGAATATCTCCTAGTCATCATTAGGCTTATTTTCATTATTCAAATGTAGAATTTGCCGACTTTACCCTACGTGTGAATATATAACAGAAGCACATCTGGCCTCGAGGGAATAATATGGGACGAATTATACGTTCATACGAAACATAAAGCCTGGAATGGTCAGTTTTACAACTCCATTGGTGTCGGAGCGAGCTCAATTGTTCCCTGATCAATTAGACGCTCGTACTTCGAAGGCCATACCAAGTGCAATGAAAATTAATGCGAAATGCAACCATGCAGGTACGAGGCTGCAACCTACGAACATATATATAATGCCTCTGAATATACAAGGTGTATTTATGTTCAGCGAAACATGGGGCAAGACAAATCGAACGAAAAATTTCCTCTTCATTTTATGACCTAATTCGATGATCAAACTTCGTATTGATATTCACATTATTATATTTCAATTCAAATCTTGTCCTCAAGTTTTTCCAGCGTGGCAGAGTAAAGCCTAAGATCGCAAATATAGATTTAGCAATAAAAAGAAATTTCTTTAATTTCGGTTGATGGCATAATACTACCGATTTGTAATCTCGCCGTGCTCATAGTTTCGCTGAATCATCTAACTCGGTATACCTTGGTTTTACCTCTGGTGAAAACCATGATAAAAGTTGTTCATTTTGATCGTGAACTCGAAAATATTCTCCTAAGTTTTTTATTTTTTCCTATTCGCTAGTTGAAAATTATATTACCTCATTGTTCGAGCAAGTTTTTCTGAATTTTTTACCTCACAAATTGTTTCACTTCTTTTTTTTCGTGGGTACATAATAGAGCGGCAGTGCCTGCTGTTTCATCCTTTTATACACTCGGTGCAGAACGAGGTATTTTTTGTTAAACAAAAAGCAGTACTATCTGAACCACGAATTCACCTTCGCACACTTCAGTGTCATTTATCATATATATGTATGTATATTCATATTATATGAAAAGTGGTGTTGTAGTCAGCTGGTTATTTTTCAGACGAGCAAATTGCGACGTTCTTTCGAGTAACGAGTCAGATGAATTCGAAATTTGTGGTATAGTTTACGCATGCGATGTCATACGTCACTTAGGTCTATTAAATACGGATATTTTATCTAAGGTAATTGACAGAGGTACAAAATCGGGATGAGTACGTAAAAAATATTGTATTGGCGAGACAAAACGACGAACATAGAACTACGCGGTTATCAACGATTTCGTTCCAGGGTTTCAACCAGCAGATTCCACGTTTTATGATTTTATGTACTTTTTTTCTGCTACGTTTCTGACTTCCCATATTATTGCTTCATCTCTACTGAAAAGCGTAGGTTTCATGGAACCGGCCCCCTCTGCTTTATGATAAATTGTTTTTTAATGAGAATTTCTAAACAAGTATCCAACTCGCGTATATCTACAGCCAGAGAACAACCGTTCGGAATATACAAGCTGGCATCATACCATTTCATTTCCATTTCTACCGAATGTTATATATCAGTTCTATCCAAAATTATCAAATTTCTTTCCACAATTTCGGTTCCATACTCACATTTCCCGAGCCGAAATACCTATTTCGAACAGCTTTGAAGAATGGTAACTAATATACAATCAGTATCGTTTGTGACTACAAAATTTCGTGGCTACTTTAAATTCTCCTATAAAATTGAAAAAAAGAAAACCATTCTTCAACACTTATAGTATGTAATGATAATCCAAGTCATCTGTTACCTGCGTGAGCCTCCAGTGTTTCGAAGCCTTGGCGATCGGATCCGTGACCTGTGTGCATGCTGCTCCAAACAACATGACTTTGTGAGGTCCACTGTGCATCATGTCGAAAAATGCCTTGACTCCGACAGCAGCGTTGCACTGAAAAAAGAAATTAACGTTGAACAATTTTTTCATATACTTTTCACGTAACAATGCATATGGTAAATTTTCTTCATGAGTTACTATTATTGGGAAGTAATTTAAAATTTGGTTATTATCGTAGTTTCATATGAACAAATTGAAATGTAATTATTTTTGCAAGTATCGAAGTGACTTGTCAAGATTTTACCACATTGATGATAATTTATTATTATTTTTTTTTTTTCTTCGTTTTCATTCATTGAAACCAGTACAGAATTTCGTTGTGTAGGTCTGAAGTATTTCATCAATTTATAGCATACAAAACAGCCAGTTAAAACTTGGATTTCTAAGAATTATTCATTGGAAATATAGCGTCGCTGCACATGTGAGTAAAATTCTTTCAGAAGTACAATTGAGCCTAACAAGACGTGGCAGAAATTCGATAGTTGTTGAATTCTTTCCAGCAATGTATTCTCGACTGACTTCTGAGCCAAGAATTCATAGCCGAGCTTGCGAAAGGCTTGGGAAAATTTCGACTGAAATGTGAAATAATTTATCTCGACTCCGAAGGAGTGTTGCTAACCTCAGGCGAAACCAGCTAGGAAAGTAGGTACCTAACACAAATTTGTGCGTCTGAAATGTACGGCCGTTTGTTTTACCTTTTTTGCAGCCATTCATCCCGAGCCCTGCAGGCTTATAAACTTTCTTTCATTATTCCGCTTCCAAAGAACAATGACTGCTTTTCTTTCTTCGACGAGATAAGGCGAAGCATTTCGATAAAAATCATCCTTTTCATTGTTTATTTTTCACGTTGAATAGAATAACGGAAGCAGAATAAACAGAATGTCCCGTGGGGTGGGCTTGATCCGTTTAAAGAAATATTGTTTATCCGAAATCAAAGATGATTCAAGAAACTATCGTAATATTTGAAAATAAACTCCAACGTTTTACATATGTAACTGTGAAAGATTCACTCGTATTGTTATAAGATCAATAACCATAAAAATTTTTCCTCAGTCTTTCATCGCGTCTGTATATAGACTGAACTGTAACCTCCTTGTTCGCTATTTATATAGCTCGAGTTGACGAGCTTTCATTCCATCGTAGGCATGAAAAACAGAGCCGTGAGAAGACGGGCAGAAATCCGACATGGGTTTGAGATGGGAAAAAAAGTTTTACTTACCCGCTGGAAGACTCTCTACCAGCCAATTTCAACTGCGATAATTCAACTAGGTAGGTATGTATAGGTACGTGGTATAAACTTAAGTAAGTTGTAGACTCGCGTCTCACAATCAGCCAAGCCCGAGCTCAAGCCCCGACATCTGACACCCCAATATACTTTGCAGTTAGGAAGCCTATGGTAATTATTTCGACTAATTCAAGACCATGGAGAAGAATTTTCACTCCTCGAAGTAACTAATTGAAATTAATCCTGGCTTTTAGTACTACGCTAATTATTTTATGTATATCTTTAACGATTATACGCAGTTCTTATCTCGCTTAAGGATTTGCATTTTCGTTGATAAAATATTGACAAAGTCTGTTTTCAACATCTAAAACAATATTATTTATTTTTTCTTTTTTCTTTTTTTTTTTTTTAACGATTTGGTATCAAATACGTAAAGAGATTCGAATAGATTCGATTGCAAACGTTTCTATAGGTTCGTATGAACTTAGATGACAGAAGATATCGGTGACGACGATTCTGTGCTACGCGATAGATATTCCGTGCTGCGAAAAGTGTGAAAATGTGTGGATGGTATGTATTTCAGTGACTATATACCAGACACGTAAGCGCACAATAAATCGCGCTTTTTTCGTTTCCACTTTCTGCCAAACCAGCATCCCGCTCTGACAATACACGCGAGTCGTAACACAGTCAATTCCCTTCGAGGCGTTCTTCGGCTTTCTCGAAAACACGCCGCAGGGCGATAGAACGAGTGATATTCCTCGGTGATTTTGCAAGCCCGCGGTCGCTATCTAACATAGAAATTCCGTGACGACTGAAATAAAATTTCACCAATATATATCGCGAAACGTTACGAGTAAAAATGAGTATTACTCAAAGGACTGATATTCGTGTGTATAATTATAGGGGCCTTACATCAGAGATCATTGCCGTTTTAATTAACTAAGTGAAATCGAGTGGAACCGGATGCTGTTTTCGCGAGATACATGATCTGATATTAGATCCGTAAAAAAGTTATTACTGTATCGTCGGAATGGAAGCCAAGGAATTATCATGTCGATCGAAAATTTCATAAATTTAATACCTCGAAAGAGATGAATTTGAACGGAGCAGCTGGTATTTAATTAACTGAACTGTGTGTCGTCGGAATTTCCGAGTTTGCAGTAACGCAAACTGCTGTAACCTACGTGTGAAAACGCATATTTTGAAGTACCTATACGTTATAACTACGTGCTTCCAGCTCAAACACCCGTTCGAGATGGTTAAAACTTTAATTTATAAATTACGGGTTTATTTTTCTTGAAATTTAAAACTTCCAACTGCAAAGCACTCCGTCGCAGCTGGCTATAACAGTAACTTCTTTCGGTTCAACTTTTATCCTCGTTCAACTTTGGCTTGTGCAGAGTTCGAATCCCCACGTACATTAACTCTTACATTTCAACCGGGGAACCACTCTTCCTGTTTCATTCTTCACCGAGGTAAAAAACTGTCGTTTAATTGTTTAAAAATCTCCAGTGTCCATGTCGATTCGTTCCGCTTCCAACTTTCTTAAATTTTTAAAGCTTATGCTTTAATATTATACTCGCTACACGTGTCGCTGGAGAGAATGTGTCATATTCGTTCTTCAAACACCGTTTCCACTCTTCAACCTTCTCATTTAACACTTACACACCGAATTTACTGTGTTTAGTGTCCTACATACGCGTCTGTAACCATTACGCTACCCTTGTTGGACTGTGAGGAGTTAGTACCTAAACTAGTAATACAAGCCCGAACTTTTGGCCACCTAAGTCTTTTGCAAGTTTGTTTAGGCCCGGGAGGGTAAGTTAGGATGACGATTTCCCACATTTGAAGATTTAGGAGGACAGAGAAGGGTTCAAAGACTCAACTTGCTGGTATATGCGATACATATCAGCGTCACATCTGTCATGGTGTGGTTTTTCACGATACAAGTTCAAACCAGTGTTCGGTTAATAAATAAGAAGGTCTTGTGCGAAGCAACGAAGCCAGCGCGCCGTATACGGTCTCGAAGGAAATCTGAGGAAAAATTCCAATTACGTTTCAACGAGAGGAAATCCGTAGAATCGGAGAGTAATCATCTAGAGAGAATATTATTTCTTATTTTATTGTGAAACGGCGAACAACAGATGTGATGTACCTACTGGGAACAGGCGATTTATCAAAGCTACAGAACCCAGTCTCACTCTCGTACCTACCTGTATAATATCACGTACGTTATAGGTGTACGATCTACGTCACTACTTATTTACCTTTAGAATAGGACAAAGCTGAACTAATGGGGTGTAATTGTCTTTGACGGGGTTCCTCGTTTGTTCAACGAATGAGACAACGGACGGACATCACGTTCGATAGCCACAAGCAAATACCTGGAGCCAATAGGTAAAAGCACCCACACATAACGACCGGAGATAGCAATCTCTTGAAATTGTAATGTGAAGCTTTCTACTCGGTAAAGACGGCTACTCGCCAGCAATAATAATAGTCGTATAGCTTCAATAATTCAATGAATTTCGTCTGAAAGTAGTGAGAGGAAGAAACAGTCGTTATACTCACGTATACACTAATAATTTTGGTGATTTGTTCATTTCATGTGGAAAAGAATGGGACGATAAGTTGCTATAAAGGCAGTTCTTAGAATGTCAGTGAAAAAAATGAGAAGAAAATATACAGAGCTACGATAACCTGTCTATTTCACTTTCGGCCGGTTACTATACTGATCTTGATGGAACGTCAATACCTATCGTCAATATTTGCGGAAACCGCCCAACATTCGCTGTTGTCAGTGAACAAGAGCAATTTTTCACGTGGTCGAGGACTATTTCGTGGTTGGAAAGAAAACCATTTATTAGAGAGGCTAAGGACGTTTTTGATACTGCCAAAATTCTTGATAAACATTCAACATGTTTCAGTGTATGTGTGTCGAAAATAGATACTAGATCAAAACCAGATACAACCACATTGTTTTTAACGGCTTACTATCATCCCTTGGATTCCTTGGGGTGAATATTGCAGAATGTTAATAAAGTGGTGAGACATGCGAAGTATTCTCTTCCCTAAGGGTCTTCTCGTTAATTAAATCCAAATATCAATTGCGGGACGAAGCGATATCTTGGCGAAGATATTTTTGAAAAGTTTCGTATTACTCTCCGCATAGAATTTCCGTTTTTAATTGACTTCTGAAATTCTAGTTTTAATTCTACCGTTTGACTGATAAAAGGGGCGAAACCGCTTCGAGGAATCCATTTTACATATCTAATAGCCCCGACGGAGTAGAGGAATAAACTGAGCGGATCTTACAATCAATGGAAGAAAGGGATAGCGCGAAAGAGAGATATTTAAATGAAGAGGTGCAAGAAATTTTGATTTCTCGAAGGAGTCATTAAGCGTTAGCAGCAGGCCACCCTGATTCGCACTCGAATAAACTTTTCTCTTTGTCAAAAGTTCTCATCTAAGCATTTTCCTCATATTTTTTCAGGGACATTCCATTCCGGTGCTCAGCCACTCGCGAAAATCGTTTAAATTGCCAAGAAAAACTTCCTCGAAATTTCACGGCTTCACAATTATTAACTCGACAAGGCTGTCCCACGCTCTCCTGTTTTAATGAAACCAATTAGTTTCTATATCACGTAGCTTAACTGTTAAAATGCCAAATGGAGGATTCGTCAATGGTTAATCATCGTCGATATATTACTGATAACTTACACGTGACAAAATATTGTTCAATTATTGAAAATTATGTGAAGCACTAGGAACAATCATATCATTGGACGTTATTCATCCCCCAATTTCCCCCTCTAATTTCTTTTGAAAACGTTAGCTGACCGATGTTATTACGGCAAAACGAAAATATTTTGTGTCTGTACTTTCGTACAATTTTTTTTTCGTTATCTTGAGGCTCAAGCAACAAGACTGGGCTTGGGCGAAGAAGCTGAAAGCTAATTACGGTTAAGGTTTTCTCAAAAAAAAAAACGGGTAAGTGTATAGCAACAGTAGATTAAAGATCAAGAAAGATGCCAGACTGTGGAGAGAAGAAACGAACAAATAATGTAATTTTCATTGTGTGTATCTTTTCAAAGCTCATATCGTTTTCTTATCTACAATAGGTTGTAGCAGCTTAACGCGAGAATAAATACGCAGCTAAATTTGTTTTCTTAATATGCAAACTTGGGTATAATTATAATGTAATCTTAATTAAAATACTAATTAAATAACTACAAGTAGTAGCTGAATGGCAGTATTTCGATTTTTAATGAAAAGATTGTTCGAGTATCAATGCGATGATTTCCTCGTGTATTTCTTTTCAATCTTATTACCGTTTTCATTTCCGTATTATAAACTTTTGTCCTGTTATTCTCCTTCATGCTTCAAACGAAGCGGGACAAAGCTCGTTTATGAGTTTATGAAGCTTGTCATCTTCTTTCCGGATGGAAAATGTCTGGGAAACAGTTACGACAACGTATCCTTCGAACAGTAATCACAGTTCGTCTCCTTATCTGCATATAATCGATTGGGTTATTATTATCTCCTTGTAGCATGTCACCGAAAGTTTGACTGCTTGAAATTTCCAAAGGGCACAGATAAGCTTTACGACTCTAAAATATTCGGGGAGTGTAAACCATGGGGTTGAAATCGAAAGTGTATAATATGTGATAAACCCGGGTTCTCCTCGATGCTGAAAAGCGATACTTCAGTCGCATATACATATGTGGGCTTAAGTCAAACTACTTGAACCGAGCTCTCAGCTTGAGCTAAGCGAGCTTTACTTAAGCCCGTCCAGGTTTAATGGGCTGCACTTCGATACTTACGATAGCAACTAACATAAGTAAGAAAAGCATCTCACGAAGCCTAGTCAGTGTGTGATTTCACATAGATAGGTATATACGTAAGATGCCATTTCTTCTTATCCGATATCCGGTAACTTTATCGGATAATAAGAAATCTGGTAATTCTTGAGACTAAGAGGCTGTACCCTTTGTCACGAGATAGAAGTCCATCAAGTATCACGTCTCGAGGCTTTCGGCCACATCTGTTGCGTTGTAATTAATCTTTTACAAGTATTATACGATCTGAAATTGGGAAAGTTTTAGAGCAGCTGTACCACACGATCAAGGGATCGATTAGTGAGCTCTATCAATTGCATAACCGCTTTATAGTCAATCGGAGATTTTTTCGCAGCTTGGTCTTTTGCCTTTTTTGATAGGTCCGATTTCCTATATCGGTTTGGATATCGGCTCGGTTCTGTGGAGATATTATTGTCGTTAGACGAACTTATGGCCAGAGCTTTAGATTGAAACAGACTATCGAAGGGTCGGAAGCTCTTCGACACGACTGTTGGTCAGGCTTCGGTAGACCGGGACTTTTTCCAATTGCACTGAGGGTTTCTGGACTCGAGGGAATCTTTCGAATCGGTCCACTTCTCACTGAATAATCATTGCCTATTCTTTATCGCTTAGTGGTTAGGAAAGCCAATCTCCCCGATGGGAATTGAACGTGTCGTGGGTTTGACTAACGATCGGACTCACTTATTGTTCATTATCGAGAGATAAATCGACTTTTCGGCAAGCTAATATCGTCTCGACCTACGCGAGACGTTCTTAGCATGAGAAAAAGTGAGGAAGACTAATTAGCAACAGTTGGCAATTAGTTTTCCCGACGCGGTAAAAATGCTCTAATTTCTTTTCGAGACTTTTGCCTATAGTTAAAAACGATTAAATTGACTTTTGTCAAGCAGAAACCGAACTTCAACCAACGACTGATATACTTGTCGTACGGAACTGCATTAATCAGATGCTGCGAGGAGGCAGGCTTGAAACTTTTCTCGTTAATCACGACTTCATTCCCTTCTTGGCTTCAACCTAATAACACGAGTTTGCATAATTCCGTCGCATTTCCAATTTCAACGTTTACAATCGAGAGCTAGATTGCGTAGCGTTGCGAAAAATCAAACGTGAAACTCGATCAATTACTCCAATCGATTATAGTACCAAGACCCCAATTTCCAATTCACCCTATCACAGAGGGAATGAGCAATCTTCCATTACCACAAATCTTAGATCATCATCTCACGCATTACTGCGGTTGATCATCGTCCTAAAAGCAATAGACAAAAGACTCATTTTCCCACTATAATTATGCGCCTGTATCCTTCGGGGTACGCGTTCCCCCTTTTCCGGAGTAATCAAGGTATGACGGGGGCACTTTCTAGTTCATGAGGTAGTTTTGGTAATAAGGTGACATGGTCTTTGTCCTCTATTAAACGCGGTACTAGATGAACCAGAACTAGCTCAGGAATTTCACATCGTAATTAACAATTTTCAGTTATTTGATTACTAATTTAATATCGTGAGGTTCCCTGTGTTATATAAATTCCAGGTTAGAGTAGTGTACCAAATATTGTGTCATATGTGTTGATTAATACGTTCTACTAAACAATCCGATGATTTTTACGGATCTTAGGTAAATGCGTTGATATTTCAAGAACAAAATTTTTATTTTTTGATCAAGGGAAATTATTGGAATGTTAAAGTCGTACGATAGAAAGTGTCACGGACGATTGTGGATCGGTTTTACCTGTCTGGATAATTAGCGGTTGAAACGTAATGAATGCATTAATAACTCACTCCAATTGCGAACTACTTTTACACGCATCTGGTTATCTATACGCGTGCTTTGAAGTTTAGATTAGTGTGTCATCGTAATGAGAATGTAAGAGTTTATGGAGCTTTGAAATGATACATTCGCAAAAGCAATTATACTTAGTAGTCTAGTATACATACGTAATGTAGAAAAAACATTTTTATATAGCGCGAACATACACGAGGTGTGAATTATTATTCCACGAGGCAGTTAGATACGTTATCTCGTCTTTTTCTTTTTACTTTTCTTTTTTTAATTCATCAGTCTTATTAATTCGGTTCAACGTTTTCTGATCATGAAAGTAATTCGCTCTTGAAAGACGCAATTGAACAAACGCCGAATCATGAAGTTCGTGCTTGCCTGTAACGGAAGGTAACTCGATTTCTACATTAATTACAACTGCGAGAACGGAAAAATTATTTTCCTCGGAATAAGTTGATCGAATTAAATCCACAACTCTTAAATCGTTCGGTGATATATTCGTCTTCGAGTACTTCGAGGCAAATAGTGATTCGTCAAGCACTGGGTCAAGTAGTTAATACGATATTTCCTAATTTTTCTGTTCACAGGAAATTGAAGAGATATTTTGAATCTCTTGGAAAAATTTCCGCGACGAAAGGCCGAGCGTTCCGATCTACTCTTCTGCTCAGGGTAAGCTAAAAATACGTCTTATACGATGTCGAATTTTTGCGAGGTCTCATTCAAGCAAAATCATGGATGAAAAAAGTCCTGGCCATGACAAGTTCATCGTCTATAGCCTGAATGGTTAATTTTCGATTGAAGCTCAAACTGCTTTGAAATTCACGCTGATGAGCCTGAAGAATTTCATAATTTAGAGGATGTAATTCTTATTCCATTTGGGGCGGCCTCCCTTTCAAATTTTCTTCTTTTCGTCGTTCTATAGCTCACCGCGTCTCACCCTCTGACATTCTGGTGTTCTCTGGGTCTGAATTATTAGTGCCACGTAAACGTGTCGCTTTTTTTACTCTCCTGCATATCGTCGAACAAAAGTTTGCCATAGAATATTTGAACCGAGAAAACGGGGATTCCGCACGCTTGGAAAGCTGCCGAATTTTCTGGTAACATGGCTAAAGTACGTCTGCCAGATCCAATTACCGGAAAACGAACCAAATACTCCTGTCGGCTGTGGGGGATCACGTGCCATGAACTGAGGATGACTGGTGTTGTATCGCGATCGGCTTCAATCTTTCCTCAGTAATTGTAAGTAGCCTAAAAATATCCACCCTCAGCGGTGAAAAAAAATTCTTTCTCTTTCTATCTTTCCCTCCGAATACATAGCATGAAAAATATCAACAACGGGAATAACGAAAGCAACGAATGAGATACGGTAATGTTGACATTACCTTGCTATTCTTGTCATTTCACTTGATATGCGCATAATTACGCTTCTATAGCTGTACATCGAGACTCTGACTCGAAGAAAAACATTTCGGAGACCAGAATGGTCACGGTTGTTTTTTGATCATCATTTTTCGATTCGCTGTTATTTTAGCAGATTAAAAATATCATCGTAGGGGATAAATATGAAACACGAATAGGTCGCGGAAGAGAAATCGATAGAATCGAAGGCCGCATTTAGGGGTGGGAAAAAAGAAATAATTAAATGAAAAATAATGACAATAAAAATAATTGAAAAGGCAATGGGGACTGGTATCTCAGGTACGTTTAGGCCCTTTAAAATGACAGCGACAGACGTGGAGAATTTGAGAACCTGCTAGCTGTCCTATATAGAAATGTATTCTGCCCGGGGAACTGTGACAGACTCGAAATTAAATTAAACCCACATCAAGGAACGGAGGCAGCAGACTCAAATCCCCAGTCACTTATATCAGCTGAACGCGTTCGCCTTTTCGTACGAAGAGAAACTATATCGTATCGTTGACGAAACTGTCGTTTTTAAAGCTGCTTTTTGGACGAGAATCAAATGGCGTTGTCCATCTTCAAGATAAACTATGTCAGAAGTCATGATCATCCAGGGGTCATCACATGCACCAGGAATTAGACATTGTTATTTAATACAGTCATGTAATTATGATTTGTGAGCTGTTGAATGTTGCAGGGGTACTTAGAGCGGTAAAACTCTTAGTAGTTATACGTAGTTTAAATTATGGTTGGATGGCTCTAGCTGCTTTGTCGGAGCTTCGAAACTACTAGTGTAAACCGACCACGGTGGTATTTTGTCCAAAGGAACAAACACGAGAGAGGAAGCATTATAACCGGGAGTCTGCACTGCAGATGGAAGGCTTTGCACGAGAAATCTAAGTTAGTAAAGCTCAAAGTTCTGCTGATAGTTGTCTATTCAAATTAACGAACTACGTCACTCGCTTGACGCCCTTATTATCGACAAAGGAAATTCCCTGAGTGTTTGATGAAAAGCTTACACATGAAAACTTCATTCGTGTTCATGCCGTCTATTTCCTTGATAGACATCAATGCGGATGGTGATTTCATAGAAAGGTGAAGATTTTGGGTGTGTAGAAAAGAAAGCCGATGTCTTAGCCTCCAATGTTAGCTCAACGATCCATGAAATACAATCATAAACGTCAAGGGGAAACGCTAGTGAAACTTTGACGAAAAGCATGTTGCGTTTTTTTTTATGACTCGAAAAGGTTCAATCAAAAATCGCTTTCTATGATTTTTGTATTATGGTTGTAAGTGCATTAGAAAAATAATGTCGATTTTCTATGATGAAAAGGGATCTTTCGTAGAAAATTTTCTGCCTATCACAAGTCTCTGGCTTTTGATAAATCGGAGGAAAAGAGAAGCAGGTCGACCGACGATCTTTTGTGTCGCTACTCAACGCGCCTTTTCCACAACCACACCAACCATCGAGGACTGTCCATTTCGCTAGGATCGATTTATTCCTCCGATTTTCTCTAATGACCTCATTTTTCAGAATAACGAGAAGGTTTCAATCTTGTTCCATTGATCGTGACCCATGACCCTGAAGAGGTGCGAACTGATTGGACTAATCTTAAAAATTCTGCCCTTCGGTCTTCGATTTCAGAAAAATAGAGACTTGATCTTTGCGGATTACACGCGGCTGAAACTAATTGTATCAGAATCTCTTGATATACAGATGCTTTGTTTGGATGAAATTTTGTCTTTCACGTCGCCTCAAAGAGCCACCATTGCTACGATCAAAAGCTCTGCAACGCTTTCACTCATTTTAGGACAAAGGATCGGTGAGCACAAAGGGAAATGGACAGTCGGCGAAACGCAGGCGTCGATGACCGCATTTGACGTCTCATTTAGCTAACGACGATTTGCTTGTTTCGAGATACAAAGGGTTTTGTTGGCCATACCCAAAACGATTTCACCTTCAGTTTACTCCTCGAAAATGCGACAGCGCTTGTATTCGACTATACAATTGGAATTCGAATAAAATTATAGTCGAATAAGCTTTTAATCGTCTCTCGCCATCAGCGACCGTATTAAAGTCTCTTTGCAGTTAGGCCGCAAAACTTTTTGCTCTTTCGGTTACTGGTCCAATAATTCGATAATGAATGTTGGAAACTAGTATCCAACATATGATTACCTTTTTTCATCACGTTGCAGCGTTGACACGAGGTTTTTGCTTACTCTACCTGTTTTAAAACTCCGTTATAAAACGTGGATAATGTTATACGAAAGTGTGGCGGGGTGTTAAACGTGAGATAAAATTATACGCGTTAAAGGTAGGAACTAATTAAAAAATGCAAATTTCTACAAACCGACTAACGCCGTTCACTATTACGATTATTCAGACAGAAACGACCAAGTTTAACCTGTCACTCGTTCCCAATTAATATTCGCTAATATTTGATAACGAACTGCAGCTAGATTGGATTCTGGCTAATTTAGGGGCAGCTTCCATGTTACTGCAAATATCTCATTAAGGACTTCACCCTCGATCAAGAATTGGGTCAAAATTGATCTCACTCTTCGACCAGATTCACGTCTTGCAAGTTTGATTGCTCTACGTCCACTATAGGTCTTTCATGAGGGTATATCTCAGCTTTTCCTAACGAAGCAGTGGCTGCTCTCGTCGAAAATAGGCATCGTCATAATTTCACCAATTAAAATCATATAATTTTCGAGACGAATTGCAGTACCGAAAAATATTTTATTACCTTTCTATTAGAGCAAGGGTAAATTTAGCCTGAGCTATTTTCAATGAATCTCCTACTGGTATTTGACGACCGATTTTATCTGAATTTGGTAAAGCTGAGGTCATCCTTCGGCTTTTTATAGAATGTTCCGTATCAGGAGCCCGCCGAGTCCGTTCTATTTATCTCCATCCTAAGAGCTAAGAGACTGGAAGATCTTTTTTCCGTGAATCTTTTCCGTGAATTCCCTGAAGGTTCTTCGACCAGTATTTGAATCAAAATTGTTGTAAGAACTCAATTGGATCCACCGATTTCGGGGCTTCTTCAGTGTGACATCGTGTTCTTTAAAATCGAATGCTTCAAATCACTTCTATTCACATTTTCGAACTGAATTTCGAAATATTTTCACTTTTCACGGCTGCACTTGACATTGACACGGATTGCTATCGTATAATTAAATCCTTAATAGGTCTCCAACCCTGACCCTAGTATCGTGTAGCTGAGCTTCGCGGGATTATAAAAGGAATGAAAAAAAAAAAAGAAAAAAAAACGCATGCCCGAAAAAGCAAAGTCGACACAACTTTAACGTAACGGAACAAATGTACGGTGAATTTTCGGAGAGAAAAAAATTACCTACTCCGTATAAAGTTGACGCGTGAAATTTTTGGTAATGAGAGATATAATAATTCCGCTAATGACCATGGAGAATAATAATAACAATATCATGACGGATGTGAATTGGCACATTTATAATTGCGCACGATACGATTTATCCTAATCTCTGATCACACAATGTGTTTTAATGAAAAATTCGATGGACCATCGATGATAGACGATATATTTATGATCCTAGGAGAAATTATGCGGGGTCGTTCATTAGGCTAATTGAATTTCTTCGGTGAGTTATAATTAGATTGAATCGTATATAAAGGAATGGTCAATGTGTCATGTGTCATCGGTCTAAATAGCCGCACGTTCATCCGTGAGCATCAGCTAGATCGAACCTCACTCAGTTATTTTCCACCGTTCGTGGATTAGAGAGGCTGACATTGACTGACGAGAAAACCAGAGAACCTTCAAATGCCATCGACAAGAGGTAATATATGAAGGATTCCTTGATCTCTCTAAGCACCATCGATTCTCTAGAATACGCATGCGGGTACCATGTGAACCTATCGAATTTTGGCATGATACCATAACGTCATTGTTTGCAGCCTAGTGAACAAACATGTTTTTTCACCGTATAGATCTGCAATATAGGAATCAGCACGAAGAAATTTTTCGCTTAGTACATCATATACAAATTTTGATTGCGCTAACGTATCGGGAGAGATCCAGGTTGCCTCTTTTTAGACAGGCAGATCCAGAGATCTTATGAAAAATGAAAATTTGTAGAAATTTCATTCGAAGGAGATGTCAATACTGAATCTACCCTCTAGGCTTTATAACAGTAGAATTACCTCAGCATCAGATACATCGATCGTACAGCTTTATTGAAGAGGGTATCACAGAAGATATGATATGATGCATGTGATGTACAATTGAAGGGCTCATGGTCTATTGGGTCTACATACGAATTTCTACATTCTTGAATTTTAAACCGGAATAGATTCCGTATAAAAGATTTACGGAGATCTTGTCGATTGGATCTCAGTTCTACAATCTGATACATAGATCCAATGGACTTTCAATTCTCAAGTCTGCTTCAGTACCTCTCTTCTCTCTCTGCTTTTTTGTAGTTTTATTTTTGGTGGTGGTCATAAAATAACCGCTGAGATTCCGGAAGCATGACAACCGAAACTCAAATCAGAGAAAAAAGGGAGTTGCCAAATTCCAGCTACATACATGTATGTCAAGATAGTTCATCAATCGAAGAACATGGCGTACATATAGGTTCGTTTATGTCGGTGTAATTGAGTACTTCGGAATTCTGTTTTATTTTTTCTTGTTTCCATAAAACCTCTTGCAGAATTCATTTTGTCTTCAACTTATCTTGCTCGTTAGTAATAAGAGAGGTAAAAATTCTCAAGGGTTAATATAAAATACACGCGAACTTCTGTTACAGTTCTCCGCAGTACTGATCAGAATTTCGGTACAAGATCGAGCAAACGTTGAATTATATCTTTGTTCTTTAAAGGGCACTTGAACGAGCAAGAGTGCCGCAATAATGGCTGTTGTAAGCTCTTACTTATTTCGTACTTGAAACAATGCCTGTATACAAACAGGAAGTAATCGATCCGAAGCCCATCAACCTTGCGCCCCTTCGAAACCAGCTATTTTATTTCATGACATTTCCATTTTATTTCAATATTTTCTACCTCCGATAAATTTCATATTTATACTCAGAAAATGTAAAAGAAAATATTTAACTGTCCACCTAAAAGCTCGGTGAAAAAACTCACTGAAAGGACATCGCGTTGACCTATACCTACGAGCTAAACTTGTTGCTTTGCGTGCTTACAGGGCTTAAATGAAGACGCGACTGCGTTGATAAGTGGTAGTTGCTAATGGAAGGGTAGGTATACTAGGTAGTACATGCAGCCATCTTCGTTTAGAGTCTATATAGTTACTTGCAAGAACAAAGATAGATGGAATAATTGATCGCCTTGCGCCTGCAGGAGTTGCGAAAAATTGCACTTGTTGCTTCTACGTGCGTGCCATGGTAGAACGGTATTAAATATATAGTTATAGTTGCCTATAGATACTCAAACGATAAGTAAAAGCAACGTAGCTGCGGCGCGTGCTCTTTCAAGTAGTTCATTTCGCGTTACACCCTTTTCACTCTTTGTGTTATTATTGCTATTTCTATTATAAAACTCGAGTTGGGAAAATTTACGCTAAATGAGCAACGAGAATACCCGGCTATTGTCAAACCCGGTGAAGTGCCTAGGCGACACACATTCGCTCTTAAACTCCAACAAGCCTCGATAAATTCGCTCTTCGAGGCATCGCTAGAGGAAATTCTTGTGCTAGATGCAATTTTCGGATGAAATTTTCGCGCCATGAAATGGTTAGCGATTTATTAAGATTCAGAAAAAATATAAACTTCCTTTAGATTTTCGATTCGGGTATATTTCTGTCATGCTGCAGTTAAGAGAGCGTTTATCTTTTTAATTCAATGCCGCTTGATTGGCAGGGAAAATAATTAACCGACATGTCGATCATAGTAGCTGATAATTCACGCTTTAGTCAACATCTACCTTTTGCACAATTTCACATACGATAGTATAGAACGAATGAAAAAATAGCTTGACGTTGAGTTTCCTTGACCACTGTTCGACAATTTAAAAAATTCTTATCCGCACTCTGTTCTGCGTCGATTTTATTCGTAAAATTCTATTTCATGAGTTAATTCGTGAAAATGCCTGACAGTGATTTCATTCTGATTTCGTAGCATCTATTTATTCAACTTTATATTTATATTACACCCTAAGGTCGTAGCACGTGGATAAAAGCCAGTCCTGATATTTTCCGTTTTTCTTCGTTTAATTTGCTCTTATTTTCTTTTCATGTTTTTGCCAGAACATCCCACACTGAAACCAAGCCTCCTCGGGGGCCGAAAGAGATACACATTTGCTGGACGAGCAGAAGCTGGTATATTTATTTCGTCAACCCACGACTCTACAAAAAGACTCTGTAGAAAACGACATGGAGGGTAGCTTTGTGCTTTTATCTTTGCTCGTGTAATTATTCAGTACTTGATTCGGCGGAAGGTGGGGTGAAATGTCCGTGATTACATGATTACCGGAATCGTCTGCTTCTTTGAATATTCATTCTTATTTTTCAACTCATTTTCTTACACTCGTTGAAATAAGCCTACTAAGGTGTGACTTACGGTGCTTTAGAAATTTATCGATCAGGGAATCTTGGGTTCTCAGATTCTCGCTGTATCATGTTTACGACAGGGTCGAGAGGTTGATATATGGACAAAAGTTGGCAAGCTTCGAATCGATAAACTCGATTTGTTTCCAATCACTGGGGATTTCTTAGCGCGGACGAATTTCTAATCAAATATGGTTTGCCCTTAGGCAAATCTATTAGTCGCGATAGTATTTCGCGAACCGCAGATTGAAAAATTGAGTATAAATCCGGCTTTGAAAGAATATTTCTTACTTCAAGTCCAAAATACATAATTTATGAGAAACTTTTATTTGGCTACCAGGCCTGCAGGGGGTCTGTCTCTTAAATTTGGTTCACCAAGGGCAGGAGAAGATCCGAATCTACGTATAGTGATAATAATAATTCAAATCAAAATTACCCCGTCGTTTCATTTCCCTGCATGACGTTAAATTTTACCGTTGAAATAAAAGTCAATCGAGGCGACGCTGCCGGGGGTATATTTCTGCATGTACTCAAATTACTTATAAAAGTGATTCAAGTATAAGTACGTGCATGTATAATGAAAATTTTCGTGCGTAGGGGAAAAGTCTCTTAAATTTCAGGCTGTGCTTTCTTTAGGTTATCGCTTATATCGTTCAGACTCGGCACGATCTTGGGATTGTTTTAAGATGATGTATGCACGTTAGGGTGGTCCTTAATCAGATCATTTTCGAATTTCAATGCTCCCATGGGTCAGGACGTTTCTAAATATATAAAAAAAAATTTAGCCAAAACCCCAGGTTCCTATCTCGATCCTAAGTACCCCCTCCAAGGCTTTCGAATTTTCCCATTAGAATAAAACACGATTTGTGACATTTCGCGGTTAATTTTTTTAATCTTATCGCAGTATAGTTCCGAAAAATTTCAAACTTGGTACACCCCTTACCCGTAGCAGTAGGTATTTCATGAAAATTCGACAGATTTTCAATGATATAATTTTCGCAGCTACAGCGCACCAAAAAACATTTCTCATCTCCGAATTGTGATAAATAAAATTTCGTCGTTAAAAATTTGTAAATTTTTCACGGATACCTACTACTGTAGGTAAGGAGTGTACGGAGTTTCAGATTATTCAAAGCGATGATCCGATAGGGAGTAAAAAATAACCCCGAAGTACTAAAAATCGTGTGTTATTTAAACGGGAAAGTTCAAAGGTTTTGGGACGGTACTTAGAATCGGGATAGTAACCTGGGATTTCGAATACATTTTTTTGTTTATATTTGGAGAATTTCTGGCTCGTGGGAGCATTGAAATTCAAATAGGACCGAATTAAGGACCACCCTAATAGTATACATATGCAAATAAGGAAAGAAAGTTCGATGTCATATCGCGTATTGTTCTTCGAAAATTTAGAATTGGTTCAATTTATTCTGAATCCATCCGATTGTAAATATTTGCCGTTTATATCGAAAAGTATTCTGCCTCCCGCGTACGCACCTGTTTATACAAATTGGTTTCTTTTCCCTTCAGAGTCCCTAAGATATGCAAAGCTTTAGTTTGCAACGCAAATGCGTTGCGCCGTCGAAATGTGACCCCGACGCGAGACGTCGCAACACAACGCCCTAAAAATCGACCCTCCTCATCTGCCAGTTTGTCTTTTGCGCATCTGACCGTCAAATAAATTTCCCGATGTTGTTACTGTCCTCGTTGCAAAGTTCCGAAAGTAACTTACAACCTTAAAAGTCTCGGGTAAAAGTATAGTCGGATAAAAACGTTCGTCGCAACAATTTCTTGTGACTAAAGCATCCCACGGGAATAAAGTGCGATCTTAGATTGTAGAAATTCTTTCTATAGTTTCGAGGAATGATCCTCTCCGTATCACAAATATAGGGGAAAAAATTGGTAGACGAGAATACAGCATTCGAGTGGAGATTTCATCAGCGAAAAATTCTCTGGATTTAAGAAATTCCCTTGGTACGATACGATATAAGGGGCTGTGGGCACCGACTGAAGGGTGGATTTAGAAAACAATCAAAAGTCGGGCGCAGTTTTGGCGAAATATATTATCTCAAGTTTTCGGAGCCTTTGTTTTGGACGTGCCAAACGCAACGCCTAGAGCTCGTAAATGAAGCTTACTTGGAGAAATGGGATTTGTCGGTCGTGTATCACTCGGTCTATACGGCCGTTCGCAAACTGAAATGCGAACGAATCCTTTATCACGGTATATACGCCGCTATCATCTCCCGTTGCCTTGCACCGCAATAAAAAATATAAAAATAAATAAAAAACTGAGAAAAGAAGGAAAACAGAAAACCCACTGTACACGCTCCTTATGACACTTGGATTTAACGCAGATAAACTGCGCCTTGGATTTATCTAAATCCGTCACGCTGCATGAATTTATGGATAAATATAAATACTTATGGGGTAAAGTGAGTAAATACGGACCACCACTGAGTTTCGAACATTTTTTCTTGTTATTTTATTAAATTTCTCACGAAACGTACTTAAAATTTTGAACATCGTTTGAAGAGATGAAACGCTGTTTCTCGTACGTTCTAGCAAGTCATATCAACTCACTAACGCTCAAATTCTCCCATCGAGTATGGTCTATATCCACTTATTTTGTCCCCTACCCAAATTTTGATATCCAACGGGGCAGTATACCCATTTTTTTAGGAATCGAATCCTGGAAGAAAGAAAGTGACAAAGTGTTCGGTTGTAATTTTGGAGTATGCTATACGCGAGGATCTCTCGGAGAGTAATGGTGTTGGCAAACACAGCTGGGTTGATAATTAATATTGCACGCACTTAGAAGATACTTGCAAGGGAACAGAGAGAATCAGTAATTCAATAGCGAGGTTGAGGTAGACGTGTCGTTTCAGGTAAAATATGCATGTACCACCTAACTAACCAAACCCATACCATCATTGTTCGCCGACGTGTATTCAATGCACTCGTGGTAGATGCGGAATAGTCAGCGCACCTCATTTATGTTTTCGAGGTGACGATGAAATGGGAGTCAAAGAGGAAGTTGTTTAGTGAGAAAACTCGATTAAACGGCTATACAATCTATACAGGAATAAAACTGAATCTCCCGTAATGATACGAGCTTTCAAATCATCCTTCGAATTTTGTAATCACCTGAATATAAATTTATCCATGCCATAGAAAGCCACATCGAAATTTATTTATAGGACATACGAGAGTGGCTATCAGATCTATAATTATATCCTATCATATTATAAGCCGTAAGAAATTGTTATAGAAATTGACCAAAATTGACTACAAAAAAAGTTGACCGAATCGATACACCTATATTTAGACGGGATATCTATACTAGGTACAGGTTATGGGTATTATAATTGGAAACCAAGATTATAAAAGAAGAGTTATTACCTCTAAGCTCCGTGTGTTCGCCGGCAAGGAATGTGTGCAATAATTCATCGTGCTAGGGCTAGGGCACGGTCGGAATAGGGCTGTAAGTCAGAAGACACGATTTTGGGTAAGCTGACAAAGACTGGAAAATATTTTAAACAGCTAAGAAAAGCGTGAAGAATTTTCGAAGCATTTGAAGCACCGCGGTATTTGACGACACTGAACTTTATCGATACACGAAGATCCTGGAAATATTCATGGATGTATTTCAAGTTTATTTAACCAAACGTAGATTCAAACGGAAACGATCTGATTACTTTAACAAACGAATTGAATCTCGAATCCTACTAGTTTTACAATTATGTGGTTCCCCGTCGACGTTTTCCCATAAAGTAGGATCTTCGAAATCACCGTTTATTCATATTTATGATCGTTATAGACCATGTAATCATTTAGGTATGTGGCTTTGGGACGATTAATTAAGCTTTTTTATCAAAAACGTTCAGTCATCCACCCTTGCATAAACTGGATACCTAACCGTGCTGAGTTGAAAATTGTTTCAGTTTGTTATGGTAAAAAATATACTATAACAAGCAGCGTTAAGAGCTTTATACAACGCGCAAAAATTCTGTGGGTTGCCCATCAGTTACCGCGTTTTGTGACTTTGATCGCATCGGGACATGGGAGGAGGAGTTGTCCAATTTCGTCGAAAGTTTACACCAGACATTCCGAACTCGCAGGGTAACTTTTCCCGAACTTTTATTACGGTATCTTATGAATTCCCGTTTATTTCAATCCACCGAATAATGTGCGCCGAAAAGGAACGAGATAACCGGTTGCAAAGACGACCTTGTTGTTGGCTGGCATCCACGATAATTCTAAGTTAGGGAAAATTTCAACGATGGACTAATCAGAAGGATAAATGGTAGGTCACCAGGGTTTAGAATTTGAATCAGGCGTAGATACATGGAAATAGGGATAGAAAGGGATAGAAAACAGAGAGACAGACCCTTGTCCAGTTGGAAAACGAAACCCTCTCATCACGCGCGGGTCGTTGGTGCAAATTAGGCTTAACAAATGTATGCCGAGGGCAACGGGGTCCCAGCCAACTATGTGAATGCCAGGGGGTTGCTCCGAGCTTAATTTTGTTAAACGCTAACGCACAGAGGCTGAACCTCGTCAAATGTACAACTTAACCCTTTATCTCTGGAAACGGGTAATGCAAATAGGGAAAGAGCGAACGGAATTTTTGTGTGAAAGAAACGAAATATTACCCGCGATTTGCGTATCGTTATAAATGTTTGCTTATAGATATAAATCGTCGCCAAAAGCTGAGCTTGCACGGCGCTGCGCTAGCCGTGCAGTTTAATTCCCTTGAATTTTTCGTACGTCGAATAACAAAGTTTTTTATCAAATTTTTAGAATTCAAAACGGAATTCGGTCCCGTGGTTATTGGTTTGTCGATCGTATTATTGTGAACTGAAGCTATATGATTTCCGTTTCCTTCAGCTACGTAGAATTCATTCTTAGGATGTCGATATCTGTAGTTGACCCACAACAAGCATCGACTGTGGAATACCGTCATATGCAAGCATCCAGATCCTATAAATGGTTCAGTCGAGGAAAGGAAACTTGAAAATTGAAATTCGGTCTATCAGAGATTCACCGAGTCTATTTATCCCACCGTAACACGTCAACATCGAAGTAGAGAGGCGATAGTTGGATGATTTCCTGCTAGGATGAAGTAGGTGGAGATGAGCGTGCCTCGAGAGTAAATTACAGTGTAGTGGATTTTCGGAGTAAAACTTTGCTTTGCAGCTGGTGGATTCTGGTTTTACAACCTTTGCATTTAAAACACTGTGCAAAGCGGTAACGACGACAGCTGCACTTTGTATATCCGGGTCGTTTGCCGGCACCGATTCCGTCCCTCATGGCGATTTATAACCGCAGCATAGGTATACATAGTTTGCGGATAAAGCCAGGCATTCAATGGGCTGCAGTTATTCGAAACTACGTCCCGGAGGATTGCGATATTTCACGAACTCCTACTAAAATCTTGATAATAACTTCTCTACGGAAAAGTTACACGATTCGTCATGAAAAGATTCGCTATTTTACAATTCCGGTTTGGGTCAATTTGGGAGAACCTTAGTGCTGATGCTTTTGAATCCGTTCTCGACGGTGTCCGACATCTCTGGACAGTGTCCAACCGGTTTTCTACTGCCTCACATTATTTCTGGTTTCATAAAATCACCGTAGCGGAAGATAGTCACTTTGAGAATACCACCCGCCCATTTCCCTATTTTCATCCGTGTAAGAGGTACTCAAAGACCCGTGAAGAACAGACAGGAAGCCGGAAAGAGCTGGGCCACGGCACGGCGGAGAAGACATTTGCTTGGAATTAGCATCTCAAAGTAGGTGGGTATCTCTCCTTGAAGACCGCCGGTATACACATATACCTATATACTACGGATGAAAACCAAGTCTAGGTGAACATTGGCCCAAACTCTCGGTATGAGTAATAATACCTCGGTTATCATGCATGGTGCCTCCACTATGGGATTCTCTACAACGATAACGACGTTCGCGTATGAGCATATGAGACACTGTCGTATTAATTTCAAGAAGCTTCTGCAAGATTGATCATAGAATAGAATGCTGAAGCAGGAATCCGCTAGGAAATATGGTTCTTCGAATGACTGGCACACCGTGGAGGAATTTTCTATTGACTCAGCTTTTTCACAGCTGATGACAAGTATTTTGAGACATGATTCAAAATTATTTCACATTTTATGGAGTTCAATTTACATAGATTATTATCAATCCACGAAAAATCACCAAAGAAAAAGTGGCTGTCGTAGGGTACAGATCGCATCGTTCATTGAAGCTTCTTCAAATTGGAAGAGAACATTCTACATCAATGTGATCTCAGGGTAAACCAAAGATATCGATCAATTTGATATTTGAATACGAAATTTTCTGATTTTAAATTATATTTCCATAAATGTTGAAGAAAAAAGTTCGTTTTATGCTCAGAAAAATAGAATACTGACCTCATTTCTGTATATTTGAAAATAACTATCTCCAACTCCCCCTCGAAAAGTATGATTTCATTTCAAATATCGGTAGAAACAAATCCCTCAGTGACCTGTGATGGAAATGAACAAACAACACCTCGTTATCGTTAAAAATGTATATTAAATAGCTGAATTATTCTACATACGCTCACTGGTTTAATACTTCGTTATTGGCTGTTATCCAAAAGTAGGAAGAGGAATAGGGAATCCCAATAACTAGGATCGACAGTCGCGACATCCTAGGGGCATCACGTCCCACCAGAACAAGGTAGAACGTTTTACGACTGTGAGGTGTGTGTAGACCCATTTTTCCTAGTGCAGAGGGTTCTAGTCAATGTAATACGTGCTAGTCTACTTCTTTCCCATCTCGTCACTTTACTCCAGGTGAAGAGAATCGGGGGACTAATCAGGCCACTTAATTATAGCCCAAAGGATACGGTCAAATAGAGTGAGACGATGGTTTCAGACTTGATATGAATAAATCGAGGTTTTGTGAATTAAGAACTGAAATAGATTCGCTATTTCTAGTACTCGAAGCTCCACTCGGTTTTCATTTTCGCCTTTTTTTATGGATTAACGGAATCACGATGTGTAACGATTCCATCTAATTATATGCACAAGTGAAACGAATCGTTAATAAGCTGTTCGTTTCGATCCATTCTAAAAACTCTTCGTTTTCTTTGAAGGAGATATAATCAGGTCATTATTAGGATCCTTCCTTCTAACATTCTGATTTCAATCTCGTGGTTTCGTTATCTGATGCATTCCTCTTGGAAGCTAAATAAATCCCAAGCTTAAGTTATCTCCAGCTCGGTGCAGGGCCATTTAACTGCAATTTTATCGGGTCCACTTATAGGTACATTTGATCCAACGACAGGAGAAACTTTCCCTCATGTAGGAGTAACCTAGTGATCCGAAAATTCTGGTACGAATTTTACTGGCTGGCATTTCGATTTTATGGGTTCAATATCGGGATTTTACTACAGAAAATGTCGAAAAAAGGTGTGATTGCTGTTGCGCGACACCCAGACTCCATCATATATGTCTCGTCACATACCCCAAATAATGATAATGATATTAACAACAATTTTTGCTAGAAAGTCCATCCAACAAATTTTTTATTCTACTTTCATATCGCATGAAAAATTCTCGGATAGGTATTCTATGAACGATAATCAAAAATAGTGAGTCAATATACCCGTTGATGATAAAACGTTACTCCAATTTGTCACAACACCGTATTGCCGCAATCTATATATATATTTGAAATTAGCAATGCGTGAACGATGAAGGTATCGATCAAATGTGAGTAATTAGACCGCAAAGTGATTTGTGAACGTCCGTATATGGAGAGGGTTCACTTTGTCGGTCCTATAGTTTCCAGAATATTCCCGTTTTTCGGGGTAAAGGTTGTTCCCTTTCGAGGTCTCCGTTGAAAATGATACTATATAACGCCCAGTAAATTATTTTTACATTCAAAACGAAGAACACCAGGGACAAGTTACTTCATGGGGTAATGCTATTCGCGCATCCAACTTTGATGATGAATAACTTTGCCATTTTTCATCCTGGAGGGTTGATTTTTTTAATGCTCTCAATTTAATCAGGAATACGATTTTATACATGCATAATATCATATCGACAAAGTTGACTCAACCCAACGTTGATCAATAAGAATAATTTAATAGGTGGTTCATCTTTGCGATTCAAGGTTCATAATCATTTTATAAAATTAATGATTCACTAAGAAGAGGTATGAAGTATTCACCGATTCATTTGATACACTAATAATTACATCAAATCTGAACCAGTTTCAATTTTGATGATCCAGTGATGCAGTTTCTGACATTACCAAACTGTTAGGCGCAAGCATTTGCTTTTGGGATAATTATCTCTAACAGTAAGCTCTGCAAACGTTTCTTGCCCGCAGCTTCTGTCCGACGCATGTTTGTGTTTAGCGCTAATTACTGTACTGTTTAACTAATGTAGTTTATAGTAAATCCAGTGTTCTTGATCTAGAACCGAGTGACTGTGTCCTCGGAATCCTGAATGCGTGTTTGAGGTACATTTTTCATGTAATGTTGGAGGCGATCACATTTCGTCCTTTTATAGCGTACTCCGTTGGTTTAAGCCTGATTTGGGGATACCATTATCTCTTCGTGTGCTCGTCTATACCAATTTCTATTGTGCAAAGTCCTTTCGTACCTTTATGACCGCCTTAAATTTTGGTCTGACGTCTGAACTCGAAGCATGAGACGTAACTGTGTGGAATAATGAATTGTATCACTCCGGCAAGTAATCTTCTTCGTTTTTTATCCTCATTTCTATTCTCATCTCTGATTTTCAATCCAACTCGCGTATGTTTTCTTTCATTTTCCCGAAAACTGGGTAAAATCAATCTATCCGTCCACCCATTTAGCTACCTAATTAAAAGAGCGATTATTATCTCAAGCCTGCAATTACCGGTGAAGTCTGCTGAAATTTTTTTGGAATATTAGCAATTCTGAATTGCGTAGTCTGAAAAATATTCTAGCTCCCATCACTCAAACTTTACAGACTTTACCTTACGTTCAACGGAACGTTACAACGTCCTCGACAGATAATTTCCAAAACTTTGATGAAAGACCTTCAACGGGCAAGGCACTATCCAAGCAAATGTCCACGTCTCGAGAACTTGTTATGCTCGATAACCTATTGGATTTAAAATCGGGTCGCTAACTAAAGGATGAATTTGGATCATTGCCAGTCAATTTTAGATCGACAAGACCACACAAACGACTTGGCAAATGCGAAAACTGAATCACTTTGTTCGAAACGGGGACACAGCTTATATAATTTAAGAATACGTACATACATTTACCTACATCGGGATTAAAACATCGCGAAGGTATCGATTGTTCACATTTGTGATACGATAAAATTTTATAAGAAAGAAATAATTCGACGATGTGTTATCCAGGTAATATATTATACCGTACATACGTCACTGTTCACTAAAACCTAGATACGTCTGCGCATGATAACTTGTAGAGAATTTTGCGTGATAGCACAATAACATGTGATGTAGGATACGTTCATTATTATGAAAAAAGTTTTTCCTCATGCCAGATGTAGCAAGCTGCAGGCAACTTTAGCCATGCTACTCTATCACGTTTTCCTGAACTGCGATGAGTGTGCTGCATACCAGTATACGTCTACTCTTTTACCGGCTTCAATCTCACGTGCATTGAACAAGTGCCTTAAACTTAGATATTCTTGAATTTCTAGTGCGACATTGTGTAGAAATTTAGCCCCAAATCCATTTTTGGCTACGGAAAGCTGCACCCTTTCCAAACGCGATACTCACCCTGAGGGAAAACTCTGTTTAAAGCAATCGATCGTTTATTACGGGCAAGAAAATGCCTATTTAGTTACACACAACGAAATATTGATTGTATCGAGCAATTATTTGTTCAAATCTTCCTTATTCCTAATCGCTGATCGATCGTTTCAACCGCAATTTACTTCTTCATCTACGGAAGATATATATTATCATTTATACATTTGATTAATTTAAATCGAAAATATAATTTTGTTAAGTTTAGTTTAACTTTTCATAATAATCGAAAGCATAAAGTGTGACACTCAAATGTCAGTTGCAATGGGAATTTGGTCGAACTTTATCGCGAAGAATCATTAAATCGTTTCTATATTTGCTCATTGCATGTGACGGTCTACATTGGAGTACGTGATCGACGGGCACGACATGTGTAACGATATTCAAATATTACCTGTTTGTAAAATATTTGTTGTGAGTGAGATAACGACGAAGTGCTACAGCGAACACCCTCACGTTTCCAAGCTCTTGCATGCTAACTGTAGATAAATAAAATTGCGTGTAACAGAGACACGTAGGGAAGTAGAGGTTTGCACGACTGCCACCACGCATGACTTATATCAAGGGTATTATTCCACATACGGAACTAAAACCTCCACAATCTCTGGAGCTGGTCTAGTCATATCTCTTGCTCGTAGTTTTGTCACATCATTACACATGTAGCTTGCCTCAACGTTTCACTGCGAAATTATTACACAGTTCCAATATGTCTGGTATACACCATATCAATTTTCTAGCATTCAAATTATACCGTCAAAAGTCGTTTCGTCATCATTTGCTTACGAATTTTTATAGCTTTTACGTTTCACTCACTCGTCTATCCTGTCTGCTTCCTACTGGATTACCATTCTTCAATAGAACGATGAAACCAACCCTCGACCTCTTTCATTCAATACAAACAAGCTGTACCCGAGGACAGGGTTCAGAAATAAAAAATTTACAAATTTTCTCAAAGTGTACACGTCCGTCATTCTGGAACCGAAAGTGATATAGGTCTGAATAGCGCGAACTACTCGATCCTCTATGGAAACTGCATCCGAATCGTTCGAGTGGTTGCTCCGAAATCATGCCGATACAAAATCTGCCCACACGCCATGCATACAAATTTTTTCTTTCGGCACAAACTACTATGCTAAGTGCTGTCGAATAAACATCAATAGTAAACCGGAATATCAGTGATCCGAATCAAATTCAGTAATGTCAGTATTGCGGATCGTGGAAGCATTGCGGTTATTCTTGAATGAATAGTGTCGAGTATGGCGATAGCCGCAGGACATCAACTGAGGACAGCATAAACTAATTCGGTTATCATCAAATTCACTCCATTCCAAATCCATCCATAGCCATCGGTCTAAACTAGAGAATTGAATCAACTCTCTGAAAAAATTTATCTTATTGGATTCCACTTTATTCCGTTATGTGGATTCCAATTCGCTCGCCTCACTAGACTAGAACACGGTCTTATTCCAGGTCTTATGCCGAACCGCAGTTGTCTCATGATCACCATAATTCTTGCCTATATACCTTTTAGGGGATGGGGATCGCGAATACGGTAGGGTTGAGCAGAATGGATGGAAGGCGTGTCACATCTTCTGGGAAAATTGATTCGGAAAGCTGAAAAGTGAACTAACTATGACGGTACCCTATGAGGTAAAAAAAATTCTTTAGCAATTTCTCGTAGCGAACGTAACGAGATTAGGTCAGGGGACTCAGGATCGTGGTAGGGTTCAGCATCCCTATCTCCCGGGTGTTTGGTTGATCGTCTTTATCTTTCGCTCACAGGCCACTACACACCAGAATTACGCCACGGATTTCAAACTTTCTTTCATCTTTGTTGCTTCGATCCTTTATTCAAGGCTATAGAATAACCCGCGGGGTCTCGAGGACGGAAAAACTATCAATTATAGTAGTTAATCAACTCATTAAATACCACAAACTCCATTAACCACTTGCCATATACAATCGCGGAAGATGGCAAGAGCTGGTGACCTCGGTATTTCATGCATGCTGATATAACTCACATAGCATAGTGGCAAATTTCGGAATGGAGTGATTTTTTCATTAACCTTCTTGGTGTAAATCAAACAAAGCTCAAGATTGAACTTCTGACTAGATATCTCGTAACAAATTGTTGCAAAAAGACTATTGCGTGGTTTTTGATTTCTGACTAATCTATACTCTACATCCGGTGCCTCTTGTGTCTCGTAATCTTGTAGATAAATTTTGTTTCCGAAATATGTGTGAAATATAAATTTTTTTGGATCAATATTCCCGACTAGCGAGTGTCAGAAATTGATGAAATTAAAAGACATTCCGAAAATCGTAAAGTATACTGTAAGTACTGCACTGTATTCGGTGTGTATCAATAATAAACGTACTCTATAAATTTCGTGGAGTGAAAATCGTGCCAGTAGCAGCCATTCTCGCTCTTTTGGGAGTTTAATGTTATTTTGTTACGAATTTTATTGTTAGATATGTGAAATATGGGCTGAAAATTGTGCGAGAGAATATGCTATGGCAAACTACACTGTCGTTGTAACATTGAACTTCGTTTGAGGAATGAAACTCCTTCAGGTGAACACGCCACTTTCACGAAAAGCTTAGAGCTATAACACGCCTGCATGTTACATATTGCTATTCGAGTAGAACCGTTCTCCTTCATGTTATATTCCTGGATGAACTTCAAGGTGGAATGATATCTGCTTTGAAAAACATCTCACTCAATCCCTTCCCGAAAAAGGGGCTGCAGGAATCGCATAAAGATCAAAGCGGCTTAGTACTTGCTTTTATTACGATCTCAATGGTCCCTGCCTTGATGTGATGTTTCCTTACATTTTATGTTTAAACTGAAAGTTTTTCTCAAAGGTTCGATTCAAATAATATAAATATTTTCACATTTACTTTTCAGCTTTTGACATAAAAATTGATCAATCTCATCTTACCAATCGAACAATGATCGCGATAATTTTTTTTTCAAATAATTTGAAGCAAAAAAAAAACTCATGGCGTATGAACCAGGACCAACGAAGCATCTGGAAAATTTTTTGCCGACATTTATCTTTGGTTTAACTCCTGATGTGAACCTGCCTATCAGTTATCTGCGACGAAAGTTGACTAACAGAATCTAAGAGTCACGAAAAACTGTCATTTTTATCTTGGGCCGAGTACCTATCTACGTCGAAGCACACGAAAAGTGTATGAAAAATAAAATGTGTAGATTCAGTGAAGAATATTTCCTTGCGAATAAACATACAGTACCTATACAGTGAGGAAATAACAGAGAATGGAAAGTAAATGGTAAAAGCAGCTCGAGAGGCAGTCATGTGGCATGAGTTGCTCCCGTCACTCCGAAAATTCTGCGTTTGGTGGAAATCGCGATATTGAAAGAAATAGAAAGAAGACGAATTTCGTTTTTTTCCATCATTCAATTTGGAAAAATATAGCGATAATTTGATCTAATCGAATCGTTAGTAGAAACGTTAAACCTTTAGTCACAGATGCGACGGTTATAAAAGACCAATCGATAGAAGTCCTCATCCCTACGGAGCTGGAGGTCGGATTCTGTCTTTTTTTCCCTCCATTCCGCGTTGCTTCGAACTTCTCTTTTCTTCTTTATACGTTTAGTTGCACTAGAATAATCCGAATAAAGTGAAAAACATCGTACAGTCAGACAGAGATAGACGACCTGAGAATGAAATTGAATGTTTTATAGTAGATAGGTATATATAGGTATATTATTTTTTGGTATTTTTTTTTTAGAGACAGAAAAGCTCTTCTCGTCTCCCTATACCTAAACGTGGAATTAAAATCCTTTGGTAGACGGGCGCGTCACCCCACAAGATTTATAATCTCCTGTTTAAGAAGATCAAATTAATTAAAGATAGCATCTTAAGCTTCAGGGAAGTCCGTTCTACGAAGGAAGAGGGTAGATTTTGGAAGATGACGGTACATGGACCAGAGCCTATCCATTAAATCTTCTTAACTAGGGTAACACCCGAAGGGGGCACAAATAGAATTATACAAGGCTCAACGGAGGGTCCTCGTAATCCTAGCGAATAGGTATGCTTCTTGATGTTGGTTTTGTTATAGACATGGTCAAAGCTTCTCTTTCGAATAGGAACTCCTCTTTGGTTCGTTCGCTCGATAGTTTATCAGTCACAAAGTAAACCATCCTTAGTAATAAGGAGCTGAAGCAGATGTTATTAAAAATTACCTAGACTTAATATTTCTGAATAGACAGATGAGTCCTAACAGAGATTAATCACCCTGTGTCACATATAATTATCAGTCGGATGTACTCCGTGAGATTCTTAACTAACAAGAAACTATTAATCAATGTAATTAATTTCCAAGCATAGTTATACATACTCCAAGGATTCTAGAATTCAGAATTAACGTTATGGATAATTTTGACGAAAAGTACAAGCATAGCTGATAAGAATACCGGAAGCAAATTGAGAACCAGGCTATGCGGAAGATGTATCGTTCGAAAATTTGACATCAGCTTGATTCCCTCATTGAATTTAACGGTTTCTTTTCATCATTGCATCGAGAGCTCCGAAACTTTCGTTAACGTGTGACACAGCCTGACACATCGTACCAGAGAGCCAAAGACTTTGATAAATAGTTATTTTGGATAGAATTTCTTATAGTCGTAGTAAAGAGGATTGTAAGGACTGATAAATGATATTAGAAGCTCCATAGAAACCAAAAAAAAAAAAAATTAGAATAGAATTTATCTCATCTGCTCTGAAGCGGGAAGATTATGTTTGCAATATGTAACCGTGGATGCTGCAGAATCTCATGCACCACGTCAAAAGACATATTACCCGGGGCTATACCTATGTAAGTATACATATATACACGGTCCATGTAGAGAGGGCATCAGACGAGTACGTGCAAATTACTCAGCGGGTAACGCGAATTAATAGGAACCTAGGGATTAAAACGGTAGGTATACCGTCTTCAATTTCACTTTGAAGTCTCCTAGGACGTTTCTATGCGGGAAAACAAGCAGAGCGGGTTATTTGAAAGGTGCTTGTGAGACGGTAGGGTGCGTTCCGGAACTTGGTCTTTCATAAATCTTCCACGAACGCATACATGATAAATATTCGTCATAGTTTGCAGACACATTCTATCGCAATCAGAAGTGTTTCTGGTATGAGATTACGTCTGTTGCTTGCAAAAAAAAAAAAGATTGGTTAACGCTGATTCCGTTCACCACTCCGAGAGCTTCTCCGGCCGGAGAAATTAAAACTGAGCTACAAAAGTGTTTCGTCAAATTTCGCACGCAAAACACACTCGCAGCTACAAATTTCTGCCGCTATGACAAGAATTTAGAATTTGTAGCTTATGGCTAGAATTAAACTCCCGATAGTTTTACCAGCAGATGCTACAAGCACTGTTCCCCATCCATCGTTTACACTGACATGAGACAATGAGCATTCTGATGTGAACGTCGATACTAAGTTTCGGAAAATATGATTACTATTTCTTAGTTCGTGAACGATTTGAACTTTTCCCTTGGAAAGTGATTGGTAGATGGTTCCTCTTCTCTGGTACAGAGCGCAACACTTCGTTTGATCGAATACTTCCGGAATTTTTAAGATATTGACCTTTTTTTTTTAAAGCGGCTAATTTTGCTAATGAAAGGATGTCAAAACAGCAATTCTGAACCTCTCGTAACTTTTTCATCAATGATTTATAAGAGCGGACGTTTTCCTCCCTCCGCGAGGCTGGGATACTCCCTTGGTTTAATTCAGGTTTAAGAATAATAACGTAAGATGTTATTTAGCAATTCAAAGTGCTCTTTGGATTAGACCTCTGTGATTTTTTCTCTTCGAGTTATTCGATCTCAAAGGGGAAGATTCGCCTTGGGAACTGGAGAAAAGGCTGATTTTCTGCATCAAGATTCGCGGCAGCGAATAGCCGCCGAGTACCTACCCTTAGGCCAGCGAGCGCCAGCTGATTGTGAGAAACATTCATTCGAGCGAATTATAGTTATACTTATAAGCATTGCGTCATACTTTCCGAACCCCTCAATGTTTTTCAAACGAAATTTATGAGGCCGTAAGTTTCAAGTCACACGATCTCCTTTTCAAAATTTGGAATAAATCGGCCGAATCGTTCCTAAGATTTTCACCATCGAATTTTATCTGAAACGACAATCTTCTACTCTTTCTTCTCCGCAGTCACGAGCTAAAATCCACGATATCTGACGAACCTTAAACGTATGGTTTCGAAATTTGAACGTGGTTCCGGCTGCCGAAATTTCAACCCTTGTTGATTTTGAGCAGAATAAAACACCGTATACAAAAGCTGAACCTTCCGTTTCCTAAACAGGATAAAAATTATGAGGATAAAAAAAGCTTCTCGTTACTTCTTAGGGCAAATTACTTTTTCAGGGTATCACTGATTGTCTTTTTGAAAAACTTGGCCATGATTCATTGATCAAACATTCGGGAACGAACCTGAAGAAAATAAATAAAAAAATAGGATAAGATAAAGTATCGTAAGAAATAACGGCGTAGCGTCTTTAAGGATACTGAAGATACGAATTTTTTTTCTATTTTTTTTTTTTTCTTCCCCCGAGTGTGTGTGTGTGTGTTTTACTTCGCTGCGGAAACATCAAGAAATTTATTGGATTACTTGCGGGTCGTTTATCGCGGATGGTCGAAAAACGTTGACGAGAATTCGGCTTGACATTGCTATTCTGTTCAGGACTAAACTTGGGGTTCGATCTATCAATGAATATTGCCCTGAGGGGCCCAACGGGTGTATGCAGGGTCCACCAATTTATGTCAAACGTGGCCGAAACAGAGGGGAATATTTGATATTCTCTTGGCAACGGTATCCGCACGTACAACTCCCCATGGCAACATCCTATTTCCGTCGCTTCTTGTCTCACGTATAGAACGAGGAATCGACAATATACATCCAAAGTCTGCCCAAAGCTTCGTCAACTATCGGAAACTGGTTCTTTAATAATTTCGACCTAACCACTGGAGTCACTAATAAGAAAACCATCTAATAAATGATATCCGATGAATTTCACTCAAGATTAGGTTGATGGAAGCCGAAGATCCGTTCACTTTACCGTAGTCAACATTTGTCTGCATTTATCTCAGTTTGTAATTTTTCTAGGCTACGTGAACTATATCACGGAATCTTCCAGACCCACAGCATCCCAGTTTTTCGGGATGATTCGCCCCACATTCTATTCATTTCTCTAAGACAAAAAAAAACTAAAAAGCGTTTCGCGAGCTTTCGGAATCTATAAAACTCTCGTGAATTATTTTTCGTCGGTTTAGGACAGGCTTATCGATTCTCAATTTATCTTGATCTGCCTGACAGATTAATCCAGGCTAACATTTAGTTCATTGATTGATATTTTTTCGACCTAAGTTCAGATCGCTGCGTTTTCTGTATATTTCTAAGATATTTTTGAAAACGATCCGGTTTCAAGGGATACACCCAATTTAGAAAGTGTTTGTTTGCTCTAGCCTCTACTAGCACCTTGTAAGCACTTGACAACACTGATGAGGACGAAGCGATATGGTCTTCTCATAAAATTGTCTTTACATGACGCGGCTGCAGTCTCACAGTGTACTTTTGTCGTTCATCAGACAAAGTCAGATATAAGCAAGAAAACGAGCGAGTGTCTAGTTACAAAGAATGAAGACACAGGGGGATCTGCAATAAAGAAAGAAAAAATTTCTTCAGGAGTAAAGAACCGTGTGAACACCCCTTAACCGGCGCAACATAGGGACGCGGAGTTTCAGAAGGAGTATCGACCCACCTCTGGTGAATATTGCGTTCGCTCTCGGAATTCTCGACCACAGAGAAAGAGACTCAATGCGACTGCTGCAGTTATAGCTAAAGTTGGCGTTGGCGCCTAGACGCATCTGGAACCTACCCCATTACCCTCGTTACTTTACTTCTAGTTAGTTTCCTTTTTTTTATAGACATCAGGCTGAAATGATCCTGCCTTCTCCTCTGCAAATCGCAATTGCAGTATCTAGTCGATACACTTATTGTCATTGTAGAAGAACGCTGAAGCACCTATAAAGAAAATTATTTGTCACATTTCATCGACTCTTTCCGCACCATACTCGTTAGATTTTTTTTTTCTGTTTTTTTTTTCTTCTAAGAGCAATCGTAACAGTTACATCCGGAGTATAAAGATCGGTATGAAATATTGCGATCGCAATATCTAGTCAATAGATGCACTGGTGTATTGTGATTGCAAAATCACGCTGCTGCACCCATTGAGATAATGATTTTCCGCAATTGATCGATTGCCTCTGTACTCCGTACTACTCGTTGGATTTTTTATTCGGTAGAACAATCGTGAATTCGTGACAGTTACATCATCGGTTCAAAGGGCAGGATGAAAAAGAGCAAATAATCACGGAACAAACGGTTAGCACCGTTTTCCTGAAAAGAATCGAATGCTGTAGCAAAAAGGAAGAGATTCGAAGAATTCAATTTCGATATGGGAAGAGTTTCTTCGGTAAAAATATAAAAGGGACAGATTTTATTCAAGAATGTATACAAAAACGGACAAACATTTCTTATCGTTCGGTTCCGTATCGTTTTGGCCTGAATGATGTAGACTGGGGCGAACGTTTATCGTGCGAGACATACCGTGATCTGCACGCTACTCACGAAGAAGGGTGAGTTCTTCTGACTTATGTAAGTGCAGATAAAACTATTCCCAAACACTTCTGGATTCGGAAAATAAAGTAGCGTATCTAAGTCGATTTTTTCACATGCAAAAAGTGTTCATTCGGGTCGGGGCTGGGAGGCCCTAGAACGTAGCCAATACATAAAATCGATTGAATTTGACTGAGTTCCTTCATTTTCAAGTTATCGTTCAGATCGCAATTGAAAATGAGCTCAAACAAATTCAAAGCGTAAGTACCTGGGCTTGTAAGCCGTCTGAGAAATCTTTGCACCTAATGCAATCAACCCCCTTGATTTCAGGTATTACCCATTAGCTAATCTTCACGAGCTTTTCATCACACGACTCAAATTACGGAAATTATAGAGAAATTCACGAAAGCAATACCAAAAGTAATGAGAGAACGGATTTATTCGATGAATTTGACGCCTTTCACTCATGACTCCTGGCCCAGATTACTATCGGAGTGTATACCTTCTCATTCAGGGTAAAAATATATGAAATGAATCCATCACCTCGATTAATTGGAGCTTTCTAGTCGAATTTCGACATAATGCCATTGGCAAGAACTGAATTTCACGGTATTTACTTATTTCTGAATTCGGTGCTTCGAGGACCACCTCCACTCTATTTCCATAATATTTTGGCAATGATCAGTGCAATCGAGAACCCTGTACAAATCTCGACAGACAAATATTTTCAGTGAATCATTTTTGCTCAACAATTTTGAAAAATTTGTAGATAGAGTCACGGTATGAAGGCCAGAATAGTAGAAGGAAGAATGAGCTTATGGTTCTATACGTAATTAAGCTCTACCTATCTTCAATACACGTCTGGTTATCTCAGTTTGATAGTTGAAGATGGTAAACGTAGCAGAGGCGTCGTATAAAAATATCACAGTTTCCGCCAGCCATTGTTTCTTTTTATTATACAGATAGAGTATCCTATCAAATTTTATACCGGAGGAAATTGGCCAGTTCTTTTTTATCCTAGCGATAGATCTAGTGCCAGCGCGAACCCGAGGGTGCCGAGAACTTCGGTTTTTCATTTTTTCCTATCATCAAGTGTCCTTTTATGCATGTGTACACGTACCGATAATTTTCTAATTTTATTTCAAGCGAAACGACAAAATTTTATCACGTTGTCATTTTCATTCAGTTTGAAAACCATCATTCAAAAAATACCCTGTTTTTCAACTTAGGATACAATGACACGAGTGAGTAAGACCTATTTCAAACGGGGTTCATATCTGAGTTGAATCACATACATTTCGTGCAAATTAACTGCTTCTTGCTCTCGCTGCACACGCGAACTTTATGGTACCTTCTCGATTCTTCAGTGTAATAGGTTCAACCCTAAAAGTTACAATTATTTTCCGGGGCTTATCCAATAGGTTTATTGCGCTCGACTTTATTTCCAGGTTTAACAGTCTTCGAGCCTTTTATAATTATTATAATTATATTATTATTATAATATTTCGATGTAGATATGCATGATAATGGAATTAATAATTCTGTCTTCTTTTCATCCCGCCTTTCGCGTACCCTCACCTTTCAAAATCGATCGAATAGCAAGGTTCGCATTCTCATCCGACCATTTCACCGAATTGTTTTCGTTTCCGGCTCTGAAAGTGGACGAATAAATTGTCCAAGACGTTCCAAATTGACTTCTTACTGTCTACAGAATTTTCGGCACATGGTAGAAACACAGGCCTCACATTTCTAATTAGAACATTGATTTTTTTCGACGATTGAAGGATCAAATCATACTCCGAATATTTCATTTTGCTCGATTTCTGATCTGCAGTAGTCTACTGATCGCTGGATTTAATTTTTATTTGAACACTTGGAACCAAGCTTTTTGTGTTAGACATACCGTCAAGAATGTTGAACGAAAAGCACGCGTCGGTTAACTGTCGATAATGCACTATTTGTTCCCTATACACAGCTAAAAGCTTACAACGTTCCGAATTACCCGCTGTGCCGAATAGGGCACACCTACCCTGTAGGCATAGATACATATGGGGTTCTCTAAGTGCTTTCAACATGGGTGTGACCCTCACCATCTCGGATTTTATAGCAACGCAATGAACGCAATTCTACAACTATAGAGAGTACCTACATGTATACATATATGTATGAGTCATATTCAGATTTTTCATTGCAGCAGTTTTCTACGACAATTTGTTAAAAAACACTCGGGTTTTCCAGTCACTTCGATCTGAAAACGCTGTGGTGTTTCTACTTTTCAATTTCTATCGAGCCATCAGAGATATTTTCCGTAAAAAGAATTCTATACTCCATTCAGCGAGGTTTAGAAAATAAAATGAAGTACACAATTTCTGGGTCCTTATCGTAAACATTCGCAATTTTTTTACTCGAAGAATTGAACTTGTCGAGAAAAGAAAGACGAGTTTGAGATAACCAAAAATAGTCAATTCGCACGGATTATTCCGAGAGCTTCATATCGATCTGTTATAGACAGGATTTCCATCATGCAGCTTGCGAAATGTGAGCGATTGAACGTCAGCTTGGGCGTGCAAAATTTATGAAAACCCAAATCGAACCACCGTATGTGACAAACAGCAGCATTAGAAAATCTGAAAATAACTCCGGGTTACCTACTCCGTACAGTTCTACACATACACTACCTATCTACCTTCCAATAAAAATTGTAAATGGTGAAAATGATGTAGTTTCGTGTTCAGTAAACACTATTATTTTTCCATTACATTTGGAGATGAACGGTAATCCAGGGCAGGTACAGCTATGAAAGACAAACACTGTAGCATAACTTGACTATTGCTATCGATATTCACCTGACACAAATGTCTACCAGGTATAGCTAATCAATCAGTGGGTATTTTTCCGAAAGTTATTAGTGAAAATTTCACTCCAATCAATGTCGATGATTGATTAGATATACATAACGTAACAGTTTCCTCTGTCAATATTTGTTTTTTCATGATTGATTCGAAGCCCAGTCTCTTCAGACGTTTAATCTCTGACGTGTCAAATTCTTAATTAACTACGGGCAGTCAATCTTTCGGGAAAATCACCGAGGACAACAAAAAATCGTATTACATCTGACTTTTTATGGAAGTATTAATAGTATGTACACAATCGATTCAATCTTTCATAGTTAACGCCATCACCGTTGGTACTTCATGTCGTGAAGCTGTCGGTTATCCACTCGACCTGCAAGTTTTGCCATAAACGAAATAAGAGATGACATAACTCGGTCAGGAAAAATCAATGACCCAAATAACTCGACGGTACCAATAGTATCGATAAAGTTCGAAAACTTTTTGAATCTCGATCCAAAGAAATTACCGAGTACCGAGCCGAATTTAAACTTTTTTGTGTTAAACAAATGAAAAACCTTCCGATCGATTGAAGAACCTGAATGAAAGCATGAAAGTTTCAAAGACAGAACCTTGACTCAAACCGGTCGAAAATTTTTGAAAATCGATTTTTTTTTATACATATTATTATACATAGATCTTTGGCGAATATTTTGAAACAAAGACGATGTTGGAACTCCAAAAATTGAAAAAGTTACTAGCTCTTGAGCGGAACACTGCGCGGCCGTGTGCTAGGGCATGCCTCAAAATCAGTCAGGCTTTATACGGGTTTATTTCAAAACTGTATTTGCCAACACGGTGGGCCTGATAACTCAAATACCGTTTCTATCATACTTTGGCATCTGTTCCCGTAGGATTTTTTTCCGATCTACCGTTTTTCAATAAAAATGAGAATACGAGGGAATTCTTTTAGCCGAGAATCGATAATCTTCTTCAAATCGTAACTTCTCTTAAATTTTTTCGAATTTCAAAAATCCCTTACGCAAGCAGATAGCTTGAGAAAAATGTTGAATTTCTAGTTTTTTATACGGGATTCCATCGATACAAGGATCACAGCTTCGTTGCGCTAAAAGCGCAGAGGTTCGGTAAGATGGTGATAACTTTCGAACGACTAGGTTTTTTTCCATCAAATAAATTTTTTTCAATACGCAATAATATTACGTAATTACCGCGAAAAGCTCGATAAATTCGCCTATCTGTTTTGGTTGTAAAAAAAATCGCTAAGATGTACCTATTTTCCGAAGGTCCGACGAGGTACAACGCTCTAAACAGATTCATATTACCTTGGGAAATCACTGCCAGGTGGTAAATAAGAATTATAGTTTCTATGGACATAAAATTTCACTATTTAATCCATTTACTAACGTCGTATACATCCAATGGCTCCCACGATGATTCAAATTACGGATCAGGTATGTAAAGGGCGTTGTGCGTTAACGAAACGAGAGACTTTTCAATCTTGATAATCTCGATACCGTAAGACTCATTAAGGAGCGTATAATAGTTTCCCAATTATTCGCAGAGAATAGGTTTGGGAATATATTCAAAGCCGGAATGACATCGTTTATGCAATGCTCTTTGACTGGTATACAAACGAAAACTGCACCCTTACCAGTTGCCAAGACTTTAGTTAAGATAAGAGCTAATTCAGCTAGTTTATGTGCAGGCTGTAGCATGGTTCAAGCTCAAACAGAGCGAACGGACACGCGGTTGAATCTCGTAGCTTTCCACGGTCTCATGGGATTAGTTGTTAGGGAAGGATATGCGCATACGGATGTATACCTACCTACACTTTCACATGTATTATACATGTAGTTGCGGAATGCTAGAAGGCATAGAAGACGGATAAGCAAACCCTCGAGACATTTTAACGAGCGGGGTGCTGGTTATTTTTCGGACAACCTGTACACCATTGTCGTTGGTTCAGAGAGGTAAAAGCTCCGGTTTCCCAAGTAAAGGATCTGTCGTTGTAGTCTGGGGGCCTTCCGTTGCGTAGAAATCCGTCAGAAAATTCAAGAGGCAAGCCTTGCTCGGTTCAAAATCGACTTCTGAAGGTTCGTCTGCTTGTCCTTCTTCGAGCTTTCCCGCTCCCTTTATCCCGCTTTTCTCGCTTTGTCCTCTCTCCACTTTCACCTCTCTTCGCTTCGGGTTCTTGAGAAACTTCGCATTTTCTGCGAGGTTGAACCTTTGGGACAAGAAGAGCCTTTGCTTCATCTCTGCCTCGTCCCGCGTTTCCGTCACGTCTGTAAGTCAACATCGACTATATTTCATCAATTTTCATTTTATTCCGTTGCTTCCACGACTAAATTCATGCCTTTGTTGTCTTCGGGCTGAGACCCGAACATTGAAATGAATTACTCGACTAGAAAACACCGGTGATACTGAATTAATTCCATTATGAATACAAGATCTGAATAAAACCCTTCATCGGAAGAATGAAATAATCGCAACCATACCCGATAGCTTTTGCATACACGGACTTGTTATAGCTTACCTGTCTGCCTGATTATAAGCAAATATTGGAATTTAAAAAAAGCTACTTTCAAATGTCAAATGGATTAATTTATACAACATTAAATGTTGCAAAAGCAGTCCTGCAGTGTTGTAATATCTTTCGCACATTACAATTACATTATTCGTATTGCAAACGCGTTGATTATAAACGTACGTGAATTATCGGAAGATCCCGAGTGATCTTTCTGCAGCAAATTACCGATTGTAAATTTGACTGACTTATGGAATACTTACTCGCAACTATAGCGCAGAGCATAAGTGATAGAGATCGACAATCAAGGAAGGGGATTTTGAAAGGCGAAAAATTCGAGCATGTATAAGATTATTTTGTGTTGTATATATATATAAGGGGCGTAACTTGTTATTCAACCGTTGTGAAAACAAGGGTGGCTTCTCAGTTCGAATATATTATGCATGGAACCACATAGCGTGCGTAGAGTTATGGAGGCGACACGGAAATTCTTGTATTTCTTATAAAATACATAAAAGGCCAAAATATGAAGCGATGAATCTCATATAACAGAACAAATGAATCTAGAGGGATGACGGTGAATAATAATAATGATAATAATAATACTACCGCGGAATATTTTGATACCTTTTGGCTTTTCGGAAGCCGAAGTGACGTATTCTTATCTTTATTTGGTATTTGGATATTGTGCGTTCTGAAAAGTCCATAACCATTTTCACCCCAAAGGTAGAGCGTGATACGCCTTTATACTTGAGGTCCCAAAAGAGGCATCCACATCTCGTCAGCCCTCTACATCCAGGCTTATATTGGTTTTTTTTTAAGGTTGACGAGAAGTTACGCTTTCATATACCTCATGGGGTAAGGTCGCGATTTTATTCAGAAGAAGAATTTCCTTCTTTCACCACAAGACATGATCGCAGTTTCATTAATGGGGCAATAATCAATGTAAAGCATATTCTTAGCTCATCAAAATCACGGTAGCCAAGTCGCGATTCCAATGTTGGTGAAATATTGACTCCTTAGTCCTTGAATGAAGATTAAACCACCGCTGGAATTAATCAAGTACAACAGAGTAGTACCCATTCAGATAATAACTGGGCTATCACTAATTGCTTATGAATAAGCATAATTTCTAATTAGTGATTAGTCAGCTGGAACAAACCTGCCAGGTATATATATAAAAATCCGGGCAAAAGTTGAGCTTACTAGCTCGACGAGAAAAAGTACCTGTAAGCCCGTACTTTTTCCCGTTTGAATAACATGGGATTTTTCACCAACTGAATACATGTTTTTCTACAAGCCTATCGTCCATTGAAAAAATCTGTCATTCCGTCATTTTACAGTATCATATAGTGTGTAAGTTAGTGCAAATTTTTTGGGTCATCTTAAATCATGCCTCACAGAGTAGCTGCACCCGACCAACGATGGTGCACGAGTAGTGCACGATGACCCAAAAAATTTGCACTTACTTTCACACTATGATACTATAAAGTGACGGAGTGACAGATTTTTCCAATGAACGATAGGCTTGTAGAAAAAAATGTATTCAATTGATGAGAATTCCCATGTTATTCAAACGGGGAAAACAGGCACTCTTTCCCGTTGAGCTAGAAGGCTCAAGTTTTGCCCAGATTCTTTTGAATTTATTTTGTACCGATCTAGGGGGCGTCGCGGACAAAATTCCACCGACCCCGAAATAAGGGCCACCCTAATATTTATATATGGAGCATTCCGCGTGACTTCAGCCACTAAAAAAAAAACAAATCCTTACAAAATCACAACCATATGATACGAACAAATTGAAAATTGACGTTGAAAAACCACAGATTTTCATTCCTTAACATTGTCGTTACGATTACCATTTCCGTGATATGACTGCTTAAACGAAAAATAAAAAAACTTAAGTATTCCGCTCAAAAAAATTTCAAAAAATCTGAATACCCGTGGATTTGTTCGTGTCACATTGTTGTAATTTTGTGAGGAAGTTTTTTTTTCTTTTTAGTGGCTGAAGTGACATGGAATGCCCCATATATTATTTACATACGTATAGACATACATATGTTCAGCAATAACGTAATATATCCGAGACCGAATGCGTAATAATGAAGTTGTATTCACTGTATTCACTGACAACCGGAAATGAACTACGAAATATGTATGTATCAGTAGGTACGTGAACTGGAGATGCTTTGCCGGGCTTTCAGAGAAAAAACCAATTAGAATGATGGAAGATGGAAAGCGTACTGGATTCTCTCAAGTGCTTTTCACTCGAGCTTACCAGAGTGGGCTGGGCTATAGAAGGGTAGGTTTCAGAGATTTTTTTTAAGGTTCAACGAGTTCCGTCAAGGCCTATTTCCAGCCTGTAGGTGTCTTGGAATCTATATAATTTCTATGATAGAAATTGGAACATTATCCTATTCTTCGATCGCAGTTTTTTCGTTTTTAAATTTGTGAGACGATTAACCGAGGACGATATTAACGTTTTTCATTCGGTGATGATGCTTCTTCCGTAATTCAACATACGGAGAACAGTTACCTATTTAGTGCTGATGAATTAGGACAGAGTAAAGAAGTCCTATGGCGAATTGTCAACGAAACCCAGTTTTGTGGAAGATTTCGAAGAAATACGAGGAGCCTTTTCATCACGATTCGTATAATCTGTGACCCACGCCATGTCTCGGAATCATTTTCAATCATGGCTATAGCCGTTTGTCTCAATCAAGTCATTTATCTGACTCAGATCATCCTTTTTTATCCTTTGAAATAAACACGCATCAGTTTTTCTTTCATCCTTACTTTATATACTATACACCTATGATACACGATAATCTGTAAGAACTTGCCATTTCAATAGGGGTACTATTTGCTACCTATGAGACAGAGTCCTGGTTTTATTATCGCATCGTGAGGGTGAGATAAAAAATATTTCACATCGTTTAATTATATAATTGAAATTAAACGTATCATCAACACATTGGGCTTCACGAAAGGATGTTCACATACGGAGATACCGACGTTAACAGATCGATGTAAGTCAGTGTTTCGAAGGGGTTAATTAAATTGCACAAATATTTGGGTGAAGGGTGCAATTCTGATTCTGATGATTGACAGTGATTATAAAATATTTGGATTTTCGATTATTCAAAATCGGATTTTTTTTTTCACACATGGCGACAGACAGTCCGTATAAGTCTCAACGTTTTCACAGTAACTACGATCCTGTCTATCATTCCTGGGACCAGGATTTAAATAGATATTATCTGTGCATTGCCAGATAGTTCATTCATTGATACTCTGCTGAATTAGCGAACGAAATATTTGTCTATCATTTTGAAAAGGGGTTAATGATCAATCTGCTCCAATTATCGAGTATGGCTCTCATCTAGACGGTTGAGATACTAAATTAATACGCGTTTCTAGTTCTGTATTCGGCAGGTATGCATTTTTCACTGAAATATAATCGAACGGATTGCCATCATGATTATTTCGATTGATACAAGCCCGGAGGATTGTCTCTCGTAATTATTGGAATCCAGGAAATGATTTCACCAAAATTTTAGCCAACATCGGTCTGAGGTTGACTGACAATGAGTTTGCGGTGATGACACACTCGACTTTTATTTTAGGAAATCCGGTAATCTGCTATCCGTAATTCGATATCATCGCATCAGCTACATTCCACAAACTTGGAAGATATATGTATAGCTGTACAAGTCCGTTGTGTGAGTCTTGTCGGTTGATTGCGTGTCGTATGGATTCACCGACCCAAATCACGCAACACTTTTAAAAAAAGCAGAAGCAAAAAAAGCAAAAAAAAAAAAAAACGAAACAGAGAAAAAAAGAAGAAAATGATCTCGTAAAATTGGCAGGTACAGGCACTGGGCGTAAACAATTTTCCAAAGTGTAAAAACAAAGTGTGTTATAAATTTCCCATCACTCCAGAGAAAATGTATCTACTCCGTTAAACTCGAGCACATTATTTATATTAATATATCATCTATATACTTATAAAGAATCGTGTAGTGTGCCTACTAACACCTGGAATACTGTAAGATGGATAAGCTGGATAAGCTTACTCGGTTCGCCAGGTAAATTACCTTCTGTTATTGATTATTGGCAATAATAAAGTCGTCCTTCCCTTCCGGGTGAAGAGCAATGAATAAAGCCTAGTTATTCTGGGTACTAAAACCCATCGGAACTGTACTTACAAGATTTACGCGTGGCCGCATATGATATCTGCATTTACTGTTGACGTATGCATTTTTAGGAAGAAAGGTAGTTAAAGGTCCATTTTTTTCTTCTACTAGTCGCAGTGCCTCGTCTCCAATTTACTTACGAAATATTTACGGATGACGAGACGCTGGTGTATGTGAGGGTTGCTTGGAGAGCCTTACCTGTAACAAAAAAGGAAATAATTGTTGAGAAGTGTTTCCTTTCTTCCCAAGTTTGCGGAAAAAGCGGTACAAGAAATGTGTTGCGATTCAGAACAGAATGATTGTCTCGAAATAACATTTTTTCACAATATTCCTACCAAAATTTAAAAGGTTTCAATAGTCGATGTGACCCGTACCTTCAGCTACAACCACTTTTTCTTTGGTCAACTCGTTCTATCTAAAACAAAGTCCATGAAATTTGAAATAATTTTGAGGTTGGTTGTGCTCAATAATTCAAAAAAAAAATAATAATCTGGTTATAGAATCCGTACAGTGATTTGCGAACTTCAGTACTATTTTTCAACTTTTCGCGACCGTTCAAATTTGTTTAACGATCGATAATCAAGCTTTCACATCACATAATAGTATGATGTTGGTTAGACGCTAGTAATTCATTCTGCAATATTTCGAGACAATAGTTAATTGGTTATTAGAATATTAGAAAGTAGGCTCTGCGAAATTATAACGAAGAATGGAAGATGAATGAGCACCGTCACGTGCGCTCTGGTGTAACTAAAATTTAATTTGTAATTTCTTAAACCCTAACACCTACCTAGTTCTTTCCGAGTACCTACAAGGGCTTGAAACGGGCAAAGTTTCCGTGTTTCGGTACTCGGGAAGTAAGAATTAGTTGGGGAACGTGATATTATAAAGTCAGAAATGCCCTCACAGAACAAGCCCAGAGGTTATTAGTGCGGCATCATCATTCATCAAGTGCAGTTAAGTAATTTACGCTTTGTTAGACGAGTTTCTCAAAGCGCAAAACACTTTGCATATGAAACTTCTCCGATGTGGTAAATGTCGTTTACTCAAATGAAGTTCACGAATTCAACAGCATATAGAACTACGATCAATCGCTTCCCTGTAAAATCTTACACAAACCTCTCCGTTAATTATCGTCGACACGTCGATACCTATGTTTGCACCAGCTTCAATAAGTATTCGCTCAATCGTTATTTATTCCTCATTGAATTACACCCTCTGCTAGCCTGCCTGGTCGAGGCCTCAGAAAAGCTCGCAATTTGCAATCAGAAATGTCACTCGCAATATCAGGAAGTTAATTGCTCAATACAACTTCATTAATGGTCCTGATGAAGTATAAGAAATATTAATTTGAAGTATCAAGTAATCATTCTGGGACTTCGGACGCTCTGAGTTATGCGATTTCGCTACTTGAGGTATCGCTGAATTTCTCTAGGGAACCTAAAAGAACTATCGCGACAATGGAATGAAATGGGTGGTTTTTCGGAACTCCGAACAGCGCGGCGTTGTCAATAAATTCAAATTTCTTGTCCCCTATAGAGCTGCGGCACTATGTCTTAAAAATAAGGTTCCATTTGTTAGAGCGTTACATTCCTTTGGCCATATCTTTCCGCTGGGAAAGACTAACGTACGACTAAAGTTTTCGAATCGGTATGGCGGACATGTCGCGATACTCAACGTACTCTACGTGAAATATGAACAACCTTGAGACGTGGAATAGTTGAAGAACTTTACTCGATGCAACTCGTCGTTTCGGTAAGTTTTTAGTATTCACGTATTCAAGGTACGTGAAATGGAGCTTTGAACAAAATTTTAAGACACGTACACAAGAAACTGTTATTCTTCTTATCGCTATATGACGTATGATTACTTCGCACACATTCATCTAGTTTTAAAATCAGTTGTTCATATTTGTATAAAAGGATTTTAGAAATTTGATTATCTGGAACAATCTCTTCCAATGAAACGGCCATAAGTAATAACTTATCTCGGAATGAGCAAACTATTGCAAGACAAGAACTTGTGAGTTCGATATTCATCTCACAAATCGCCTTGGGACACCACCAATATCGTTCCACCGAAACTTCGTGGCTTTTTTAGTGCAAAGGGTATCAAAATTTGATGAATTACCTCCCCGAGTATATCCGCACTTTTTTCTCCAATTCCTGGCTCCATTTTGTCTCCAGTTTTAGGTTTTTAACCGAGGAACCTATTCAGTCTTTCACGGTGTGAGTTGTCCCGTTCGCCTTCGCGGTGATTGAATCGCGATCACTGGGGAAAATTGGTTTGTGCTATTGCTTCGCGAATTGAATTTGTCTCATTAAATGATACCATTTTTACTTCTCATCACCTCGACGATGAGAAAAGTATCGATTCAGATAGAAAAATGACTTTTACTCTTCCCTACGAATCTCTACGTTCTTGGTCGTGTAGTCGACTCTTGCTCATTGCTATTCATCTATCAATCATTGAAATCCAATTCGCGTCATCTCCATTAAATAAGACATTTCGAAAGATATTTCCAAAAGATTAATTGCGCCCGATGTTTTTTCTATCAATTTATACATTTTTGAATCTTAGTAGCTTTAATACTGGGTATTGAATCCGACATTAAAGCACTCTGTATCTCCGCATATATCATCCGAAGTTTCCCATTCCGACATGTTAATATATGTTCTGAACTACTATACAACGGGATCACGATTTCATGCATGTAATTATTTGGAGGGATCGTGACTGCACATACTATTCAAATCTTGAGTATAAATTGTTTTGGGTTTAATTCTTACTGTGACTGATTTATGTTTATAATCCGTTAACAAATTTCGAAGATTGATAGTACATATCCGTCATAATAATTGAGTGTCATCTTCACATTGACGATATTTTTGTCACGTATATGAGGACTGCTGCAGGAAATTCTCTCAAATAACTGGAGAGACATTTTTCTACATATATGAGATAAAAAAATAGTTGTAGCGAGGATGTTTGTCATCTCGTCTGGCTTTGAAAGGAAGCCCTTCATTATTTTCGGCCCACAAGTTCAGCTATACAAACTGAGTAGTTTATATCCTGCCTGGGCTTTGCTCTGTATCATATGTTACAATTCCTACACGGCAAAGGCACCCATTCGGAATGTAGGCATGCGAGATACGTACGTGGACAAGTCGAATGATTTTACATACTGTCAACCGACAGAGAATACAAAGAATGAATTAAACAAAGCCAGCCAACTCGCCCTTATTCTTACTCCGTGAATTGGGGTTTGTAGGAATATCATATGTTCACAATATGTCCCAAAAAGGTTCCCAATATTATCCGTGAGGATCGAAGAGATATCCGTAGTTTTTAATTCTGTCACATTTTGAGAGTTGGATAAAAATCTTGGAGAGAAAATTGCGGTGCTTTTCATTTGCATGAAACTGCACGAAAGCCCACTGGACATTTGAATAATGCTTTTGAAAAAAAGGTCAAGTTATAATTTGAAGTAACCATAAGCGAAAGCTTTTCTGTGTACTAGAATATACAGTAGCTACCTGGTGACCCATATGTCTTTCTTTGAAAAGTGGGTGCCGAGTGCAGGAAACTGGTCCCAGTTCAGAGGCAAACTGCGTTATACGCGGAATCGATACAGCAAGACCCCCCGTGTTATCTGTGCGGTGCAAATAATTGCGTCGTAAATGGCAGAAGTCGTTCACAACGCACGTGATACAGCGGGAAGTTATACGTCTACTAAAAACAATTTAGTTTGAGCTAAGCTGAGCCCTTTATATTCGTATTCATCCCAGGATGAAATTTGTTACAGCCCGCTAGCTAGGACGTGAATCCAGCTTGTGAAAGGAAATCCAAACTCTCAGTTTGCTACCGTTTATGCGAATTCCGCATGACAAAAAATCATACCGCGTATAAAACTGCTGAGAAATTATAGCACGTTGCGTTTTTATCATTTTACCGAACATCAACTCCTCGTTAAAAATAACAGCAACGAGTTTGATCATTTTTTACATGAGTAAAATGAGGGAAATGTCTGATATAAATCATACAAGAGATTAATCGGACGCTTGATTAATAAATTGTAATTTATCACCTTCTCAACGAGTACTGCTAACGTAATTACGCCGTATAATTATAGAGAAGAAAGTCTCGTGTTTCGAGTATCTGCGATATTGAGATTTTTGGTGGGTAAAAATATAGCATGAGGAGTCTCAGGTTGAAAAGAGCTGTGAAGATATTGAAAGATACGAATCCCTAATGAAATTCTTCTAATGAGAATTCTTATTTCATTGCAAATTCGAGCTTGTTGCGAGGACCTCTTCTCTGAGGATTTCGTACTCTCTGATCTTCTTAAATTGAGGATCCGTTGACCGGTTGATCATCGTTATCCACAGATTTATCCAAATTCTGAACAAATTTGTTCGATATTTAAAAAAACAGCGATTCCAAGTACAAGTTCCGATCGTATCAATTTGCAAGATCTCGATTTCTTTTTTGATTAGCTTACCAATACTCATATCCTCATTGAGGTTGTACAGGTGCTTTTTGTCAACTGAAGACAATTGTTTGACCATCCGATCGTGTTATTTCTATCCATGTACAATAAAATATACAAGACGGTCCACGAAACATTCACCCTACAGACGCGTCAAAGGAAATGCTAAATCTCAAAGATGCTGATATCCCTTTATTGTCAATTGTCGTAGCTCGCCTGGACGTCATGGTACTTGATACAGAATTGAAACGACCCTCTCAGATTCATTCAAATGAAAATAAAAGAACATGCAAGCTCCCGAACTAATTGTCCAAGATCGGAAGGGATTATAACTTTTGATCCAGTTCAGTAGAGTCCGCAATCATCTGAAGGAGGTATATCCACCTCAAGAAGTTCACTGCGTATATCTTCTCAGGTTTGAATGCAGCAAAGTCATTTCCGTGTCGTTAACTTCCTGATATGGCTTTTCCAAGATGAAGACTGCATCGGTTGTTAGCAAAATTTGAATATTGCCACTAGTCTTCTACTGTATAACGGGTTTTGTAATAACAGATTTGCGATTCTATTTAGATTTGTTCGGTCGATGGTTAATTGCATAAGTTGATAGCGAATTAGTTAAGAAATTGAGTCGCTGATTGATCGCGAAGTTTATGCCGGAGTTGAAGTAGTTGGAATCATAGTTAGCTCGGAAGTTATGTAGTTGACGGTTGACTTAGAATCAGAAGTGATGGTTTGGTGGTTTACCTAGAAGTGATTTTCGAAAGGAGTTTCTGAGGTACAGCCAACTTCGTGAAGAGGTAGATAGATCATGGAAGTGGTGGCCCTTAGCAAAGTTTGTCACTCAGAATTGACGACACGACAGTCATTTCCAATGATACACCTGCACTGGTAATCATTCCTGTTTCCCCAATGCTGTGCTCGGTGGATTTTTAAAATTGAACAAAAAATCGATTCAAAAAATCGCTGGAGGCTAAAAATCAGTTCGAAAAATAGTTTACTTTGACTTCAAACTGCATACGTACCTGAGTATGATAACGTAGTTGAAATTGAGCCGATACTTTCGCCGGTTCAAGAGACACTGACAGTTTCCGTAAATGACAAAACGACTACCTACTTACTCCAGGTTCGGGTAGTTTGGGACGAAATAGGCTTGGATATTCAAGTAGCTTGAATCGCAAGTATATCCACTTTCGGCAGTTCAACTCTCAGCCGAATGTCTACCTACCTACCTACGTGATTCCGCAGTTTAAAGTATAAAGTCAATAGTTTGCGAGGGTTCGAGAGGAAATAGGTTGAAATTGCTCTTGACAAAGCTCCGGATAAAATGTAGGTACTATGCTCTAAATTTTATTTTTTTTACGAAGTAAAACTCGGCTAAAAGGTTGGAATTTTCTAATCTCTGGAACATAACTTTTCATCGGTTATAGTAGCGGGAAAATAACTTGGACAATTTATCAAAAGTAAAGAAAATTGGTAGGGAGTTATAATATTTGCAGAATCCCTGCAGGCAAAATGAAAATTCGCCTTGCATTACTTTTCTAGATTTTCTAGGCAGTAATTAGGTCAGTTTAAACTGTTGATTAAGTAACATAATTTACATCCTTCTAGCTCTTTTCACTCGGACTCGAAAGTTGAAAGCATATTAATCAGCTCGGGTTATTTTGGGGAAAATCTACGATACGACTTACACCATAAACTTTAATATAATCAGAAAATTGAATTATGGATAACGTTGTGTGCGGAGCGTCTCGTAATTCTTGTTTCTCGTGTAAAAAATAAATTGTAAAATACGAGAATACCTACTCTTTTAGGGCCGAGCTGAATTTATATACAATAAATCGTTCCAACGATGAACAAAAATTTCGAAGAACAAATACTAGCATGGAGTATACAACGAACCGCTAATCATCCCATTGGGACCAAACCTCAACCGAAAGAGTCTGAACGGTCAGCAGAATTCGCTGATCTTTTGGCTGAGTTAAGCTAGAATGATAAGAAGTCCTTCCCTATCTAACTTTGCCACCGTGTTGTTTGGTCTTGCGAAATAATTAAGATGGTTTAGTTGGTGTTTGCAGAAGGGTGAAATAGGTAAAGAGGAAAATCTGAGGAAACTTTCACCCCGGATAAACGAGGGAAAGATGGTCTCGTTAAATAACAAGCCGCATTGGTTGGCTTGTCATAATTAAATCAAATTAATTAAAGAAGAATTTTGAAATCGAATGAATTGACGAGTTTAGGTATAAAGCTACTTTATTTCATTGGCGATATTCTGCTAAACAGTTTGACAAAAAATTAATAATCTCCATATCCATACTCGGACAGTTACGTTGATAATCACTAGGTTCGTTTCACTGAGCAGATATTTCCTCGTATATCAATGTCCACAATCGAAGTTGCGATTTGTAACTTCAGTGAGTGGCTGCTCAAACAGAAACCAAGCGTTTAACTTTCAGCTTGGCAATATCGAGCTACAAATCAATTGATTTCCCGTTCCCTTATCAATATACTTCACTCCCTCGCTCACTCTCTTCTTACCCTCTCTTTTTGCGAGGTTCGCTTTCCGCCCCTATCTCTTCCAGAACTCGAGAACTCGATTCTACAACGATTCTACAACGATGATCCTCCACGCGCTACTTTCAGGTAAGATTTTCAACCCTCCTCTATCGAATCTTTGTCCATTTATTAGCTCTGTATAGAATGGCAGTAGCTGTACAGATAAATCGGAGAGAACTTAGTCTAGTCAATACGCTTAGGCGAATTTCAATGCTAACCATGCGAATTCGTAAGCAAATCCTGGTTTCCTAGAATTACGATTGCAAAGAGGACCGAGCCTGTATGTTTTATACTCTTGACTTATCTCTTCGCCGTTTGTGAGACATTATCTACCCGTTTATGGTTCGTTGCTAAAAAATAGCGTAGCGTTCAAATATCGCGAAAACCGACCATGTCTATTCGTTCGAATGAATTTCACTAGTTTTTTTATACGCGAGCGTGTTAAATTATTTAATAATTCATTACTTTGATATGAAAATTTACAGATTACTGCGAAGGCTACCCGCAGCGTTGAAAAGTAAATTAAAGTTTTAATAACCTGTGATCCTCCAACAGATAAAAGTGAGGAAGAAGGCTACCTGATTATAGTTGCGGATGGTTTTAATACCTAGGAAAAGGGAAATGTCCATGAACCAGTTCACCTAGTTTCCCGTCGTTTCCTCCCATTTTATGAATAGCGAGGAAAAGCTCATAGTACGTACTACCTGCGACAGCAATAGGTATAGGTATAAACACTGCAGACAAGTATGCTTCGTATGTTCGCTGTGCTCCTCGCATACAGCCACTCTCAACTTTCAAATTACGTTATAACGGTTTAGTGGAATTAATTCGATAAACTTAAAGAATCGAAAATTGAAGTAGAATTCGTTGGGAAAATTCCAGACTTTATAGACGCTCGAGTCATCTCGAAAGCTCGAAAAGTTCTGGAATGGCTCGATTTGGTTTTGAACTTAAAATAAAATGAGAATAAATTCAAGTCGTGGCTATGAGCGCTTACGAATTTTGTTGAATTACCTACAGTAATTACCCCAGGTTCATTCATCGTTTACCAGGAACAGCTTAGGCCTGGCTTCTGAGTTGGAAATTGAGAAAATGCTCTTGGCGATGTTACAAAAGCAAACAGCCTATTATCCCTGATTTTCAAAGCCTTTCATCCCATTTCGATCAACTTCTCAACAAGCTGTACAAGTCATTTGTTTGTAGAAAGCTTGGAAGTCTATGCGTATAATTTGTGTATCGTCAAAAGCGTTGACTTACTTCGACGAGTTTAAAGACAGGCCACCACAAGACTGCCATTACTCTTCCGAAACGATAGAGAGGAAAATTTACTGATAATTTATTGTTAGTTGTAGAGCCATGACGATATACGGTGCACAATCAATTCTGACAAATGAGAATTCCTTATGTCGTCAACGTTGATCACCTAAATTAAGAGACTTCTTTTTCCACGTCAACTCAGTTAGCTTAAACTATAAACGATTTCCCTTGTGCCACTGATTTGACAAAACTTGTGCAAATCTGTAAGAATTATCCCTGGGAGGTTTCTGCAGCTCTGCTCCTACGGCTGTCTTTAATGTAGCTACTCGATATTCGGTCATTGGTGGTATCACTCCACGGAGACACTGCAGAATATACTTACAAAGTGCTTCTACATATTATAGAAGTTCCTTCTGATATACCTATACATCAGCTCGATATTAAGTTCGAACTTACGAAAATGCACACAGCTTGGAAACGCGTTCAAAGTTTAAAACTCGAACCCTCACATGGCTTAAGCTCGTCCGCGCATAAAATTCGGTCGGAGAAAAAAAAAAAAAAATAGAAATAAAACTGACATATCAAAGTTGAATCTAGTCGCATTTGGTCTGAGAGAATGTTCGTTAACGATTGTATCTTTTTAATTCGCGAAAGAGCTAACTTCTTTTGCATAATTAAGCAACAAAATCGTTAGACTGAATTTATTTTTTTCGAAGAAATGAACAGCACTCAGATACGATTCGTGATTTACCTTGATGAAACTTGGTCGATGACCTTTTTTCATCATCCGACATGTTGCTAAATTTTTTTCAGAACTTTCAATGCACAAAATTGAAAAGGGCGCTGAGACGAGCTTTTTCACACCGTCTACCTGTAATTTATATCTTTTTCGTTCTATCGAAGTATCGATATTTCGTTCGGTAGATTTGACAAAACTTTACAAGGTACTCGACATCAATTCTTGAAAATGAATTGACCAAGTATATACCAAGCGCAAACCGTCTTAGATTGCAGATGGGAAAACATAGAACTTTTTTAATTTTTTTGCTAATTATTTCTCCCCGTTAATTGCGATAACCAAGGTGCACGCGTACGTCTTGATTTTTATTCTTCAAAATACTGCTTCAGAAATGTGAAAGAAACTTGGTGTCTCTATTTGAAAAATAGTCATCACTTTCTTTTCACTATCTGGTGACATGGATACATGTATGATGCCAGCGATCAGAAACGGCTTAGAAACTCGCCAAGGTTCTCGACAGCCAGAAATTCCTGTGGGTATCAATGAAACATGAGCATTGAACTAATAAAGCGACGCGGAAATGTAGAAATTGATACTCTACCAGTTATTGACAGGAAAAGCTGAAGCATGGATATAATTATATGTGATATATGGATTGCATCAATTGCATGGCTCAGCCCATTATCATCTTCCTGAAGATAGTGTGATGAGAAGATGAATTATTTACAAGAAAAGAGTACGATTTTAACCATAGGTATTTAGTTCTATCGCACAACGAGTAAACAATTTTCATAATATTTTCGACAAAAGGATTTATCAAGGTTCGAGGAATCACAATACATGCGATCGATCCAACTAACCCATTTATATAAAGCTTTAGTTTATTTTGAATAAATTATAGCCGTTCGCAAACAGATTGGTTCACTTTTCTTGAGATTAGAACTTAGTATGGATGAGTTCTAATCCGGTCAAACTGGGTCATGTCAGGGAAATTCTAGTTGACTCAATCTCTAGTCTATGTATGGAGGTATCGGATTTTGGATGGAGTGAAATTCTATACCCCGTGTAATGGCTTAAATTTTATTTTCCAATAATCCCGCGAACCTTCTTCGTCTTCATCTCGAACGAAACCGTTTCGAATTTGTGTCCGATATCTGAATATTTTATACCGATCACACACCGCTTTTGGAAAAATAAAGTAACGTGGAAAATTTTGCACAAGTTTTGCTCTGAAGTTCTTGTCTCGAATTTCCAATTGCTGATCCTAATTTGCTCGGAATACCTGTGCGAGATGCCGTTTCATCCAAGATATTACGATTTTTGGTCATCGCAAGAAGGAACAGAGAAAAAGTCAGCGGGGTGCGTGTGAGCTTTTCAATTGATTCAGGCATTTTGTTTATACTTAGGGATGATATTGAGACACGTATGAGAATCTGGAACTGTGTCTCTGGAGAAACGCGTTGTGCCATGACACCCTTTCTCGTCGAGACTCTAATCTTGAAAAGTTTGCTTGGCAGGAATGGATATTAAAAGAATCGCCCTGGGCCTAACCAGCTGAACGATTTTCGGTGAGGTTGTAAGCTGCCAGAAAATAAATTGGTAGAACGTGACGCTTTAACGTGCAGTCTTATATGGAGCCTGGAACAATAGATTTAATGCAGCCGGCGCTTTCAGGGTTTGAAATACGCCAAATTGACACTGTAATTTCACGCCTCGCGATTCTGTGTGTATAAATTCTTGTATATATGTACTACATACATAGAACGAGGCAGCAGTACTGAACCGGTCGATTAACTCAGATATATTAGGTATAGGGGTCAGAAAAATTCGCTTTGTCAAAAGTACTACGCTCCGAAGAATGGCATTTCTTTTCAATGAGGCTTTTTTACTCAAATAACCCTGACGCGTCGCTTTATATGCATGAAACCACGACCATATTTTTTTCTTCAAAGCATGCATATAATTCAAGAAATACCTTCATCGAGGTCCAGAAAAATCCGATACAGAAGGTGCGAAAACTCGAAGATTTATAGTCCTTTTAAATGCATAAACACTCACTTCGAGCACGTCATGACTACCTGAATTTACGTCGAATTGGTAAATCTTTGATTAACGTCACGTTGCCTCAAAACTGTGGTTCATTTCTCATATAATTTCAGAGCTGTGTACCTGCCAGGCTATATATCCACTTCTGACATTTCGAGTGAAATAACTTGCGGTTAATCGCGTCTAAGAGAATTCACAAGATTACATGACGTTCTGAATATATGATTAATTGCATCGCTGATTTTTGACGATCCTGATTATGATCCTGATCCTTGATCATCACGTTTAAACTTTGTCCGATACTAAACACGCAACAAGGGCTGCAGAGTTGTTGGTGATTGAAATGGACAAGCTTTACTCTCATTATGTGGTTTGGACTTTTTTTTGAAAAGATTTTTCTGAATTCGTCCCCGGCACCAAAATTCCTATTAATCAGATTCGTATTAGTAAATTTTTGTCAGGTACAGAGTTCGATATTCCATTATTGCTACTACATTAAACATCGTTTAAAAAGCTTGAAAAATGTTGAACCGGAGGAAGAAGTTTATCTCGATAAACCTATTGGACATGCCCCTATCTACTCAGACGAGAGGGAAAAAGTCTATGTGCAGAGATTCATTCTACTTGGAAAATTACGTAGAAATTAGCAGGGATTCTGGAAATTGAATACACATAAAGTTCTAAACGGAAAATGTTCGGGGTCGAAAAGGTACCGAAACTTTATGTAGGCCATCAGATTTCACAATTCTGAACTTTTTCTAGTATACGGGTGAAGCGATTCGTACGATATCCTACATCGAATTTCCCTGATTATTTATCAGTTTCGTGTAACCATGCGGGTCATTGCATTCAACCCGAAGACGTCCTTGCTTTCTTTGGACCGCTTCCTTACTCACTGCAAGTCGAACAACCCTTAGATTGAAACTTGTTCGAATAGTTAACAGCGAGTTATTCCAGCCACCGAACAAATTGGTTCCATGTAAGTCTAACTACAGTAGGACCTCGCTGCTTGATCAGGCTCGAGGTTCTAAAGGCAGGGATATCCTGGAACCTGATCACTTGAGTAGTAACAACCGAGGTGCGCAAGACCGGCTAAAGTATTATCCATTGATGAATAGAGTAGCCGGAAGTCCCGAACCTACTTCTCCCAAGCACCAGCTCCTCGTCATTTTTTTAAGGATACTGAAAAGCAGCTTCAGCTGATGCTCTCTCTCATCTTAGAACAAGTATACCCATCGACCAATCGAGAGTCTGGCGTAGTGAGACATGCTCATTTGGCGAGACAGACTCAGCGATCAATTTACCCCTGCGATATCAGCAACGTTTCACTGTGCGTCCGAGTCTCCTTCCTATTAGTTGAGGCCCAAAGGTAACTTTCTCTCATAAGTTGGCCTAATTAGTCCGACGAAACTTGACGACTTTTCGCTTTCCATCGCTCTGCTAATGTCGCAAATCACAGCATGCAATGCATTTGAAGTTACCTCGTCATAGACGGTTTGGATTGCGACTGTGTAAATCGAGGAGTGGGGACTTGAGAGAAAGTTCATGTTCGGGAAATGGGGGGCTCGACTGTATCTAAAGGAACCGTATTGTGCTCATGTTTACCGAAGATAGCGTTATTTTACTTTTCCACTTTTATATTCTATTCTACTTTTCGGAAGCGGCACATTTGGAAAATATTATATAGGTATGGGGTATCTCACGAATAGCGGGACGGGTTTTGGTAGAGGGTCCGCGAATTTTACGCCCGTCCAAGATCTCGTTTCTTAGTATCGTGCAAAGCGTCCGCCATAATTGTAAGTCCCAATCAATTCATGGTCCCTCTCAAGTCCCGATTGGAAATTCACTGGAAATATATATGGATCTTCCGTGTCTTAGCTGAATGTCGCGTAACATTATTTTCTCATGCAGTTATTACGATTGGTCCATTGTGAGGTAGTGGAATTTATTATATGACTGTGAGGTAACTGTGCCATATAACAAGTTCTTCAAGTCATATTTCCCAGCTTAACCGTGAACTACTCTGGAATGACTGAGATTTCAATGGGAAAATTGATGGAGGATGCTAGTCTGACCGTTTTATCACTACTCATTGTTCAGTTAAAACCTATCACGATTCCTAGACTAAAATCTGTTCTATAGAAATGTAATGGTTGAGTAATGCTTTCGAAAGGAACCTAGCAGTGAGGTTCACTGCATAATAGGTGCAACGTAGATATGCGAAATATATGGGAGGAACACCAGCTCAACTTGTTATACGAAAACTTCTGATCGAGTTATTCATTTCAGATGTAAAGATGTCGAGAAGTGGTACACGAGGACGTAACAGTATACGGAGAAGAGATTTTTCCTATTTTTCAAAAAAATTGCATTATTTTATCCTGAAAGGCCTGTATTAATAATCAATACGTATATAAATTATTAGCTCATATGCACTCGAGGATTTAATTGCTGACTGGATTTGATTCCACTTTAAAGGTTGATGATGGAGCACTTTTTCACTCATGCAGTTCGGTAGCCAATAACTCATGGTTGAGTGATAGCGATGATAGTGTTTCGGACTTCACTGCATTCAATGCGATATCCCATACCCAGTCAACACTTGATGCATTGGTACATGGTCACTTGATTCGTAAGTGAACGATCACTTTTAAGGAACTCAACAATCCATAGCTGTTCTCTTTAATGCCAAATTCCGAATGACCAGTTTTCCCCCTATTTCGCTTAGAATTAAATTATGGTCCCAAGTAGATTATGTGGCTTTAAAGTTTTTCAAGATTAAAGGTCAGCCAGAAGAGTTCGATTTCCCCCTCCGCCATAACAACGCGCAACGTCCAACTTGAACACCCTACTGTTTCCCTTTTGGATCTGTCTTCGTCTTTGTCGCAGCGTGCAAAGCGTTTCCAATCGTAAGCACAAGCTTGCAAGCACGTTCGCCACCGTCCTCCGTTAACACAGATTTATACAGTTTACACGGCAGCTTAATGCCTCCACCTCTACCCTTATTTTCTGCCACCCATACTCTTCCTCTTCCTTCTCCCCACAAAGAGTAAGTTCAGGCGAATTAAAGCCACTACCACAAAGGCAGCAGCCCTCACACTAAACGACGTAGCAATCGATCCACTTTCGTCCAACTCGTCTCCTCGTCACCTACACAATCTTGAAGTAACCAGCCATGTAACTACTCCGTGTGCGTATACAGGTATCTAAGTTCTTAAACATCGTGTCAATAGAACCAAGGAATCGCACTTGTATCTTGTAGAAGGTGCTTTCCGCTCCGTGAACTGCGGAAACAGTACGATAGTACGAAAGCTGGTCATTAAAAACTGACGTGTTTGTTCTGAGTTGTTGCAAATATTTGTTTAGCTAATTCCTGCAGCGATTCTTTGGTCAGTAAATTCGACTGCTGGGTGAAATAGTCAAGAAAATTAAGCACCGTGTCAATAGTTTGACATTCGGGGAAAAATTTACGTTGGTAGTGTGACAAACTTGTTCACAGACATATATGACACTTTAGTCGTTCAATTTATGGAATTAGCAGCAGGTTTGAAATCCACTTGAACTCGAGCTTAGGTGCTTCGAAAGCTTTACTACTCCCTCTTTCTAAGGGACCTTCTTAAGCGTATAGCTTTGCGTTGTTACATCGCACCTGGACTTGAGTGCGTAATGGGCGTCTACGCAAAGACTCCTATAAGTACTAGCCCTAATTCATCCCTGGTTTGATATTCTACTGTAAATAATCGATGACGGATGAGAAGCAACTTCCGGACGCCAGTTCCGAGGATAAGACATTTAGCGGCAGATAGACTATTCGCCAAATTGGAGATTGTTCCAGGATTGAAGAACTAGCTTTCTTTTATCCCTGCAGAGATGAGCATAATTAATCTACTTTGTGTGAATCGATAGCTGCTCTTTGGAAGCGTTTAAACGAATTACACCCGCGATTCATCAGCTATACGAGATTCTTAGTTTTCTGCGATATGATCAAATTGGCGGACAACACTTATCCTTATTGTTAGTAGGTTGATTACTCTCAACAGAGAAGAGACATTTCATTCACGGATTCGCCAATTACACGGATAATTATTCTAAGATAATAACGAAAGCTAAATCGCGAACGCCAATTAGTCCAGTATTAAAGCAGAATCGTCAAGCCTACTTCTCCAAAGATGAGGAGCTTATTTCATTCAAGCGATGAGTTAAGGTTTAGTTAAGCTCAGCGAGATCATGGGAAAGAGGGAATTGGGGGCGAGTCTTCAATATTATCCCAGTGGCAATTAATCGAGCGTGGAATCTTAGGCCTTATTTCTTGATAGGGCTTTGCAATTCTTGGTTGACGGGTTCCAAAGTTCTTAACGGATCATTTGTCGAGAATAATAGTCTCCCCGCGTTCCACTCACACGAAATGATCTTTGCATAGTAATCGAATCGTACAATGGTGGTGAATCAACCTTCTTCGTGTCAATTGAGTTTTCGAACTATTCGCCATAAAAGGTAGACGCCGATAGCATGACGTCTCGCCCCAAAAGGCCTTGACCTATGCTGAGACCCGAGTGGATTGCCCAGCCGCACGGAACTCACCAAGACTTCAATTTCCTGCGCATTGTAAGCCTCCATCTTGCCAGCTTATTTGCGGCATCAAAACCTCAACGTTCCGTTTTCGGAATAAGTATATACGCAGAGGTTACAGACGTGCTAAGGCTTTAGGGTACGGATCTTGATGTTTAGTTGAGGATTTGCTCAAGGTTCGCGAGGGTTAAGGATAAGTAGATATCTATATACGTACAGCGATCAGAATTGTAGATTTGCATGTACAACCCTTCGGAAGGAGGACTAGCTATCCTATAACTCATCATCGAGTAGGATAATCGGTAGACCTTCGGCTCGCTCGTAATATAATGTATCTCGGTATTTCCGCTGCCTCGCGATATGCCGTATCTATTTATCAGGTCTTAGACACAAATTTGGTGAAATTGAGTACTCAGATTGTACGAGGGTATGAGGTTTTATTTCCCGGTGAATCGCTCCTTTCGAGTTTATAAAAAATTATGCATAGCTTGATAGAGGTGTGAGAATAATCCGTGGGAAACGTCGACAAGCCTTATGAGACTAGCTGAGACGTGGCTTTATTCCTAAGTATAAATCAAAGGCCGAGATTTTCATCGAGAAGAAAAAGTTGAGCTCCTTTCAGAATTTCTTAAATATTTAAACGTCGAAAAGCGAGCTCGATATTCGATATGATCCGGATAAAATGGTGAAAATTCTTTCAATTCTTCGAGACTCTTAGGCGTCCTTTTTTTTTCGTTCCTTTTCTCTTTTTCGCGAGGTGAAAGCCTTCCTCGCTAATATCTTTGGACGAAGGAGCAGAAAGATAGCGTGCTGAATGTGTGATAGATGGGAGGACGGCTAAAGCTGCTTAAAGACGGGTCGTGGGAATTAGTAGCTAGCTTCAGACGTTAATGACATCGATAACTCATATCGATAATTGAATGCGATATCCGAAAATCAATAGACAGCTATCTGATCAACTGCTAATACCAATTTAGAAATTGGAAACTGCCGGGTTTCCAGCCAACCTTAATTTTCCAATTAAAGAAATAAATCGACGCTCGATTGAACTCATAGCGCAGTGCGGTCCTCATCAGCTATAGGGATCGAGTAACTTGAGATAATTCTCTGCTCATTCCAATTTTCTCGTAGAATTTCAACGAAAAAAAAGTATATTTATTGCAAAAATAAAGTGCTAATTGCAAATCAAGCTTTGAATAAAATTTCAGGCTATGTAGGACACTCAACATATCCTTTAGACAGCCCCAGACCTCGCTCTTAACGAGCATAGACTTTATTATGTATTAGGGTGTGCTTTATACTCTTCAAATGGCCTTTTAATAATTTATACAAATTAAAACGCCCCAAATATCACAGTAATCATATTTCGGTCTTAGGGGTCATATAACCCTTCTTACCCAATTCAGACTGTTATAGTAACACGGCACCCATGTACCAATTTTAGAGGAAATTCTGTTTCAACCTAGTCTTCGAGGTCTTTTTTAAACACAGGTATTCTTCTTTTGAAAGAGTATTGGTTGATTTATCTAAAATTAGTAACACTTAGTCTCGAAAATCGAAAATTAAAAACGAATTGACAATCAAAGTATATGAGTATCTAAATTCATCGATTGATTTATCATACCGAGTAAAGTTGTGAAAAATTTCCAGCGAATTATTCAGCTATGTGCGACGTCTGAATTGGTCTTAAAAGCGAGACTGTCTGTATAACAAAAGCACTAAATAAGAGGAGTGAACTTTTCCCAATACTTTTCCCGCAGATTCTCGCTCGGGTACAGAAGGGTCTCTTCAGTAGATTTTCTTCCTATACTCTCTCGCTACGGTTCCATGCATTTAAACATACAATTTCAACATCTTAGGTGCTTAGTTAGGTTCCTTCCTTAGACTTTGTGTGCTGAGGTGGGTTTCCTTTTGCATTCTTGTGAAGAAAATACCGAGTGAAAACCAACTTAAGAAAATCTAATCGCACTCAGGATACGTAACGACGCATAGATCTTCTGGGGAAGGATGAGGTATAGGGATTTTCCGAAAAGCGAATTTGACCGACCACTTCCTCCTCCGGTCCTTTCGGGTAGACCCAAGCTCAGTATATTAAAAGCCCACGTCTATCGTGCGAAAGGTGTATACCATAGCAAGACAAAGACCATTTTAATACTTATTTTGGAAATATATTCAATTTAAAAGTCTGGAGCATCAACCTTCGTCGAGTTATCTATTCGGTCGCGAATTCTTCAGGCAAAACGAACTATCCAACTTCCTATACCAAAGAGATGGAGAAAAATATAAGAGCCGGAACAAGACTTAAGGTATTAAGGTGACAAGTTTGCAACCCTATACTTCAGCGTTGTATACCCCAGCTCACGTTCAGGCAAGCGTGAGCGTAGGGAAGCTTTCGCATGTGCCTAATCATTATTTATTATACTTAATACTTGTGCTTCGTGTTACACAATTCCTCGTTCGCCGCCATTTTGTGGGCTATTGTTAGTGGTGCGATGGTACTTTTGGTGCTGGTACTAGTCTCAATTAATCACACCATACTCTCCAAGGATTCTATGTTTCTAATTACTGTAAAGTGCTCGTTGACGCCTCAAGCTGCAGGTCCATATGTTTGAGTGATATTTTGAGGGTGAAATTTATGTGGGTAATTCTGGAATTTCATTTCCATGTTTGTCGTTTATCGCCTCTCCATTCCGGTCGCACTTTCTTCCGACACCTGGTGTTATACCGATAATCAGAAATGAGATCCGTGTGTCTTTCCAAAAGACGAATCGCATTCATTCCACTTTCGAAGTCATAAACTCTAATTTTTTTCCAAGCTTCAGCGTCCTTTAAAGACCTGCGAAGATGGTACAGCATATTTATCTTCATCCATATTCAACCGAAAGTTTAAGAATTCGATTTTTACGACAGCCTGGACTCGTTGTGATCGAAAGGAGAGAAATTAAAGGATGTTTCTTGAAGGGAAGAACATTAGTTCTGAAGGTAACAATTTTATATCCTCAAGAAGAAGAACTATCAATGTGAGGTACTGTCCATTTCCACCATGGCCAGCATTGAAACTTGGCAATAATAACGACTACCTACATCTGGACAAAAATAGTCTGTGTCCGAAATTGATAGCGCGTTTCGAATGAGAACTATTAGAATCGCGAAACGATCATCACCTTTCGGTCACAACAGCAAAACACCCTCGAGGAACACAATAGTTTCTGCCGATAGTAAGCTCGTTCGAATTTCCATCGCTGGGACCTTTAGCGTAAGCGTATTGCACCTGTACAGTATTTCCCATGAAAGTATATTAGTTATTATAAACTAATGACCCGACGATCAGTCCTTGTAACTATTGATCTTTAGTAACTATAAGAAACTCCTTGATAGTAGCTCTGAAAGTAATTTATTCGATCGTTAAAGTGACGCAGTACTATTGAAGCAGACTGCTGGTGGCTTCTTGACGATTGCCGTTAGCAATTAACGATTTCCAATATCAATCTACCGGCCAATCGATCCCTACCGATACTTTTTCCAATAGCTATGAAAAAAAAACTTTTGGTCAATCCAATAAGCTAGGATAATAGTTCTTCGATAGTTTCCCGGTGCAACTCTTTTTCGTAAGGGTATTTGGTAATAGATTGACATATATACTCATTGTCTTGACCATTTACACGCTACTAAAGAATGAATGAATCGTCCATTAGAAGAATAACCCGCCCTTGCAGAAGGAAAAAATGGCCATAAAATGGGGACGATATTTAATATTAAAGAAAGTCATTTGCGCCGTGTATCGTTCGATGGTCCGAGGACTTTACAACCTCATTAAATTCTTCGCAAATGAATTAAAAAACAGGCCGTCGTATCGCTCTTCAAGGGTGAAAAACGCCCTCAATAAATTGCGAACAGGAAAAATGTAGCTGCAAATATTAGCTCGTTTTTTGTCAATTCTAGAATATATTCGTGGAACGGAACAGGGAGAAAAAAAGTCGAATATAAGTCCTCCCACGTCGAGCAGAACACCTATAAAACACTATACCTACTCTTCAAACTTCTGCAAACTTTTTTTTCAGGTTCTACGCATAAATGAATGCATGATTTCATGTCTTTCAAACCCCGAACTTCAATATTCCAAGAGTCAGGTGTGATTCGAGTTGTGGAAAAAGTCCTGAAAATGGAACGAAACTACGCTTTGTTATGCTCATATCTCTCGGTCCATTCATCCTAAATACACGATCTTAGGCTCATTTCGAAGTTTTTGAAGTCGACTTCCATCCCATACATATTTAAACTAGCTGTCGTAACAACAGCTTCCATTTTTCATCGCCAAATACCGCAATTGCCCAGAGTTTCTATAATATATGCAATGAAACGAAAAATGCTGTAAACGTTTACGTAGATCCATTTTTATATAAAGGGATAACAACAATTTATCGAAAATTGGAAAGGGTGGAATTCTGCAAGGGAAGAAGAGCTGCAAATTTCTAAGAGCCTCGTGCCAGCTCTGCGTTGAGATATTAACCAGCACGTTGGACTTTTACGAGGAGGATTAAACCGAGTTTCTCATCTTCAGCTACACCTGGCAGCATAATACTCCACTCGTCCGAATCCACAGTGTCGCATTACCTTGAGACAGTCGGGTTAATTAATGTGTTCGTTAAACGGCACGTCTATTATTAAGCTATAAATTTTCGTTCCCCTTTGGAGGAGCACCAACGCAAGCGGTTAGGTTTGTTCGTCGGGAAGTTTGGAAAGGAAGGAACTGGTAGTTCGTTTACAGATGGGGCGACACGCTTACCTCACATTAATTCCGATCTTCTCTCCACTGCTTTTGTGGGTTCAGACCAAAGGATCTCTAAACCGTATACGGTCTAGAAGGCATAACGTAGTCGTGGTGCGTAGTTTTTCTGAGCTGTATATCTCTTGACTTGAATAAAAACCGCCTCCGACTTTCAGGACACTTATCTTACAAATCGATACACACCGATCCATACAAGAAGACATGGGGTTGACTTACATAAAAAGGTCTTATAAATTAGACCCAATCCAGAGACTAAAAAATGGTCCCGAGTCAGAACAGGAATTCTTTATGCATTAGTTTTGCCAATGAATTCTCGGTCGCACTTGAAATTTGTATCGGCACCTCTACGTTCTGATAAATTTACAAATGACACGTATCTACATCCTCAAAACTCTGGGAAAAATCAAACTCAACGATCAATTTTAGTTTGAACTCTGAATTTATTCGTCAATCAGTTCACAAAACGTTTTATTGAAGTTTGAGGAGTTATAGGTCGAATCAAGAATCACGAAGCCTCTCTGAATTCTAGGATCCAGGATTTCGAAATGCCTAAACTCACTCAAAACTGATATAACTCTCGCTTTTGGGTTCACATCAGAATTTCATTTCATGCAAAATCCTACCCTCGAATTGAAGTTCGCACCTCTACATCTTCAGTGAGAATTTAAGTAGGATAAAACCAGAATCTCTATTCCAACTCGGAGTAAGAATAGTACGAATAGTACTTTTTCCTCACTTTTTGGCAGATGTAATTCAATCGAAATCCACGTCACTTGAATCATCGCGAAAGTCACTCGAAACTTAAGACGTAACTGTGGCCTGGTTTAGTTCTATACTGCATCCTTGCTACAGAGCTCCTAGTGATAATGGGAAAAATATATCAAGTTACCAGTCACCCTTATAGGTGTTACTTAATAGCTGGGAATCTCCCACTATCTTTTGTCGACGTCAGTTCTTCGACCCGCGAAATAGAAACAAAAAGAAAAAAAAAAAGGAAAAAAGAGAAAAGAAAGAAGAAAAATAGGACGAAAAGTCCACTCGCCATAGAAACCTATTCGCAGATAGGCGTTTCGGTATACCATATCGAAGGTATAATCGAATTCCAGGCGATGCTTCGCTTCGCTATCGGGCTCAGCTAAAGCGGCTTCACTGGATGGTGGAAGGAAGAAGGAGGAAGCTTAAGAGGCAAAGGGGAAAAGAAAGGGACTGTGAAGGAACAGGGTTGGGCTCAGCGGTGGATTTCGCGAAAAGAATCCTGCGGAGACCAGGACAATTGAATTTGCCGTCGGCGCGAGGTAAAATAACGACTTGAGATTTTTGCCTTGTTTTTATACGTGGCACACTGAACTACCAGAGTTTGGGATACGAGTGGCCTAGTAACAGGCCCACAGATATATCTGTGTACTGTTTCTTTAAGTAAAAGGCTAGATTTCTTCTCCTCGTTTAATGTTGATTCGAAATTCTCTCCAAGCTGACTTAAAATGTGGGAAATTCCATGTGCAAAATTTCCGAATCTCTTCTGATGAAAATCTGAAAAAGTCATGAGTTGTACCATAGCAAAGTAAATGAGTATTACAAAGTAGCAAAACAATATCGAATTTTGTTGATCAGCCGGGTCTATGAGTTTAACCGAAAGGAAATCGATGGAAAATGTAAAATGCACAGCTCTTTCAGGAACTGAACTGAACGAAAGGAATTGCAGACTTTCCAACCGAACAAATGCATTTCCGTTTCTCTTTCTCCATCTGACGACGAATGTAGCTGAGGATAGATCTGGTTCGTGGCGTCGCGACGGTGTTCACTGACTGAATACTCGTAGGGCCAAAGCCGGGTGCAAAGGAAAGCTTTCGACCCAAAGACAAAAAAGAGATCCAAAAAGTTGCTATAAATCGTAGAGAAAGTATTCTGTATGTAGAACGAAAGGGAATCACTGAGCACGGTTCTCCCTGCTGATAAAACCATAAGCCAGCTTCATGCGTGTGTTCCATAATGCATAATCGCAAACGTGGATAGATAATAAAATTATACAGCTTTGATATTGCAATGATAAGAAATGTTCATTCCTCGTTTCATTAGTATTTTAACAAACGTGGAACGTGGGATAGAAAGTTGGGATGTTCACCAGGCAGATGCAAAGCTGTTACCTCACTGGCAATTAGAGTACTCGCGTACACGTGTAGTTAGGCCAATATTCCTAAAAGGGTTAAACTTCAAAGGTAAAGGGGCCAGAGGTTTGCGTGTTGTTGACTTTTGAAGAAATTAATTTGACGAAACTAAGGGAACGCTAATTACTTTTGTACATACATCGATGCTCTTCAAATCTCGACTCTTTTATCAAGTCTGTTTTCATCTCCCTCTTCCCTCCCATCATTTACGACTTAATCAATTTATTCAAAAAACTATACACTCGAATGGACGGAATGTACGATCCATAAATCTCTTTATCTAATCAGTAATCGCGATTCTACGATCTAATTTTCATTGCGTGGATATCAGCATTTCCAGTTGGCATTTTGTTGTACCCTACTTCGGTCAAACGGGGGTTGTTTTCGAGTTTTGTCCCGTTCATCTCCCCGCAGCATGCTCTACCCAAACTCGAAGCTTTATCTGCAAAGTTTAACTATAAATAAGCTCAACGACGTCGTGTTTTCTACGATTTTATCTGCTCTTATTCTCCCTCCTTCTATCCATTCATTCGCTTTCTCTCCTCACTGCTCGTGTGCTTTTTCCTTTCGTTTAGGCACCCTTTATTTTTCATTTCTAATTATCGGTCTACATATATCTCGCGTTAGCGGTGATATCTATAATCAAAACTTGGATATAAATACAATAACCATAAAGTACTACATTAATCAGAGACTTAACGAGAGCTACGATCATCAAGACTTGCCTCTGGAAATATGGCGAACAAGATTGCAAACAAATATCAACAATTTTGGTTCATTATCCTCAGCCTTGTTAAGTGGCTGCCTGAGTTTATACCCAAGAATTTCGTAAGCTGATGATCTACTGAGCTTAATCGGTAAAATCTGTCTGTGAAAGAGTGAAAGAGATAATGATACAAAATGAGTGAGCCGAAAGTCGACAGATTATTGAGTAAATTTTTAATGAAAATTCAATCTCTTTATTTTTTTTTTATTTACTTACTCTCCATAGATCGATTCTCTCCGGGTTATCCCTACGCCGGTTTACTAGATTAGAAAAACGGCAGTGTGCCATTTCCTGGAGTTGAATTCCGCAACTTCTCAGACGGAAAGGAGTTGGACGGATTTTTTCTTAGCCACAAATCCGCCGCAACTGCCTTCCCGACCAAGAGATACGGTCAATTTCTTCCACCTTTTTTCAATATTCGTCATTTCCTGATCGAATCAGTTGAAGGGTTCCAAATTCGAAACGTTCTTCTCCGTTCCAGGTACAAGTGGTCTGAACACACAGAGAACTTCTGCTCTCTTCTTCTCGAACAAAAGTACAAAACCATCTCCAGCGATGTTACGAATTCCCCCAAATTTCAGTTTCCACGTTAAAATCATAATTCGTTATAACTATAGCGAAGATCTCTTAGAATTAGTTTAATGGTAGCTTCAGCAATGTATTTAACTCATTGCTTGGAGTATCATGTCTTCGTTTTCGTTTACAATTAGTCTCCATTCTATCCGTGAATGAATTGCTATTGTATAGCTATCAACGTCTGATATTCTTAACCGTATTTCTTGCACGTTGTCGTAATTCGTTGTATTTAAGGTACAGGATCTTGCCTGATGACTTTTGTTGCAAAAAGTCCTGGCATAGAGGAATAACGCGATAGAGATCCCCGGCGCGTTTCAGGTGAAGAATAAAAAAGAATGTACTTTTTTTTTTAAAAGAGATAAATAAGGGGAACACCATGGTAGTGATTTTGTTAATCGTCGACATTACCATAACCGCGGAAGCGGAGGTGCGCCCGGTTTTTTATTCCGATAATTTTCCGATAAAATTGGAAATATTTTTTCTCGCACACCGTGATATTCAAATCCTTGTACGACCAGTTCCGGTTTTTTTTTATCCTTTTATGCATATCAATTTTACTTCGTATAATTTCGTTAGCATTTACATATACATATAGTTTGGGGAACATATAATATATCTTTCCGGATACGTCCACGCCACGTTATTCATTCGCCCTATATTCAATATGATCTACGAGCAGGTGAAAAAAAAATTATTCTAATCAAAGTGGCCTCGGCTTAATTTTCATAATTAAATTTATCCACTTTTATTGTTGACTTATTTGTCAAAAATGGTAAATCAGCACAGTTATAAAATGCAAAATTTTATGTTTGCAGGATTTACAACCTTAAAGCCTCGAAAGGCCTGCATAATCCTCTTAATTTCTAGTTTTTCTGGTAAAGAGCGCTTAATTGAATCTTCGACAAAATTTCACACGAGCCTCGATCGAAGCTGATTTATTGAATAAAGAATCGTTGATACGAAAGAAAATTAGTTGCTGAAACATTTTCTGAAAACTTATAAAACTCATCAGCTCTTCGTAATCAGGGAACTCGTTCTCCGAAATTTTCATCAACTTATAAGGGTCACATATTTGATTACCTGGTTATTCATGGTGAAGGAAAAATTGTGTCAACTTGTTATGAATACAGATGGCAAAGACAGCTAAAATTACCTCACAGCTATGTGAACTGAAAATAATTGAGGGTATGGATGGAAAAAGAGACGAAATTGAAAATTTGGTTCAGAGAGGATCTCATTAAAGTTGAACAGAATATTTGTTACTTGAGATTCTTATTCTCAAAAACGGCGAAGACCCAAAATTTATACTCAAAACCCACTTCCAAATATTGATAATCGGTTTGCGTCTCTTAGATATGAAATAAATTAATTGACAACGCTCATTTTATCACCGTAAAAAATAATAGCTTAGTCTAGCAATTAGTTCTGAACTTTGAAAATGACGAACATCACGATCATTAGACCGTATTAGACCGTATAAAGAAGCCGGTGCTAATTTTGTGGTGTAATGGGCGTGAGTCCTGAATTGAAGGGCTTTTGAAATAATTAGGAAACAAGTCGACTTACAAGAGAAGGTTCCCAACCTCCCAGCCCGGGTCGAGTTAAGATATATTTTTTAAATTTATTTTTGGGTCAGAAAATGTGAATTCTAAACTAAATATGAACATAATAATAATCGTTACAATTTTTTCCGAATTTTTTCTAAATGCAAACGAATGGATAAATTGTTATTATTATTATTACTAATATCACTATATGCTTAATCAAAGAGCTCCATGTATAAGTAATTACCAACTTGAGATCCGTTTGATCCTTTCAGCCATTGTACAGATATATCTAGTTCAACTTGCGAAATTATACCAACTTCAAAAACTTGTAACTTTTGAGAACCCCAATTTGCAGGCAAACGGCTTGGCGGAACGTCTTTTATGACTTGAAACTATATTTAAAAAAATGTTTCAAGTTAGCCCGGGTCAGAAGGCTGGAGGGATCCTTCCCTTGTTAGTAGACCCATTTTCCTGTAAATACTACCTACGTTTCATGTTTCACCCCTAACGCTTCATGTTACAAATTCCCAGGAGCAGCACATACAATATACAGGAACAAATATATTTTTACCTCTTTTTCATCCATACCCTCAATCGAAATCAAACATGGTAGATCCGAAAAACCACAAAATTCTTATATCCCCAGGCATGGTGGTGACACCTATTAAAAACTGTAATTAAAATTCGTTTTTTTTTGGGGAACTTCCTGTGTAATTTGCAATCCCTGTCCATGGCAACAGGTACTGATGATACTACAGGATATTGTGATATCATCAAATATGTTGATACGTCGATACGGTAAATTAATAAAGCAAAAGTAAAAAAAAAATATTTTTTTTTAACGACCACCCTAATATGTATAGAGGATTCCATGTAGAATTTTCCATGTGACTTTTGTGAAATTCATTTCCTCATCGCGTTTGTACTCAACAACTCAGAAGACCCCCCAATATGGATTTTCATGAAAATGAAAAAGGAAATTCTACACGAAATCTTTCACCCACACTCTGCCAATCTCAACTTCGGAATCTCCTAAATTATATTCATACTCTGCAGTGTCACAAAAAACCCAAAAAAAAACTTAAGGTTTCTACCAAATTGCAGCTCAGCAAAGAAAAGGGAAAACTTTTTCAGTCCTCATAAACTTTCGATTGTGTGTCTCTTTTCGAAATCGAAGTATCAACTTCCTCGTGTGTTTTTGGATTTTTCCGAAGTCTCGAGTCACTAGAAGCTTTTTTCTAAAATATCAAACAAGGCAGAAACGAGGATGAATTTTCCGAATCTCATGATTCGGCGAGTATAAACCGACGTGCATCGCATCCTTCTGATTGCTGCGTTTATTCAATGAATATTTAAACCACGTAAGTTTGCCTTTCCCGTGCCACTCTTCACCCACCCTTAACCGAAACACGAACCAACCTTTTACCCCCGTTTCATCTGTCCTCTTCATGCCATGCATATTTCACATCTGCACATAGGTATAGAACGACTATATCTACGTATGTACATTGTGGATACATACATAGCTCGTACACCCCTGTGCAATAACCACTTCGATGAACTAAACTTGGAGTTTGACGTGTTCCTTGTTCCGAAAATGGACGATAAATATTTCATCCCGCATCACTGCCATTTTGACTTAATGCGTACCTGGTGTATGATATACCTTTGTTATACGTATGTGTGAGGGTGTAGGGTGTAGGGTGATTGTGAGTGAATATATTTTCTTTGGTGCCCTCATCACTCGAGAATGAGACACGATCCTTTCATTCGGTATCAAGTGAGATGTCATTACTTTTTAAAGCTCGCGATTTAATGGCGACGTCTTTATCGCGCTCACCCATCCGTCTTTCTATTCACCACAATCCAATAAATTCGTAGTTATTTACCTTCGGTAATATATATGTTAGCTCGTTATTTCAAAATGATGACAATAAGCATCGAAATAACGGTAGCGAATTGAAAAAAAAAAAACACACACACACTTACCTTAAAACTAACTCCGAAAGCATGTGATGGCAAGCAAGTGGACATTCTGTCCTTTTTTTCCACCCCCATGCATTCATTAGCCAAAGATATCTTATCAATAATATTTGCCATCACGTTGCTTCGGAGTTCGTGGATTTTTATACCAGCAGTTGAAAATTATTCTAAAAATTAGGACTTCCAACGTGTAATGATTTTCACTCCGACAGAGCCTGACGTAGGGATGAATTCGTGAATAATTTTGAACAAGGCGAGAATTCTTCTTAAAATCAGAAACTTATCGGGCGGAAATAGTGGACACAGATCATATACCTAGAAGTTACATTGAGTTAGAGCCGAATTAGTCTGGATCTAGACCCATCACGTATTTAAATTTGAAAGCAGGAAAAGTGCGAGCTTTTTATAACACCGATTCTCATTCAATTTGAATAATCACTTGGTTTTGCATTCTCGGTTCTGGTGGGAAACGGACATCGATCGGACGAGAGCTTAAAATAATAAAACGAGACTGCTTACGTGTTAAAAGTTTTATTCTTGTAACAAAAAGAAATGGAAATAATAAAAAGAAGCAAAACATTGAGCTGAAAATTACTCTGGGGAGATAGCATCGGGAACTTTTTCTATTATTTCTTTGTTTCAGTTGATTTTTTTTCCCGAACAAAAAAGATACGCCGTGAAAAAGCTTAGGAAGCTTTTAAAAGTACTTAGTTTCACCGTTAAATGTCAAGTCTCCTTTTAAAGCACCATCTGCACTAGCACATTGTTCTACGACTGAATGTCCTAATGTCTGAAGTTTGCTTCTATTATACAACACAACAACCACAAACAGTAGCTGAACACACATTTTCATACTTTCACGACGAATCACCATCATCTCAAAATCAGTATTTTCACGAATTTTCGAGTATCTGATACGCGGAATACCGAATAAGCTTGAATCGATATGCAAATTCAACCGTACGATATCTTCCAACATTTTCCATGATTTTATTTTCAATACATTTTTGGAAACTATGAAAGTGTGTCGAGAAAATGTTGCAAATTAATTTGAAAAAGTGAATCTGTTAACTTGTAGTTCAACTTTCGATCGAAAAGGATGTAAAAAAAAATTCGACAACCATCCAGAGTTTTTATTCCTTGGGATTAATCTTTCCAGTGTACCTATAGTTTTTTAAAGAACTTTTAATCGATAAATGTAATCTATGTTCCCATATAGTTTTACAAATCATTTTGAAGCCTCGAAAAAGTTGTTATTCTATGAGACGACAGCGTCACACTCGTATATTGCACAAGATGACTATGCGGAGGACCCCGATAGTCCTGCAGAACTAGTTCTCCAGATCCAATGCACGGCTAAGTCCTAGCTATGAGTGATCTTGGCAATTTTCGACTCTCGGGTACCAGCCCAGGGTCATAAATTGAGAACATTTGGTCGGCAATACCATCGGACCAAGCCAACCCCCTTCAAGGATCCTCTGCCAAGCACCGTTTCTCCCAACTTAATGGATTTATACGATAAGATGGAGTGGGCAAACTGACGCTTAAATATGAGACTTTCTATACGAAGCGCGTAAGAACATTTTTTTGCGATAGATTGGGGCAGTTTTTCTCTTCTGACGAGCTGTCATAATAGTTACTTCGCCATTTGTCAGAACTTTAGTCTCAGACGTATATTTTTGCACATTTTTGTTCAAGATTTAGGCTTGGAAATATTAGACTGAAGTAGATACACACATGACGTTAGTACGAACCAGGGTTCGTCATAGCGAAGAAAAAAGCTCGACTCATTAAGTTGTGTTCTTTTACAACGGGCGTTTCTTCAAACAATAAGCACGAAAGGACATCCTGGTTTGCTAACAAAAGAACGAGGTTAAGTAGCCATTCAGTTCAACGAAGAGTTGGGAGGCTTGGTTGTTCTTATGTTTTAAGACCCCGCGAAGTTCCGGTCCTGCAAAATAACTCGGGTGCCCCTTTTAACTACCAAACAACACGCGTACCTTGCCTACACTTCAGACTCATGATTCCAGAGTCGAGTGTCGAGACTAAACTAACAAAGAAGGGCGGTGAATTTATTTCAAAGAAGATAGGGGACGAACTGGCATCTTGACGAAACAAGGCACGTCACAGCCCACGCCCTACGAAATGATGCTCAGACCTTAATAATTTTCCTCCCTTTTCAAACGTAGGTAGATATCATAGGTAGAATAATACCCTCTCCCCGTGGCTCACTTTGAGTTTCTCTTCTCCGCATGTCAGACGTTCAGAAATTTATTTATGACAAATTTTGATCGCATCGAAAATCGAATCAGCTTTAATTCTTCGACTCAGAGTAAACCGAAGTCTTCGTATTTACTTTGGAGTAAAAAAAATGGGTAGAGGAAACGACATGGTGACAAAAAAAAAAAAAGAAACAGCGCAGAACTTAGAGAACGTGGGATAAAAGTGCGAGCAGCCATTGAGGTTGAAGAAATGGAGCTTGGAAATGTCAAATGAGCAACAAAAGCTCATTATGGAAGTGGTAATGATATGCGTTGTGATTGTTGAATTTTCTTCGTGTTCAATGCACCTGTAACAATCCCGAGTTATTATACCTCTTCCGCATAAGATTTCTAAAGTTTAGAAACAGACACTTGATGTGGATTTTGCAAACAGTATAGCTCAACGATTATCGATGATGGAGTGCGCGGTTACCGAGCTTCAAGCTCATTCAACGAACTAGTTTTCCAATGACGGTCATTTTTATCAGACGAAGAAGTTCGCGAGTCAATTAATGCGAGTTTGGTACTCAAAGAAAATTCTTTTCAGCTGTTGGGAATGGATTTTGAATATATTTAACGGGAATTTTATATTTCATCTTCGTGTGTTATGAGTGAGCTCAAAGTTAATAAATAAGCGAAAACCTGTCCGGGAAGTACGCTTTATAAATCAAGCAATTATACTTTGCTCGTGTCACACGTTTGAAGTATTTTAATTAGTTTTGAGGTCATTTTCTCCCGAGTTTTGAACGGTGTTCAATTTCCCCCCGAGTATGGATAAATTCCCATTGGTTAAATATCTTAAAATTTTCCTCTACATCAAAGGCAGTTGAATTTCACTTCCAAGAAATCAGGTTAAATTCTATCCCGGGTTACGCGGTAGTTCAATCCCAAAGTACGCGTTTGAAGTCTTCTTCTTCTTGACAGTAAATAGTTAACTTTCTAGGAGCTCTCAGACTACCGGAAACTGTTCATTTATTAACAGGAAGTTTCACGGCTAACTCTTTGCTAGGACTACATCGCAGCCCCTTTAACAAATTCATGAACAAACCTTTCTATTTTCTTCAAAGTGGGGAAGAGATATACCCCACGGAGATTGTTCACTCGTGAAAACTCATGTCAAACCATTAGAAAAACTAATTCAAAAACATTCGAAGTCAATTCAACCCACTCCCTATTTTTTCCCCAGAGGATCATTGAGGTCAATTTTACACAGGGTTCGTTTCGGCTCGGCAAATCATATCTGCTAATGTAACCGTTATCTCGTAAAAGTCCATCTCTTATTTTCTGAACTTGAATTCCATTTTTGATTTTTCCATTCATTCGTTGATTCGCTGATATATATAAACGAAATTCCTGACCAAAATTTGGTTAATTTCGTCGAGTGAGGTGTCGTTGCTATCTTGTGGATACGGACCCGTTTCACTTTGTGATTTCCAAGGTTTCCTCTGTACCGAGTTACTTTTGGACAAGTAAGAATTCAAACCTCCCGAGTTCCGTAGAAGGGTGTAAACGGTCAAGGGGTATCCTTTGTGACTAAATTTACGGAATTCAGGTTTATGGTTCAAAATAACACGGTAGATTCACGACGGTCTTACTTTGTACCCTCATCTTCGCAGACACAAGAATAATTGCAAGAGTCACCAAATATTCTTGGTTGATGTCGCGAACCGGGTCACTAAGGTCCTGCCAACGATCGTAGAATCCTGGCAATAAGGGGGATCCCCGCACCACCCGCCTGGCACATTCCACTGAATGATCATTCACTCTTGGGTGTCTTGTTGACGGTGCCTAGTCGGACTTCAGTTGTCTCCTGCAGGGTTGAGTAAGGATATTTCGGGAAGACAAATGAACGTCACAAAGTTCTTCTCCCCGTTTTCGAGAAGAAATTGTCGCCGTTTGTCTTGAAAAAAAAGAAGAAGAAGAAAAAAGTAAAAAAATAAAATAAGAAAAAAAAGGAGATAAAAAAAACTATCGTATATTTATAGACACCGGAAGAGTTCGCGGAGTGCTTTATGTGTATATATAGCTGAGAGTCCTACAAGGAGTGAAATTTTTTTTTAATGACAAACAGGAAGGGGAATGGCCCGTGAATATTTTCGCTGAAAAAGAAGTCCTGAAAAGCTTTGAGTATCGTTCTTCTTTTCCAATCTGAGAAACGGTGGAAAAATGAGGTAGAAAAAAAAACTGAAAATGAAGAAAGGCTCGGTGTGTAAACGAACACCTCGAATACGTCACACAGGTAAGTCATTCTCAGGCAGAAATTCCTTTTCATTCTCATTCCACGGTATCTGGAGTCTAAACTCCTGTCCGACGTCAACGCCAACATCGTGCGATAAACTTTGCCTTGACGTGAGGGAGATATTCTCCTTTGTGGTATGGATACTAAATGGATTCCTTCCTGGGCGAGTAAGGCAAGGTAGGTATACCTGTGGCAAGATGAGTAGAATTCGTAAACCTCGTTAAAAACAGTCCCTAGAGACGATTCCGTGTTTCAAAACGGTCCTTAAAACGTAACGGTGAATTCTTTAGCCGTTACTCCGTTATCGACGATCCTCATATCCTGTCACATACATTGTGAGGAAATGACGCCAATTTTCTATCTATTGCTTAGGTTATTACCAGCGTCGCAGCTCCTCATCTTCCTGACGCTTTTATCTCTGTTATCAGCTCATGGCACTTGGCAGAGGCAAGTCCCAAGAGAACCTCAATTATAAAGAGAATTATCACAGGGCGGTTCTGTATCTCAAAAGCGGCAGGCCTACTCTGTCCTGTGATAAAGCGGTGCTCGGTGAATGTGAAGTTTCGGTAACCCTGATGCCGAAAGCTAAAACCTGGCCGTCGTTATCCCAGACATCAGGCGCCATGAACCCAGACTATTTTGCTAGGGGGATCGCATTGCCGGACATCACTTCTACTATGAGATGACCACTGAGTTAGTCTATTCCTCTCAGACACTCGCCAATCGTAAAAATCGAGGAAAATTATCAGGAATTACATTTTCCAAGATTTCAAAACCAGAAACATGACTAAGGTTTTACACAGAGAGTAAATTATCATGTTCCTTCTCGTTCTTTTGTATGATTGGAGTGACAGAACAAAAAAATGATGGGGTAGATTTTGAATTGAGGTTCCGGTATTGCGAAGGAACACTTTTGGTGCGAAAGAAGTAAAGACTGGTTTGGCCTGCGTTTTGCGGTGATAATTATAAAAAAATTTCAAAAGCTCGTAATCATATAATTTGATATTCTTTTTATGAGGTGGTAATTGGTTAATGGTTAAGGTGACTATGATTACTTTCTTAACTGAAAAGATTTAAATAAATCCAGACGTAATTGCGAAGGCTCGTGAATGTAAGGTTACCTTCGGTGCCCTTTAAAACCAACCCCAAACCCTACAGCCATCAGCTTACGCAAGGTTGGCTATGAATTACCGCAGCCGGTAGGCCACCCTCTAGATTTCTCACGTCCGAAAATATAATTTAGGAACCATGCGTCGACAATGGGTTCGTAGGGGCATGGCGTGAACAGGTAGGGCAGTGGAGCGCTATCGAAAGTGGCACATGAATATTAATACAATAAAAGCCAAACAGTAACAGCGAGGGCAACAATTGTCCGCGGTTTTGTACCGAGGGATATAGGGATAAAAATGGAAATGAGGAAAGGGAGGAGAGAAAAGAGAAAACGCACGTAACATAAAATATGTATGCCGGTTAAAAGCTTATAATTGATAACCTGCCCCTGGGAATATCAAGGTTCGTGATTTTCGTTATCTCTTAAAACTAATTACGGTTGATGATCACAACGTAGACTCCGAATTATCAAAAGGATTCTCGTGCCGAGAGGAAACCGTGCGAATACCTAATACCTCAGGAATCGATTAAAGCTTCCAGAGTCAAGTTCTTCGGAATATTCATCGCCGAATGGTATATATGATATAGATAATTCTTCTTGTCGCGTCTAGGGAAGATTCTACTATGCTAATTGGCCGACTATTACATTTCCTAAGTTGACAAGGAAAGGTTCCGGCCTCACGAACATGAAATTGCTTGGAACGATTTTTGAAACATACTTTGAGGACAGAGAACATTCTCGAAGCCTTCGAATCGAGAGTTTCAAAAGTCACAAGATTTTTGAGATGGTAAATTCACGTCTCTAGGATGTTACGTCTCTTGAATAGCTAGAAAAGTCGAAATGATCCCTATCCCGAGATCAGTCGTAATCTTTTGTGAGCAGTTTCCTCAATGTATGAATAGAGCGAGTAGCTTCTTAGGAAAGACCAATTGCAGGACTACTCGAGCATAGGTCATTGCTTGAATGAAATTTACAAATTCCGAGTGAAAAGAGGTGTGAATTAAAAGCACAGGCTCATTCATAGAACGCGTTACTTGCGCCTACGTAACTATAATTTATTTTACTCTTTTATCGCTGTCATGCGATGCAAGTCTAAGTTTTCTATTCTTAGCGAAGACATGCAAACCTCGGCTTTTGACCTGAATGACTGGTAACATAGTTAGTCGCATCAAAGTGAAAGTGAGCTTCTGATCATCGCTTTCTTCGCGATCACTTGCCACTTGGATATCCTTCGCCGTTTTGAGAGCGAAAAAATCATTTCTTTCATTCTATGAATAATTACTTGGAAATTCAATTTTTTCCTCATTGTAGCTAAAGATATACTTGAAAAAAAAAAGAGAGGAGGGTAGATTTCAAGTCACTTGGGTCCCGAGTCGGTTGAACTTATCTCTCAGAAATTTCAATCTTCTGGAACCTCGTGACAGCAGAAACTTTTCTAAATTAAAGTTAGTGCAGCTACAGATTACAATTCTGCGTTATTCTCAACAGTTGGCATACAACAACCGTCAGATTTTGAATAGCACCTAGTGAAACAGGTCTACCTAGGGGATAGAGACCTAGACGAGTCCTGTATGAGCAGGAAAATTGCGAGGAGAACCAACGAGTTTGGATCCCAAAGGAAATTCGTGTTTTCCACCTGCGTATGAATTAGTAGCATTTACCCAAGCTTGTTAGCTGGATACGAGCTTTAAGCATCGCGGCGAACTACATAGTCAGAAGTGTCGATACGGGGTGCAAATGATACGCAATGTCTGTGCCTGATGTAACGCCTGAAAAGAATATAGACAGCTCTGTTACCTTGACTTGCAATCGCAAGCAGCTAACGACGTCGAGCAATCTGCAATACGGGACCCTATTTATGTTACAGTGATGTAGATGTACGTATACCCACGACCCATCGACCCACTTTCCAGAAAGTATAAATAACGATTGACGAGTTACTCTGTCCTCCACCCTCTAGTAGTCGTCGTCTGGTAACCAACACTCTGCACGCAAGCCCCTGCTGATACATGTGGTATAAAAGGGAACAGGTAAGGTCAAAGGGTTATGTGAAGCATGTAATGCCATGATTCCATACGTAGGTAGGTATGTAAATGACATGTAAGAGAATTACATACACGACTGTGTACCTAATTATTATTCTTATGTCAAATACGATCAGACTAACATAAGCTGCACTAGAAATAAGGAGCAGACCGATGGTTACCTGAGTATAACAAGACCACGATCGAAGGTCAGCTCCAATTTACCCCAATTTGCAAACTGTGCAAGTTCCACTTACAATTTTATTCTCTTTTTCAAGGTGGATATTTCTGCTATTATTTATCGCTACATGTGACATGCATGCGTGTCCAGATATGAGATATGTGAAATACTTTCTTGGATATATTCGGTAGGAGTATCAAGTTTGTCGTGGTAAACTTCAGTCGGAGTAAATTTCTTGGATTGATTAAGCAAAGTGATTTTATAACCCTTGGCATCTCTCGCTGATAAACTTTTATATCCGAGTAAAATGGTATACAGTTAGTATGAAAAGTTCGTCCCGTTTATCCGCGGGCTATTCGACGATCGAAGTCGTCCTGATGTATAGACTAGGTCGAATTTTGGTAACGAGTGTACACTGCCAATTGGCTTTCCAACCCTTTTCATCAGCCCGATTGCCCTCCGAATTTAAAAGCCGTACCTATATACCGATCGCGATTGGACGTATTTTTTTATTCCACTCTTATCGCGTTCTCTTCGTGAAGTTGAAACTTCTTTTTTCTTTTAGATCTATCGCATTGATGTAACGTATCATTAGATCAAAATCCCTCTGCCTCTCTTTTTTATTCTTACTTTTTCTCATTCTGTGTTTCAAGCTAGCGGTGCAGATGTATCGAAAGAGTTGAATAAATTCTGTCTATACGCGATCGCGAATATCGAAAAGATTCAACCAGGCCGCAAATCGCTGCTTTGAAAAATTAATTCTGCTATCAGAAGTATCAGACGAAGGTTGAATTACAGCTTTACCTCACCAGACCGAACGACATCCCTGCCCTTGGTTTTGTCCTTCTTTTAATGTACCTATACATACCTACATAGTTAGTACACTTACCTGAAGTCGACCAACTTGAGATGCAAGTAGGCCGCGTTCCGCATATGGAATAAGTCGATCGTTTCGCCCGTAAGAATAAAAGCAAGAATTTTTTCCGCAGGTATCCTATACCACAGACTGATCAGAAAATCATTTTTTCATTGCTCATAGAATTTCGTCGAAAAAAATTTTATTTGGGGAATCGGATTAACCGTAACGATTTTTTGCCTCCGCTGGAATCCGGCGATAAGATTTTCTTCGGATCCTTTCCTTCCGCCACTCGCCCATATTTATCCACGTCTTTCGAAGGGTTCGTCAAATATTACCTCTACGCTGCTCTTATGGCTGTACATACCTACTACCATGCCATGCCAAGGATAAGTGTGCCTCGCGCTATTCAAACCCATAAATAAACATATTCACTGATAATCTTACTTTCTTCTATAGCGACTTATCGAGTGTTTAGTCATTTTACTTGGTACGGGTACGCAAATGAGCGTTGAGCATTTGCCATTGGAAATGTTCATCTTAGAATCGAATAAACTATAATTTTCAATGTCCGTTTGCATTCTGGTTTCGGGAATTCAGAAACTCAATTTTCGCAGACATTTGAGCGAACTAAACCTCGCCTTTTGACAGCAATGTAGCCTGCAAGCATGAGGAACCAACTATTCCACATTATTGGTTGCGGCGCTAGAGAACTAATTAACTTCGAGTGCCACTTGCCTTTTAATGACACTGCATATAGTTTTAATCGAAACGTTGCGATAGGGAATCCTTGGCTAAACTGTTGTACAGAATTTGAGAAACAAGGATCGGGAGTTCGTGCAAAGCTCTCAACGGAAGCAAAGTTTGAGAAAACTTGTACGGATGAAACGTTATTCCAAAAATATCCTGCGATTCAGCGACAATCTCGAGTTTCTGGAAACTGACGGGATGAGCTAATTGGCAGAAAGAACTTGAGCGAAAAAAAAAACAATCGGAAAAAGAAAATTGGAATGGTAGAGATTAATTCTAAATATAGAAAACCGTTTCGATGGTGTCTATTGAACCACCCAGTTACCCCAAGCGCTCGATACTGCATAACCACTAAGTCAAGGTGAGCCTCGGTTAGCATAGCCTAACCTTACCCAAACCAACCTATACTAACCTAACATAACTTGAAGCAATCTAAGCTAACCTATGAGCGTAATAGCTCGCCTATAGTAGCTGCACGTCACGATATGTCGCTGCCCCATTTTGTATCCAGGGTCGCGTGTGACTCAGTTCTATATAGACACCCTATATAATTCAATACGAAGGATAAACTTTTTCTTTATAGTATTGGAACATTAGTGTTCGGTAGAATTGATTTAATTTATTTCCGAAGATGGCCTATGAAAATTAGTTGGTCCAAAGACAGAGTGGCTGAGACAGATCTTTCCCTTAGCATGAAGATTTCAGGTGTCTAGGATACCCGAATGTTAAATTCTCGGTTCCGGACACGAACCAATCTCCGTACCTTTTCAGTTTATAAAACTTGCAGGCTTGAGTTTGCTGACACATCGCCGAGCTCTAACAACCTAAACTTCGTCCACGGGGGTAAGTTTTCTTCCGAGCCCCCGTGCTGGTTCGTTATATTGTTGAACTGACTTTTTTCATCGATACTTACTTTCTATAACTATTTCCAATCTGACTTGAAAATAGTGATTGGTTTTCTTTTTCTTACAATTTAACGGAATCGTGTAATTATTGAATAACATGATGTCTTTACCAGAGAATGACGAAGAACTTTACTTCGTGTACTACTTGATACTATGCATGCATGTGAAGGAGAATCGGGCACTAGTTTATCCCAGTTTTTGGAATTTAACACAACTTTTGAGAGGTCAGGAATTGAACAACATTTCTGAAACAAGGACAGTACAATATCGATGCAAGCCAATCTATTCTTCGAAATAGCGGTGAAATTCATTTCAAAAACTGTATAACTCGTAATGAAATGCCTCGTTCATTGCGAACTCATTTCCCTCCGAAGAGACAGACCTTAGGTAGAATTTTCAAAGGCAGAAATTGCATTCGAAAACGTCGCAGCCATCCGTCACTGTATCGCGGGCTTTATGAACCCAGGCTTTGCATTCTAAACAACGAATCCATCCTTCTGCTAGCTCAGAATACAATGAAATATTGCGTCAGTACCATCGCCAGTCGCTCATACATTCTGGAGACCTTGTTTCCCTATCTATACCCACCCGAGAAAATTCCATTCCTAAACTCAAAAAAATGATAGCCCGGAATTACGTGTTCTGGTAATCGTTCGCAATTTCGATTTCTCGAAGTTCATTCTGCCCGTTTGCCATTCTCCCCGAAAACCAAAACTGTGACGTGTCGTTTTATCCGACGTTTTCGTACACTGTACGGTTTTTTCGAATGGAAAGGAAAGTCAATTTTTTATGGGTCTCTTGATATTTGCATTTCGTGATCCCAGGGACCAGAATCCGCTAGAGTGCAGCTTTAGCCGGAGCTATAGAAGCAGAAGCGATTCAGTTGCCGGCAGGTTAAGATTCGTGCAAATAACACTTGGAGTTAGCCATAAAGCAGAGGAGGTGAGACCAGAAGAGGTTGAGACTGGGAATGTTTGCGATGGAATTTTACAATTCAAACCAAACCTTCGACAGAATTTTATTACCATTCATTTATTCAAAAACCCAGTTAATTGTTCCTTGCTATCTCATTGACGAGGACAGAATATGACTGCTGAAATCTCAGGCAACTGATATTACACTGATTCGGCTAGATTGATTGAGACCTCTCCCAAAAAAAAAAAATATATATATATATTTAATATCTCACTCCCCCTGTTCGTGCTACATAATTATGTCTAATTCGAATATTACCTACCCGCATGAAATTTGAAGCCACTGATATCCGCTATGTTAGTTGATGCTAATTGGCCACTGATACCCGGAATCTAAAACCCGCAGAAATTATTACCGCGTGATACCTGGACGGTGGGATTCTCTATCAAACCTGACCTTTAATCTCTGATAGATTTTCTACTGCAACGTGACGTCATTGGCGCTAAAGGTTCCTTGCAAAATGAATCTTAGCCAGACCGCTCGGAGTGGAGAACGATAAATCTTACCAAGGTTAGTAAAGCAGCTGTTTCCTACACCACGAAACTCCGAGCCTAGTTTAGGACGTGTCGTTTAACTATTATAGCCGTTTGGTATTTATTGAAGGGCTGGAAACGCTGTCTAAGGCTCGCTTCCGAATTTTTTTTTGATTTTATTTGATTTCATGACAAATTATGAGTGCGAATAAATTTCTTGAGAAAAGAAGCTGATTAGACTCTTTAAAGTGGGAATTTTCCAACCTTGAGAGTTCAAAGGGTTGATGTATACCTTTATGGCGATACTACACGCGACGTGAACACCAATATGATATCCGGTCCTTCCGTATTGTTAGTCACTGTTATAAGTCTGTATATCATGATGTGGGCGGCGAGAACATCGGCCTCGAAAAACTAATAACGCTGAAGTACTGTGAAAGTATCGACCTCCGATCGCGAAATGGGTTTTGTAAGTTTCAAGCGAGGCAAAAGCCGCGATAGAGGTTCGAATTAACTATCGAAGGTGGTCATTGAGGAGCGAGGGTTCGCTTTGTCGGATGAAATTTACCATTTTCGATTACCTTGATCAATAAACTGGGTAAAACTACGTGCGATTACGTTCCGCGAATTACTGAACTCATAGGTCAGAAAAAACTAGTATTCACTATTGAATTATGAGCAGGAAAATTTTTATAGCTAACCAATAATTTTCTACTGGTACAAAGCATACTCCCCCACACGGACAGGCACCTATGCATATGAATTCGTAAGCGGAGTATAACATGTCTGGGTACTTTGTGCTAGTTTACCTGCAGTGCGCTAACTGAACTTCTCTATATACCAGGTCTGACGTCTTCCTTGATTTTGTCAAAGGAATTATCAACCCAACAAAGTTTGTACTTGCAGGTATACTTCCATGGGTGTGTCAGTGTGTGATCCCTGTGAACTGAGTCCACATCGTGGGAGGACCTTCTCTATTCGAATGGAAAACACTGTGCAATCACTGTGAAAATTTTCACGGTAAATAAGCCCCGCGATATACGAAAGAGCTGATCTTTTTACCTCTAATTCAATAAATTTCTTCCACCTTAATTGTCCCAACTTTCGAAGTAATAACAATTGATTAGGTCCCTCCATAAGCCCAGTTCTAGTTAAATATAGCTTATATATTTGCTTTGCTCTTCATCGCCCTCTCTCTCTCTCTCTGATTCTATGGGAAGCTATTCCTGTTGCGTACCAGAATGCTAAGGGTGCTGCGCCGAAGCTAAGGGTAGTTATCCATAATCTGACAGTTCATAAATTATGGCATTGGTATTATAATCGTACTAAACCTACAGCAGTTACCGTCAGCGGCGAACTTCGTGCCTTCGCTAAATTAGAAGGAAATAGTTTTGCCAGTTAGGGGTAGCGGAGAACCTGTATACCATCTCTGGTGTACCCTGTACAAACGTAGTGATTTTGATTGGTCAAAATTTTGTCGATATTGCCACATGAGTCTGAAAAAAGGAAAATCACTCTTCGAACTTTCTATGTGAAAAAGTCTGTTCATGCTAAATATGGTTTCGACAATTTTGTCAAAAAACTCAGAATCTTACCCCATAGACATTTCAGAATTTCGAAATGGGGAGGCCACGGGGTTTTACAGGAAATGTATACTTCGATACGAATAACATTTTTGAATAAAATACTTGTTTTTTTTTTCAAAGCTATGACGTGGAACCAAACTCTGAATGAGCGATAGATTTCGTGCTGCTATGAATGGGATACTCTATTCACAGCTATGGGTGGCCGGATTTGCCGTAACCCATACACGAATTGTATGATATGGTAATTAAGCTTCCGTGCCATTACCTGATACCTAGAATCGCCGAAACCTAAGAAGCGGCTGACCTAACGGCGTGTACTTCTAACTTCAAAGTTTCTATGGCTTGTTTGCATCAAGTTTGCAGAGGAGCCAGACGCTCGCACTCTTTGCCGAAGGGCCATTACCACTTAATTATTTCTTTTTTTGTTTGCAGAAATTTCAAGACGATGCGATGGACGTCCATGAATTAACGTATCTCAATTTTTTCAGCTTCTCCAAAAATCGGAACTCGTTCATTTTGCTGACAAATATATCCAAGAATGCAATAAATATTTAAAAAAAAAAACTATCCAACGGTCTGCGGTGACCCAAAAAACCTTTTCTCACCCTTCGCTTCTAATTGAGCCTGATAATACCCAGGTAAATGGTTTTTTGGACAAGCAATACACCCCCAAAATTTTTTTTTTCAGCCCGACTCCGTCACAGTAGCAGCCTAATCTTTAAAATATTGCAATCAGGTCAGAGTCAAGATTTTTCGTCGTTATGCGTTACATTTTTTGGTCTTTGATAGCTCGGGAAACGAGCCTCTGTCAGATGAAAGATGACCCTTTGGTGGAAAAATGACGGGTCAAAAAAAAAAATCGCGTCAGTTTTAATGTTTCTTAAAACTAAAAATGAGTACTCTGATCATTTCCCCACTATCGACAAGGCTCTATCTGTGCAAATGAAGAAAATCTGAAATCCTGATGAGAAGCAGTCAATCTGATTCCTGAATTTAAAAAATGTAGCTTCAGTTCATCAAAATCTGTAATAGAGTGAAGGTTTCCTATTTTACTTACCTCAGTATCGTTCCACCACATGTGTAGCCTGTAATTCCTGAGGATAGTTGGATTTTCATTGATATGATCAACGGCCAGCTTGACAGACGGCATCACACCTCGTCCGACATGGCTTTCCGGAACGTGTCTACCGTACGGAAAAAATCCCGCGATGTAAACGTCACGACGTTTCACACCACCGAGGTTTATCGGCTTTTGTCCATTGCACATAAGGATGGCGTCGAGGCATAAAATAGCCGTGATAATGTGTGCCCGCACTCGACGCCATCGCCAGTGACATCGCCGTACGCTAACGGCCATCTCACCAGTTTTTGACTAGTTACTTTTTTCTCTTCTTCCCCCAGTTCGAAAAATCTCACCGACGATATTCCCTCGTGCGAACCCACTCCACTTCCATTTCGCAGACTATTCGGAGTAAGCTTCGCGTTACCGATCTGCACGGCCCATTTTCGAGCAAACTTTAGCTCGTTTTTTTGACAAGGAATCGTTTTTGTATTCGATTTTGGGATTTAAAGTGTTCAAATTCTCGTTTCAACTGTTTCAAGAATCATTATTGACAGATTAGGGTAAAGCTTTGAACCAATTATCCGGTATTTGAGATATTGGAAAGAATCGAAATGCGGAACTGTTGGGTATTGCTTCTTCCTCGTTTTCGCGAAGCTCGTTTTTTACCTCAACCAACGCTAATATTATTCGTATTCTATAGTTCGTCTTCTGTTCAACACTAAGATCGCGTCTTGCGACTCAAAGTGGATATTTACAGTCGCCAAGAAACTTTTCAAGTGTGTCGAAAAGCTCGGAGCTGTCGAGTTTCTGGCACGTATCCCAGGCGAAAAATCTCCCGAGGAAGTTCACCAGAAATTTGTTGTTCTTCTTGTTGACTTATTCTTTTATATTACCGTCAAAACCGCGCCCGGACCTCAAGAAAAATATCAAAAATTCTTAGCATCGCTTCAAAAGTTTAAAATTTTCATTCGACAATTTTCCTCATATTTTATCATATTTCTAAACGATAAAAACTCACGTCGTATCACTTTGGCTTTATGTATACCTAATTTCGCGTGAGTAGATTATTCCCAAGATTTTTCGCGTGACACGTTTCCATTACGTTTTACTATGAATCTTTCGTTATTATTATACTTAGCATCCCGTCATTAAAGAATAATCAAATATCTCATCTAATGGTTTAGATTTCATAGACGATTCGTTCAGTATTCTCTATATTGGATTTCAATTTCAGTTAAATGTTAGTTTGGCTTTGATATCACATCCGATAAATGTATATAGAAATTAGACTCGGGTTGTCAACGATTCGGTTTAGGACTATTTCAATCCGAAAATACCTGAGCTAATAATTCATCGGTCACAAATTCATCAATGTTATAAAATAATAATTTAACCAACGACCTAGTAGATACGCTTATCAATATTTGATAATCGATCTTCCCGATTACGTATCATAAACTCAATCGCGTAAGGGATTCTCGTTATTAGTGAAATTTTGATAAATTAAATTTCGACTTTGAGGTAATATTTGCATACGCGACTCTCTTCTCTGCATTTTCACTTCTTTACACTTGAACGGATACATCGACGCCCCACAATCGTTCAGTTTCAGTCCTGCAACAGATAAATAAAAGCACGTTAGTTTCTGGAAGAATTCTTCGAAATTTCAAAAAAACTACGATCAGCTCTTCAAATTACATTTACGTATAACTCAGAATAGTTTGAGTTGAAAAACTCAATATCTGTGATCCAAAAACCATTCCGATTATATTTCAAATATCGAAATATATCCAGGAAGCTTCTCGCGTCACAAATTTCGAATCCTTTAGTTTAAACTCTTCTAGCTCATTCGTGTGTATGATTTTTGAAAGATTCCCTCGAAAATCGAATCTTAAGATAGAATTCTGAAAGCTGTCAAGAGACCTGATAAAAAACGAGCTCTATTCGTCCGAATTTACGATTGGCAAGATTGCGATCGACTTTTTTAAATCCGCCTGTCAGGTCAGACGACTGTAGTTAATGACTGCTTTTAAAATTGATTTCGAACTGAGTTTCTGCGCGTTGCTGCAAAAGAGAGGAGTTAAAGGTAAAAGAAAAAAAGAAGAAAAAAAAAACGAAAAGGGAAGTACTGAGCGGCAAAGCTGGAACGGCAAACGGTGAAAAAAAAAATGAAACGATGAAAATAATAAACTGCATTCGCGTATTCCTGTGACCTGCATCAAATCCTTCGTTTGCACGGATTTCTCTCGACTTACGATCGTTAATCAACGAGGCGCGCTTGCAGCCTCCGCTGCACCTGAACCTACTTCGTAGGCTACTGTGACCTGACGTTTTTCAAAGTTCAGAATTTATTGGGCGATAAATCGATGTCTATTATCACTCGATGTTTCTCGGAAAAACTATAACGTACGTGATTATGATTGACATGATTCGAATCATTACCAGATTGATCACGAGACCCACAAAAGATTCCCTAGCGATGAATAATCGATGATCATTGATTCGGAGGATGCATGGAATGAGTTCGTAAATCGAAAAAATCGACAGTTTTTCTGTGATTCGAGAAAATTGTAGCAGAGAATTTTCCAAAACGTACATTTTTTACATGTGTCGTAAATTTTTCAAGCTTTTCCTAGAGATTATTTTAAAACGAATGAATTTGTTGAATCAACCAACCCCGTACCAAGTTGCCAATTCGTTGAGAAGACATGAATTTCTTCCACAAATTCGTCCGCTTTCTATTCATGGTAAATTTCATCACCAGATGGGTGCCAATTTAATACCTTGGGCAGAGGTTTGAGTCAAGGTACGTTCTACTTCTTAATAAACCCTCTCGTTTGTCTTTATTTCCTTTTCTCGAATGACGATATCAATTACGATAAAATTTCTGAACTCATCGATACGATCTTAACTTTTAATATGCGTAAAACTCTGTTACTCGGATAATAAACTGTACAGACAGCGGTTATAAACAAGTAGAGTAGACCAATCACCTATAACACGTATTAGCCACGATTGCGATTAAGTGAACTTTAATTACTGATTATTTTCAATTGCTCTTAAAGCGTAGAAAAAAAACGTAGCCTAGTGAGCCGAGCTCGTAGTTTAATTAACGGTGCTTATGGATGATTAAATTAATTTTCTTAAGTGCGGACACTTTATCCTATGATAATCTGTTCGATGGTATATGGAGCCATTCATATCGTTGAAACTTAAGGTACGTAGTTAACTCTCATAAGTCTTTCGGTTTGTCAGAAACGACGTAATATCTGCTGTGTTATACCTCTGCTGGATCAACAAAAGCAATTTTCCACTGTCACTCGGAGCTCGAAGATGAGCGTAAGGCATATCGAACCGAAGAAGACAGTCAGAACTCGAAACGGAATGAAGCGATCATTCCTCATTCCAAAGCTCACGGTTATGAACGACTGGTTTGCAGTTATACGAAATAAGTAGAATATATAGAGTAAAGTGTGCATTGTCTTGTATAGATAATGCATTTCAACGTAATTTAAATTCGAGATGCTGGAAAGTACCTACTGGCGCCCAACTATAATCTTCCGATTACATGAAGCTAGAGAATCGCATGTTCACTATTGAAGCGTTCAATTATTAAACTGGTTCATTGTAATCGTGGGTAAGTACGTAATGGAATAATAATAATCTCTTTAATGATTGTTATAAGGACTGATTAACGTTTGATGAGAGCTCGTTACGTAGTTTGAAAACCGAGCTGAGTTCAACTCGTACTTTGGTCTAGTACAAAGATCGCTTGATTTTTGTAAAAAAATGAAATATATACCTCAGCCTATGGATAACCCACTTAAATCGAGGCACTCTTGTCTCTTAGGTAAGCGAACTCCCTTCTGCGTTTAAAACTCACTTAAAACTTTGGGTATCACAAGGCTTTCTCATAACTTATTATCTGCCAAAAGCCTGACACGAAGGTCGGAATTAAAGCTAATTTCTTGAGTAATTAACACGATCAGTCCAAGAAGCCTCAGGGAAATTATTTATTTCGACTACCCCAAACGTCCTGATGATACAGAATCGATCTCTCCATAAAATTTCGTTCAGCTCCGCTTTCGAATGACGTAACATTTCTTCTAGATAGTTTTCGAAATCTTTGAAACACCGATCGAGTCAAGAACGTAATTTATGTATACGTGTGCATGGGTGGGGAACAAATATATGATATTTTCAACATAGAGATCCAAGATGTAGAATAACGCGATACGTACTCCAGGACTTTATGAGCAATACACTTTTAGGGGGTTTCCTATATTCAAAGTGGCTGCTTGCAAAGCACAGTTGAACCTGCGAGGATAAATTCGTTTTATTGCCACGGTAAATGACGCTTTTTCAAAACGTGAAATTAGGAATTATTCTGACAGAGTGATTCTCGTTTATTTCGACAACGAAGCTACTTTCAGAATCTTTAATTCCCGAAAACGGTCTTCACGAATGAACAGCAACAAACGTGTGATAATGACTCTGCGTAATTAATTACTTATACAACGCAGCTAATCCAGTGATAATTAGCCTCAGGTCTCTTCGACTACGGACTGAAGTAAAATTATCTAACGATAAGTCTCTCGCGGGTTATCTCAGACAACACCAGTCAAGAATTATTCTCACGATGTGGAGCTCTTCCATTTGCTCGAAAGTAATTAAACCTACATCAAATTCCAAAGGGACTACATGAATTTACGAGCGGCATGACTATGCCAGAGCGTTGGGCGCATAACTTGTACGTATTACGTAGAAAGTGGAACCTCAGTACACCTACATATAAAATATATTATGTATGGGGCTTTTCGTTGATTATTATCAAACGACTGGACTTCGTAAAATGAATTTTGCTCTGACTTTGAATTTGTCATACCCATGAGAGGTGCAAACTCTGTAAGATACTCGATCAGCCTATGAGCAGCGTTTGAATTACTCCGGAAAAATTGTATTCGAAGACTCTGAATTTTTTCTTAGAAACATTAGAATTTTGGAATCACATTAAATGGAAGAGTTCCCAATCTGGAAATTTTCTATACCCCTCGAGGAATTCGGAACTTCCAATGAACATAATTCATTCGATATTCATTTGGGCTGAAAAATAAATTTGAAGAACAACATTTTCGATCAGAAACAACTCGAAAATTTGGCTAATGAAGTAATCGAACTTTTAGGGTTGGATCAATGCGGGTTCATAAGTTTCCCAAATGATTTGGTAAACAGGAAGCCCTAGACAGTTTTCCCTGTCACTGCACAGGCACGAACAGGGGAATCGGAAGTGAGCTCTAAGAGGCTTATAACTCACAACCTGATTTTGGAGTCACGTACGTAACTCAGGTTGTTCAGAATTCCAGCATCAAAAGTGGATAACTAGATATTGTACGTTTTTGCTAGAAAAATATTTGTTTAATTTTTTTTCAATGCAAAATATTGATTTCCAATAAGTATAATTGATCTGCCCCGAAATTATATCAATGTAGAATATTCCCTCAATATTTGAAGGAGTTTTAATGAACGATGTGACCCGTTCTTCGATGCAATGAATATCTATGCAACGCGAAGTCCATAAAATCCTAAATAATTCTGAATTACATCTCAAAATACTAGTAATCAACTTTGAAAAATTTTTACCAATGGAATATCTCTTGAAAGTGTAATAATGATTGAAAAATATTTTTTCTATATCTTATACCCCATCCGGAAAACCGAATTCTAGATCATAAAATTGAAATTTTAAGCCAGACAGGAATATCTCGTGAGTCTTTGAATTTTATTGAAAATATTTTTTGGGACAATGCAACAGTACAATGATCCCTATTTCCCGATTTCCTCTAAAACGAATTTTTTCCATTATCGCTATAACTCGAGTCCATTATTATTCCTATTGCTATCGTCGCCTCTACTTCACTTCACTAATACGTCTAGATCTCAACTCAAAGAACAATTTGAAGCAATCTGTGTAATAATGATATAACTTAAGTCGGCTCGTTACTTCGCCCAGGCCCGCGATTACATATGCGATAAAGTCAAAATGTGAGCTATTTGGTAGAATCAGGATTACTCCAAAATTTCACCAGATGCGTTTTAACGTCTTGAAGAGGCTTTGCGAGTCAAGCCACCCCTGTGATATATGGGCGGTACAAAATTGCCGAATTATTTTCAAACTCCATATCTTTTTCAAGAAACAATCTCGTAAGTGTTGAAAATTAATTGAATATTTTTCGGAGATTTTTGGGAAAATCTTTCTGCCGATAAACGAAGATATATTTGCAAAATCTCCGACGTCTATTTCGCAAATCGCAATGCGTCAACAAATTTTGAAGAACTTAATACCTGTGATGCAAGGAGCATTTTAATTATCTTTCAAATATCGAGCTTTCCAAAAGCTCCTCACGTCACAAATTTCAAGTTTTATGATTCGAACGTCAGTCCACGCTTTCTCATAGTAAAAATGATTTTACAATATTGGCAAAGTCATCCGCAGAGAATATTCTTTCCTTTCGTTATCGCTGCCCTATTGGGACCAAAAAGTAAAAAATAAAATCCTTGTCACACCCCCTTCATGTCTTCACTCGTAAGCTCTGTCTCGTATGCAGACCTCTCAGCTTTAGGCTCTGTAGTGTAAAGTCAACGAAAAGCATTGTCCTTTATTGTCTTTTTCCACTTTTTCCATATTTTTTTTTTCCTCTCCCCTTCAAGTTTAGACTTCTAAGCGTAACGCTTCGGTGGAAATACGGGCCTGAATTTATTCCTGCTTTCTCTCTCCCTCTCTCGCTATCTGACTATCTTTTTCTCTATATACTCTCTCATTCTCGAGCGTCACGACACTTCCCAGGAACCATGGTACAGGGATGACCCCAGCCTCAGAGACACGTCGCTGAGAGCACCACTTTTCCACAGGGACTCTCGAGCCTTTCAACCTTTAGCCTACCAGCTCGCTACTCGTAGTTCATCCGGAACGTCTGCGTGGAGTAAGAAGCACGTGCGACCCATACCCCCAATGGCCCCACAAGGCAAAAGCTCTCATAACCGATGTACACTGGGTAAAATAGACGAGCCCCGGTTCCTCGTCACTTGGGGCAAACAACCCTCGTGTCTGATATTTATACGTGTGTGTAGGAGACTTTAGGGGCGCCCGAGAATTCTAGATGATAAAAAAAGTTTTACTGCAATTTTCGTTTTGTATTTTATATCCACGTGCTGGACCCACATATATATGTTCCTTACGATCGGAATATATCGGTTCAGTTTTACCGGTAAAAGGGAATGAAAATTTTACAGTTTCTAATTCCAATATCTAGACGAATATATATGCAATACTATACAACCTCGTGTTCGTCAAGATTTGTATAGGGAGAGAAAAAGGAAGGTTTGCATTTCTGAGAAAGTAATTACACCGCGAAAGAAGGTATTTTTCAAAACCCCATGTCCCCGGAAGGAATTTTTGATAACTCAGTTCTCTAGTCGTTTGAAAGAAAATCATCAGGATTGGTAGCCCATAAAAGTGGATGGTATTGTCCTCAATACTCAGATCAATTACTTCTTCGATTTCACATTCTCTGATATCTAATAATCGTCACGAAAACAGACCTTCGTCAAATGAACAGCCTTTTTGATACTTCAAATATTACCTGAGGAATTAATTTTCTTCTTTTCCTACCAAATTTTTATAACGAGAATTTTATAAAACAAAAATTGACGTTTCGAACGGTCTGATTATCAGAAGATCTAAGAACTATTTTTTGAATGATAAGAAACCAGAAATTATAAACTGGAGGCACTGGAACGTACGTGGACAACTTTTACCTAATATCCGTGAATTCTGACTGATTTTTTACCAATTTCGATGCTAGACGCTTCGGCCTTTGAAATAACTCGGTTTCCCGGTAAATTAGCCATATATACCTGCGTAAAAAAGTAAAAATATTTGAAAATAAATCGTCGCCGGTTACCATAACTATAAATTGCAGTATTTGACAGATTTGCAGCAATATTCCAGCTCGTTGAGGATGAAAACTGCCTCGACTGATTGGGCATTGTATACTGATTGGATCATTGTTCTCTCCAGGACACGGTGCTGATAGACCCAGCTATGGGGTTGGCCCAAAGCGAAAACAAAACCTGAGATATGTACATCCGAAATTGGGTACCGATTTAACAAAAATTTAATTCAGTAATCAAAATTTGGTTCAACTATCGCGTGATTCAATATAAGCTTTTTTTGTGCGGGTAAATTTCCACTCAGAAGTTACTAGAAATCTTGTTATTAAGTACGTTGCTTCGGTTGATGGATGTCCGGGTTGTTCTTCCGGAAAATAAATGACTTTGCTCCTCCACTGGTCCGTTTCCACTTTCGGGTACAAACAAACAGCGTACCGCCAAAACAGCAATATATTTCCAAGATATTTGTTGTTCCTTCTGTTTGAGTTATTGAACAAAAATATGTCATGTAACTCGGCGTTAGTTCGGTGTAGAAAATGTCTTGGAATAACGTAGTCAGACTACCGGGAAGTAATGCAGAAATGAATAATGATTTGTTACGAGCTCAACACCCTGCAAACGGCGCTAACGTTGGAATATAGAATTTCCGAAGAAATACGACTTTCGATTCAGGAAATAATCTCACTCCACCCGTGAACTATAAAATTCAATCCCAAAAATCGATTGTGATATGGGCCAGGCGCCCGAATGGAAATCACCCGCTTGTAAATCGTGTAACTCACATTAATAGTATTTTAATCGATTAGAATATCTGAAGACGTTTTATAGACCTTGAAAAATAATTTTTTTTTAATCACTGCTAGGCTTTGGAAAAATATTTTATGGACTTTTCTTATATTCTGTAGATAATTCTTATGATACGACGATTTTAATCGTGAATCGAGATGTTTGGTTTATTTTTTATTATTTTTTGCTCTTGGCACTTTTGAGGACTGATAATTGATGAAATACATTCTGAAGTACGTATACCGCCACATAGTTCAGAGTAAAAATCAAACTTTGATTCATATTGATACACGTTTTCAAAATTTGCGTTATGCGCAATTCGCGAATAAAATCGGAAACGAAGAACAGTACTTTCTGACAAATTAGATAAAAGTTTGTCTGTATAATAAGCAAAAGAAAAAACAAACAAAGAATGAAAAAAATTTGGAGCCACTATCGGTTTATTTTCGTCATGTTTTTCTCGAAACTTCTAGAACTTATGCAAAGTACCCCAGTTCTAGCAGCGAGTTGTTTTAGTGGTCTTATATACGCGGTTACTCCGGACGCGCTTTGTGATAAAGTGGAGTTATACTATTATGCAAATTTGAAATTCAACTAGATAATGTACATCAGGAAATTTGACAACCATCTAGGTATGAATAATGAATCTTCTGACCCTGCAACTTGCCCTCATTCAATTTGTACAAAAATGGGTTTTGCTGCTATATGCATATCCGGATCGAACATAGAGTCTATTTAAATTTTCGTACAATTGAACCTCAAGAGGAGCTTGTACGGATAATTTGGCAAAAATCACGAAATATTTTGCACTACGTAAATCAAGCTTCTGAATTAAAAAAAAGGTACCTGAATCTCTTCAAATTTCATCTACAAATGGGTCAGGAATATTCGAATTGAAAAACCCAATATCTGTGAGGCAAGGAGCATTTTGATCATATTGCGAATATCGAGGACTCAAAAAGCTCCCTGAGTAACAAATTTCAAATTCTTTAAATTGACCTTTTCTACCTCATTCGTAGATATGATTTTAATGGATCTATGTTTAGTAATATTCCCTGTTATTCAACTTTTAAATATCAGATTTGACTACTAGAATATTTCTGCATTTCAAACTATTCCATTACTACGAGTCTGACACTGAATCTCATTACTTTTTTCTCTACAAAAGCGCCGAGGTCTGCCTCTCTCACAACAGTCCGTTTAATTGTTCTACATAGCATTAGACTTATGAGATTAGGAAATCCGAGAAACAAAGATAATGTTTATTCCTTTTTTTTTATCACCACAAATGAAACGAACAATTTATATGGTGCTGTACAAAATTCGGGGGCAAATTATACACACCATACACATAGTTTAAAAATTAGATTCTTCACAAATTTCGAAAAAGATCAACTACTTCGGATTCAAGTTTCATCCTATATTCATTTATACGATATACCTTCGAGTATCTGAAAAGGATTCATTCAGTAATTATCACATTATATTACAAGCTGTTTCAATGTACAGAAAGACTGTTCGACGAATCCTAGAAATGACATAATTTAAAGAAAACAGAAACTACAATAATTGCAGGAAAATTGAAATCATCTCGTCAGGCTGTGTCGAGAACCGGAAGTTGATCTTTGGAAGTTGATCTCTATCTGTCAGTGTGTAAAAATTCTGGGCTAGGATTTTCTTATCACGTATATATAATTTAGGCACGGGGTGAAGAGAGAGCATTCGAGGGCAGCCTATTGATATTTCTTTCTTGGTTACATACTGCGTGGGTTGGTTCTGTGTACGTCGTATCGATCACCGCGCCTTCCTTTCTGTATAAAATTCTGACAGCAAAAATTTTCGCGAAAATCGAGGCTGGTTGCGATACAGGAAACTCGAGTTACTCATCCGACAATAAATGTCCCCTAACTCCCCTGAAGCTTCAACTATTTGTGGTTTCAGTTCGCACTCCGACAGCTGTTTACAGATATTCTCTATCTTCTATCTTTCCTCATCCTATCTCTGTCACTCTCGCAACAAATCCCCTCTCTATTTATCTCTCTATCTCTCTTAATTACCACACGCTGAGAGAGGAAAAGAGAAGGTGAACGGAGGTGAGATTAACGAGGTAGAATCTACCTCGCTTAGCGTGCACACCATCCAGTTTGGGTCTTCGTCGAGTAAATTCACTTGATTTAACAAAATTTGCGGGCTGTGCGAATTCGCTCGTTACATCGTCTTCCATGCCGAATAAAATTCATTCAATTATCATCGATCGACACTTTTCCCAACTCGCGTGTTTTATTCGAATATTACATATTCAAATTGTACAGAAAGATCTTCAAAAACGCATCTGCAATGGCAAATCAGAAGAAATTAAAACTTTTTCTTATCTAGTTAATGCATAAATATAATTATAGTAAAATCCAAGAACTTTGAAGTTTTATTCACGTTTTTCAAAGTACAACGAAACTTCTAATCCAATCTCTCTATCTCTCTCTCTCTCTCTCTCTCTCTCTCTGTGATAGCACCCTTTTCATCCTAGTCATTTCTATCCAAAAGTTTCTTCGAACATTTGGGCCCTATCGTTAATTTTTAATCCGGAACCCACCCGCAGCAGAGAGTCTTTGCTGTTCAAGGGAGACAGACTTTGAACAGACACCCACGGTATTGAATAATTCATTACTTAGAAACTGATAAAGTGATAAACATACCACTTTCGACAAGGTATTAAAATATTCGTAAATCGAGAGTAGTATTTTCGAAAAAATATTTTAACTGTTCAAAAAAGTGATATACCATTAGCTTTGAATCTGAAACGTTATCGGTCGTATATCTAGAGACTAAAGAAAGTATATAGGGCTGCGGGTGTATCTGATGGTGGTATAAGGTGCCAGAGTTACGAGGAAATTGGGAATCGAGACTTTCCAGAGCTAGGTGAGAATATCTGGAATGTCCCATATAAATAAGGCTGTATTCTACGGTCTTGTGACAGTTTTTGCTGACCTCTGTTTTTGTTATCCTAGGGACTATGAAAAAGGCGCAAACTCGTGACTCCCTCAGCGATCTATACCGTAGTGTAAGCTCGTGGCTTCTAGATAAAATTGGAAGCTAGATACGTACGTGTATATGTTCTCTAGGCTGCTGCTATGCCTATATCACTACTCCGCGAACCTTTCATAAATTTCCCTTCGGTAAGCTATGGTTAAATCTGTATAGACATCTAGTCTATACACACGTATGTATATGTATATGTATATATGTATGATTTTGTGTGAAAGTATTCGTATACCTGTAGGATGAATTTATACCGCAGTAAAGAGAATTTCGAGGTTTATGATACTCGTACTTGCACGTAAGACTCTTTTTTAGTAACTTCGAAAACTCAAAGAAGATACCTCCTCCCGGTTCGGCTTTATAATCAAACAAGTACAGCCGGCCTGTAATCTCGATGAAAACCTACCGAGTTTGGAGATTATGGTGATTAAATTGCCACATAGCTACATTATGCTAATTGCTAATTAGTTTAATTAAATCAACGCTGCGTGCAGACAGCACTCGCGCTATTCGACGATTGTCATCGCAAGGGAACGGTACACCTATACCATCCTAAAACCTAACAGCTCCGATTTAGTTAACATGAGAAAACTAGAATTCAACGTTTTTCCACATTTTACTGGAGAAAAAAAAGAAAAAATTTCACTTTTCTATCTGCAAAAATTTATACTATATACATATATCTCTGAATCAATCAGTTTCTCAATTATCGTTACAGCGGCAGTCTAAAATCGCCGAGGCAAGTCATAGTCATCAATAATTACGCTGTTGGGTGGGTTGACTTCTGGCCTCTGGCCTCCGGCTGTTTTCGCGAAAATTTATGTCGCTTCTGGTGGTGTGGGAGGCATATTACGTGGGTAGCCTTTTTGGCTCATTGTCAGTTTGGAAGCCGAAGCTTTTTCTGTAAATTCGACAAAGCCATCAGATTCCGAAGTTGTTAATTATGATTTGATTAAACTCGAGTAAAACAAAAACTTTTTGCCGAAACAACAAACATTACTTTCGAGGCAAAAGCAGTAACTCAATTATAAACTGAAGTTCATTATCTGAATTCTATCTAATACGAAAGAAAAAAAAATAAGACAGACATGGAATTATCCGAAAAATATTATGTCTACAGGGTGTAAAAAGAAACGATGCGTCGTCGTTTGACCAATTGATTGTTCAGGTCGAGATCGATGCAGATCCTAAAAAATATGCCCCCGCAAAATTGATCTTGATCGGTACTGATATTCGTCGTGATTTCTGTTTCTTTTTCCGTTAGTCTTAGAAACGGTTTTTTAGCAATTGACAGACTCGAAAATCCGTTTGTCGAACTGACAGATTACGAGATTTCACTAGATAATCCCACGATTCGATGGAACGTCGATTTGTAACTTTTTCCTAATTTTATCGATTTGTTTATATGTTCGAAGACCGTTTTCTACGAGAAAGGATTGCTTGCGACCGATCGTTACTCAGAGACGATTGTTCCTCTCGACGAGTAGAATTTTTTAGAATCATGAAATTTGTTGACCTCATCTGACCTGCAAATACCGAGATCAAGATCAATTTTGCGGGGGTATATTCTTCAGGAATTGAGAATCGTCTGGTAAAACGGCGACAAATAATTTTCTTACACCCTGTACGTAAAGAAAGATAACAGATTTCATTTTCTCGACAAAGCACGGTATATTTCGTTACTTGAAAAAGGATTAAAGATTTTGTCACTTAATCAAGGAAAGCCCGAGTAAAAGTTTTCGAACAATTATACAATGGTTGGAAGTCGGAAAGCTGAGATTAAATGTGAAAGTAGATATTATTCCTTAACTCGTTGGTGGAAATAATGGTTGGAAAAACTTGTTTTGGCTTACCGTCCGTAACAATATAAGTATATCCTGTAGTCGAGGCATAAGGTACTTGCCAAGCTGGATTATGGAAGCTTTTATCTTATTCTACGGAATGGTTGTGTATAAAATGTGGTGTCAAAACCCTCATCGTGGTCATGACAGGATCGTATACTATTCTTATGGTGAATTATTAGATCTAGAAATAGGAAAAAAATGGCTAGCGAAAACCCACCCTCGAATACACTCGAACACGCCAGCAAAAACGAAGCTTCAAATGATCCTTACGTTGGATTTGAAGGCGCTAAGCTCGCGGTTTATCGATGAAATTTCACCACATCTGTAATTGGAACAAAAAACAGCTTTTTGACATGACTTCCACGATAATTATTATCCGTCAGCACAAGGTTTCCGTGCACTTTTCAACGCCAGTTGAACAGTTGCTACTTGTTGTCTAGGAAAGTAGAATAGCGCAATGGACAAAAACGAAGCCCATGAATTATTCGCCGTCAGAGATTCCCAGGAGTCACAACCACGCGTCGTTCTTCTCTGTTTCTGTACGAACAATGAGACACAGAATTTCAGAAATAACTCACTCGATAGACGAAAGAAAGCGGTGGAGTGGTTCTCTTATAGCTTCTCTCTGAGCGAGAAGTGGAGTGAAAAATCACTCGCCGAAAATAAGGGGGACCAGATTTTATCCCGAAATAAATTAAGGAAATCGGAATATTCGGATCTGGGTTGAAGCCATTAGCAAAAATATGTGTAGGTACCGATTTCCAATTGGAAACGCCGAAACGGCCGAATATTTCCTATACTTTTACCTCCCTCTGATCATACCAACGTGCCTAATGGCAATTCGGGCGATGCGATGGAAAGAATTTTAAAACGGGATGTGATTTTTTCGACTTTTTAGTCACATTTCTTTCACCGGACACAGAGGACTTTCATGTTTCACATCGTTTATATACTAGAAACTATGCGATACTAGCCTCGAGGCAAATAAGTTCAGCGCAAACTCTGGTTCTACGAAGGTAGTTAAAGATAGTTGGCCAGTCGCCAAGCCAGGCTCATTGCCACCCAACAAACATCTCACTACCCAAGACCAGATAAGTTTCCTAAGTCGGAATAAGGGATGACTGGCGACTTATTCTCGGTATAAATTTTCCAGCTGTATAATATTCGAGTCCAATATTTTTATCCGTCAAGTATCTTTCGTCCGTCGTTTCCACCTTGGCGAAAGAGTTACGAGTACGAGTGTCAAAAAAAAGCTCTAGTACCCTAATTTAAGGAATATTGAGATATGGGGCCATAAAAGCAACGGAAATTCGTGTTATCTTGATTTATCTGACAGGAAATTACTCGTAACTATTACCCAGCCGTATATTGCTTGAAAACAAACGGTTATTGCCCAGTGCAATGTATTTACATCAGACTGTTACAATTCCGTGTGTAATCAGGTTTCAATAGACGAAAGCCAGCCTCGAAATCCATTGAGATACGAGTACATCAGCTTAGTCCAACACCGAGGCTTAGCAAATTCCCCCATACCTTCCAAAATCGGGATTGATAATCCGCTGGGGATTTAAATTTTCGAGCCTTGATAAAACCGTGCGAAGTGCATTTACACTTCTGTGCCTCGATGTAAATAGATTTGCCGACCGTGATCGATGTTCCGGACTTATAGATAGACAACGCGATTTCAAAACTCATGAAATATGCTCGAAATCCCTCACTTTCGTATACCTACCACGAGGTTTAAATGGTTTCAACAAGTGTTTTAGTATCGGTCATGCAGAACCGAGTTGTTTGTTCGATCTGTTTTCATCTAACAACAGTAGCAGCTGCGTTATTTCAACCCTTGCGACAGTTTTGACATGCCCACCCGTATTAACAGCCAGCAGATTCTGCGGTGTGAATTTTCCGAAATTTATTTATCGATGAATATTATAGTCCACTAGTGTCGAAGTAACTTTTCCAAACGATTACAAGCAATTCCAGCTAATTGCTCTTGGCTATAGAGAAGCACTCGGAAATACTGCAATCTATTGTTCGACATCGATTTCATACTCTCGTAGAAATATGCTGCGATTACCGCATATCTATGTACATACATACATTTCCAAAGCAGATTTCACACTTCGGAATGAAAAACGGCGTACATCTTTTCGATTTTGTGGATCGCAGCGAATTGATTCAACAGGGACCTATCATGCTATCATGTTCTTCAACCATGAAGTTTTTAACCAAAGGCTCACAGATGCGATGGAACTAGTTATAGACTGACTTAGAAAGTTTCTAAAGAATTGAAAAAGATTGAGTATATCACCTGGCCTTCATTGACGGATGACTCAGGCAGATTTTTGATAAAGTGTTCCTTTCAGCCTTTCATGAACTGATGATGGTACAGCGCATTCCAAGAGCTCTCCCGTGAAAAAAAATGATCTATTGTTTCCGAAAACTGCTCCAGGCCGTATTACAGAGATGATACCGTGATACCATCTTCGAAAGACATTCTGAGGTTGCAAGGTCAGGCGATGTCCAAAAATGTTAGTTTTATCGGGTAAAACGATGCTCAAACCTAGCCGAAGGGTTGTCTGGATTATCCAGGTTGTTCGCACCCCGTAGCTGGACGATTTCTTTTCAGATCAAAAGCAGGCGATTAAGATAATGTCTGTTACGGGTCGGGCGTTGGCCCCAGAACCGATATCAAAATGCCCCTGTTTCAGTCACTGTGCCAGTGAGTACGTGCGTGCCTGTGTGCGTGCCTGTAATCGTACAGGGTAGAGAATTCCCGAATTTAGTCAATAGTGACTCCAAGGTTCGCCCTTTGACAACGTAGGCCAAACACGTCCGATCCATCCCCGTGATATGGCTATCGGATAGGGGAGTTGAAGAAATTCAATGCTTTGAAGCACACCTCCGTTCTTGACAGCTTTATTTTGTTTGATAACGAGCAACTGAACGTGTAGGTAGGTACTCGCATTCATACGCCTAATGCACACGCTGTCGTCAGGAAATTTCTATCGCCTGTCAGATATCGGAAGTAGCGTTTGGCATGAATCTTGTGCAATCTATTACATCCGTTTCACGTTGTCATCTACGAATACAACTTTTTATAGTCTGGATGGAAAGTTCGGATGTTGGATGGTAGCGAAAAAGGTGGTCGATTAAGGAAACTACAACAGATTGGACACGGTGTCTCTCTCGCGGAAAGGAACGTAAAAGAAATAATTATAACGCAGTTATCTTTAACGAAAATATATTCAAACTTCCACAAGATATAAAGCTGCTGTATATTTAGCGATGTGTTTCTTGGGGATGTTGGGTGCTGGCTGGATTTACAATTTCAGAACAAAGTGCCTCTGGGGCGAGTTTTACAGACGGAAGTGAGAGGGATGGCATTCTTACACCCCTACGCTTTTTTTTTAAGGAGAAATTCGCATCTTCTTTCCCACGAAGATCCTCAGTTCTCATAACTATCGATGTGGGTTTGTTCAGCTAAGGCGAGGACTGCAGAGTTTCTATTATTCTAAACAACATAAAATACAAAATAATACACGGCTCTCTGTTCTTTTTCAAGTCCCACGCTGCCTTGCCTCTCTCGACGTTAAAAACTGAGGCCTTCAGGGCCCCCGAGGAGCCAGTGGGGCCGTGGGGTGTGACAATATTATTATTATCTTGTCATTAGTGGTGATGACATTAATTAAAAAGAGCAATTTTATAAATTATAACAAGGAATTAAGTCATAACACAGTTTATAGACGTTTAGTAAATTTCTCTGTATAACTTCGAGGCACTTATATACCTTCGTCGCTTCAACCCCTTGATTGCACTCCGTTTTACTTACCAGTGTCGCCAGTGACGGTATAAGCTAGACTATTGTGAGGTTTATTAATTAATAACTTGTCTGTCCCTGGCCGTAAATTCTTTGTAAGTTTCCATTCCGCAGAATGAAGCCTATGGCAGCTATGAACTACTATCGACGAACATTTCAATCAATACCTCACTCCAGGGGTCGGCCACTATAAGTACAAGTTTTTGTGAACAGCACATTCAAAGATTTCAAGATTTCAAAAGGCTTTAGAGAATTTCAGAAGATTTATACGATTTACAGAGATTCCGGACAATTTTAAATGATTTCGAATGATTTCACAAGATTTTATGGAAAGGTGTACCGCTGCCAGATTTCGAGAGTCTTAACCTTTCGGTCTCAATTGAATTCTTGAACGCGTAAACTCTAGGTATAAATATGATTCACGATATATATATATATCTATATACCTCTCTGACTTGGGAATGAATAATTCCACCTCGATATCGCTCAATTAAAACGAGTTCAGGGATTAAAGACAAGCAGATACTAACGAGAAGAAAAATGATTAAAATCGTGTTACACGTATACCTAGGTCGGCTGAGTAGCGACGTTGCGAGTGTAATTCTGTCGAGTAAACTTTCCTGTTATTAGTAAAATTTTCCACTCAACACTCTTGGATGGTTAGCGGATCCGTGTTTCCGGCCATTAATTCGTTACGATGGGATTTATCGGTCTGCCTGTATACTTTCCACTGGGCATAGCCGGAGCCCCTACCCGCCTAACCAAATTAGTAATGTGCTGAAGTCTGTAAGGTTAAAGTTACCTAAATCCTGATTTAAACAAGTTTCGTGAATCCCGCGTGAATAATAATTCGTCGCAGAGCCAAAATACGAGTGCTTCTTCTCGCTAAATTAGATCAAAGATTAATTCCACCCAACCCACACACACCGGATAATCCCCACGACGAATTGATTTTCCCGCATAGTCCTGATTAAGGGACTCAATGAGAAACAAAAATCGTTCATTTTCATTGATTTTTGGTATTTTTGTTTCGCAAGTCTTTACATACTATATACGTATATGCAGTAAAACCCTTAACTCTCTGTCTCGCGACTAAAAATATTTTCAGTCATTTTTGGTTCATCTACTTTATCACACACGACAACCTTCTACTTTCGTTCATACCAGGAACGATGAATGGCATCATACATATGAAATAGGTCGGTAATATTTATAATCAAAAGTTCAGAAGCTTCTCAAGTCGACCATGATATTCAAAATATCTTATACATGTACTTCATAAAACAAAAAAAAAAGAAACAAAAAGAGAAAATCGAAGGTTATATGTATACGCGGAATAGTAAGAATTTTTCCCTGCCTTACGAACCTTTTTCTAGGTCTCTTTTTATTTAAAAAGATAAGCTTTGCCGCCCGTCCCATATTTTCCCAACCCTCAACTCTGCAGCCGATTCTAAAAAGAAACAGGTACGACGAAGGGTCGACTCTTATGTTAAGCCCGGTCTTTTGCTAGCGTCAATCTCCATTATCCTGTTGTTATATATCAACTTTGATAATCACCAATGGACCGCGACCTCCTGCTTAGTTCGTGAACAGCTAACAGGGTGAAAGGGTTCAATTTTGGGTTCGGATAAATTCAGTTCGAGAACTTAGTCATTATCGTAAAACTTTTAAATAAAACTTCCTTGATGCGAAGCCTGTAACTGCATTGCTGTAACGTACAACATTAGAACTAGTTACCTCGGACGGAGGTGAGTAAAAAACTTTCTTGAAATTTCGACTCATTTCTTGAACGAAGAAAATCTTTCATTCTTGTCCCTCTGTCTCTTCTTTCTACCTATTTTTATATACATGAGCAGTTTACTCAATGAGAACGTGGTCGGGATTGAAAATTCTTTAATCGTAGGACATCGGACCAATCATCGAACGTCTGAAAAAATTTAGGAAAATCTACCAAAGTTTTACCCGAACGTGAAATTTTCTATAATACCTACAATCTTATTTTTGAACTTTTCACGTGCAAAAATCGTTGCCATTTTTTCTCACAATCAGTCGATTGACATTCCTGGGCATCGCTAAGTTCGTGTCTTTTTAGATTCACAGCTAATCGATCGCAGCTGAGCAAGAGAGCAATTATTATTTCCGTAACCAATTAAACGCAGAGTTTGAGATTTTCATCTTCACCGAATTAATTACGCACGTATGGCCGATCCGAATATTTACACGCACTACTTCTGTCGTATCTGAAATACGATCAAACCCAATCTTCGCGTTACTTTGCCTGTCCGTATTTCTGTCTTTTTTCGTTACGTCAAGCGACCTAGTTCGCGCTTCGATGACTCGAAAATTAAGCAAATGCGTGTAGTTACTCGACTTTTGGATATTATCAAAGAGGACATAACTCCTCGCCATGATTTTATCGGAGCGTGCCAGTTAAATATCAATTTGCGTAATTGCGGTATCTTTTCCAGTGATGGTAACGGATTGGTATAAAAGATACGTGGCCAACGGTAGAGTTTAATCGCCAGTTCGTGATGATAATCTCTATAAGCGACGACGTGAAGAGCTCGAGTTTTTTTAGGGAGAAAAAAAAGCTCTTGGAAATGGTAAAAACGAGGAATACCAACACGTATACATAATACATTCTGTTGATAGACTTCGGATTGCCTGGTGGTCTTTAGTGGCAAAAAAAATAAGACGTCTGTATATGTATAGAAAAATTGACGTACGAAATGAATAAAATGTTTTGCATCAAATATTTTTGCATGTGAAAAGGAAACGAGGGAAAGAAAACCGAACGGAAATCATGAAGCTAGCGAGATAAGGTGAAAAAGGAAGGTAAAAAAAGAAAAAAACTCTTATATTTCGTATCAAATATTCATTACATCTCCGAAGACGTAGCGGCAAGACTTCTCTCTCGATAATTGAACGTAGCCGTGCCAAAGGAGGGAAAAGAAGACTTTGCAGAAATGATCGCCCATCAAATATAACCATCCACCGGATACGACCAAATAGAAAATTTACTTAGCCAGAAGATCCGTTCGCGTGATAAAATTCAGAATTTTGAAACCTGACCCCAAATCATCGCGAAGAACACAAGAGGGTCTCGAATAATGAGGACTTCCGCGAATCTCCTCTGGAAAATATATACAATTTTATTTGTATTTGCATCGATATGTTACTGGAGAACAAATTCTGCAGTGTTAATCTTCAGATTAATTCATCTATTCGAATCGTCGTGTTACAATTGTCAAGAAAATAAATAGTTTCATTTCCGATTCCCCGATGAATACTCCGCGAGGTATACGTTCTCGTGACTCCAGAAAACTGCTGATTAATGTGCAAAATTTGCGAGAATGCATTCGTAAGAGAAGATAAACTCCGCGTTATTATTTACGACAATTTCAGGTCTTCGAGGAAAAACAGAGTCCCAGCACATCAACCGGGAACTCTGTACTCCGTACATAACTCGAAAAATATATGCGAAAAAAAAATGCGATTTATTTAAAGCTCAAAAATATAATTCTTCGTTACGTAACGCTGCACGCACGCGGATTACTGATCGGCATGTAGTTTGCGATACAATATGAAATGTCAACATAATCCGGTACCCTCGTTGCATCAGAATTCAGGTCTCGCATAAAATTTGATTCGACTGACGTGTCACGTATACTGTGTCCAAAATCGGCATACGGATCTAGCTCGCATCTATAATCCGCGCGATATTTGACCAAACCATGAGAAAAGCGTGAAGTCAACGTTATCCAGGAACCACGAATGAACTAGTTTCACCAATCAATAAATTGATTATAAAAATTGAGTGCCGCTTAGTGTGGCGCGAAAATCTAAGTAAAAACTTTCGTTTTTCCATCGGAGGAAGTCAGCAGTAGACAAGGTCATTAGTTGAGCGCTGATTATCCCACGGAAGAAGTTTCACCCCTTGGGGGTGTAACGGGTCGTTAAAGAAAATACTGTTACGTTTATTTATTTTCTTCATTCTTTTTCTCGCTACTGTCATTCGTCTATTCTTTACTAAAAGGTTTAATCGCTTGAGGCATTACAGTTTCCCTCGTTCTTTCATCCGTCCGTTCCTTCCTACATCCCTTCGTTCTTTGGTCGCTCACGAGTCCGACTCTCTTCCGTATATTACGATGGGAACGAGTGGAGTGACAATCTCTACACTTTCATAGCCATCTACTATTTACTTTGAACAAATACAGAATGACGTGGCCTTACTAGAAAGTGGAAAGAACCATCCTTTCATCCGGTTTTAGTGCACTGCTCTGAGGGAAAAGGATCCTCCCTGCAGTAGGTACAAAATCATTGACCGGTAGTGCAGAAGATCATGTCCAACTCCAGCATTCGTACAAAGAACTTTTTATCACTTATTTCCAGTATGAGACCAAAAGCCTTTGTATACTTTTGCACACACAGACGTATATAGATCCACGGGTGATTTCACAGATTCTCAGTGAACGGTGAGAGGCTGGAATTTTCATTTGACTGACTCTTGTATCATTTTTTACGATAATTCAACGAAATTTGGAATCCCACTTATAGGTCACGCGTCGTACAAGAGAGCAAGTATTTTTCTTTCTGTAATAAAAGCACCATTTCTCAAAGCAACTTCAAAAGAAATTTCACCGAGATCAGAATTTTTCTGTTGGATCTCGCTTGGCTTTGATTAAACATATATTTTAGTGTCTAGATTGAATTTCAGATTATTCGACAACTTGATACACGTTCATTGAATATAACTCTTGCGTGAAACCTCGGATAGGTATTCTGGCCTGCGATATTGGGGGTAGAAAAAAACTGGTGAATTTTCAAGTGGGACTGTCGAAATCGATTCAACGCCTTGCGAGATTTTGTTTAAAAAAAAAATGGTATCAGGTGTTTTGCGAGCTGGTTCTGAAATTAGACATTATACTTGCAGATTTCAGACTGTTGTGAATGAAACCCACATCGTATCTTATTTTTCTCGAAGAGACAAGACCGGACCTTATCAAAATGAGAAAATTCATCAAAGTCTTTCCTGCAATCCGTACGATTTCCCATACGTGAATACAGTGTCGTAAAAGGGCCTATGGATACAATTAGAAATCGCGCATAATTTAGTCTTGATTTAATGCTGCCTTCCCTTTAAGTTCATCTCGGTGTCCAGAATTCTAAGCATCGTAAACAGGATGGGTATGGGTATACCTTTAGCTTCGTTTCCCTCGTAAAGAATGTTTGAACCAGAATGTACGATGGCGGCGAACGTTCAAAGGATCTCAGATGGTCGTTGAAACTTGAGAAATGGCCAAACGTTTTCAATTTCCCTGCAGCTTGCATTGAACATCGTTAATCCAGCATAGGATTCGACTCGAAGATCCATATGAAACGGTTGTATTGAATTATGTCTTTCGATCGATGAGGATTTTCCTGCATTCTTTCTCATCGTCAATTTTTTTCCTCTCTTTTTCGCATTTCAAAACTTAAATCATAAAGAAATTTCAGGCCGTCTAAGGACCAAATAACGCTTCGGTAGCTCCATAGGCATAAGTAGATATCTTTGAATCGTTTGACCAAGGTGGACACTTCCGGTCGTCGAATATCAAAGCTCTATACGTATAACGGGAGCTAGTCGAGCCCTGGGGAGCAGAGGTCGAAATATCTTTAGGGAGGCTGCGCAGAAAGCTTTCTCTCACATCACCATATCACGGTGCAGTTCCTCTTTCTAAAGATTGATAGTCAAATCACCGTTATATGGCAATTCACAGCTACGATCACCACTGCTAAGCTATCAGCACTCGTCGAGGATATCCTCGAAGGGTCTTAGCTCAGCTTTCCTTCGAGATTTTATGTCGAGTGAAGTAGACCTAAAGAAGACTCTGGAATTACCGGAGGGCTGATTTCCCATTGCTGTGATTGTGAAGTAACAAGGCTGAACGTCCCTGAATCATGGAATAAAAGGATTGCATTGTTTACGGTTTCAACTATCAATGTGTAATCAGCAAGTTTGAAACGACAGACTGCCATGTTTGAACGAAAGGGCAATCGATATCGAGTATAAGCTAGTTTTATGTATATGTGCTATATGTATATCGATATACACACATGCACATATAATATATGACGCGTGTGTTTCGAGTCGTGTAAATGACTGGGCATTAATTATCATTAAATAGCAATTCTCTGATGCGTTAGGGGCAAAGAGCGATAATAGAGCTGGACAAGTATCACCCGGAGGCATTGTGTTCATCGACCATCAGCGTTAACCTGAGTTCAGAAAAACATCGTAAATAAACCGTTGAGTGGTAAGAACTTGGGCGATAGCCAATAATATTGCACGAAGAATGCAATAATGTAAGAAATGCTCTAACACCGGCTCAATTTCTTTTTTTATAGGAAAAAAAGACCTACGATCGACTAAATTTCGTAAGCTGTTACATACCCCGTACTAATTTTGACCCGATATCATTTGTCAGATTAGAATAACCGAGAATCGTTACAGTTTTCCTTGGTTTTCGATAATCGTCTAATTTCGAGCTACAGGGAATCAAGTTCTCTTTATCAATTTTTCACTGTACCAAGTGTGCATTCTAAGCAATACTTTCGAAATGGTATATCTAATTTTAGGTTTCGAAATTTCTATACAATTATAGCGAAACTCGTACTAATCTCAGCATCTGGTTAGTTCCCACGATCGATTAACAACTATATACTTTCGATTAGTTTTATTAAAATGTCTAAAATCGATTTGAAAATTGGAATGAAATTATAGTCGAACAACCGGGCCTGTTTTACAGATAATGAATTCGCAGGTGTATGTGTGTAATACCGAATCACGTATTAAAAGAGAGCAATTTACCATTCGCGAGCAATTAACCTGCGTTAATCACCTCGTAAACGGTGAATAATTAATTGCACGGAATGCATCGAGTCCCCTGTTGTTATATACGGGAAATTAAAATAGACGTCTGATTTCTCTTGCACCATGCAACACGTGTACTTCAGGTCCAGTTATTTGCCCCAAGCATGTATTTGCACTTTCCTTCCTTTTGCGATTTTTTTTTTTTTGTAAGCATGGGCGAACCTGAGTTCCTGGGGCGTGTGTTCGACCCTCCAGCTTCAGCGCGATGTTCTACACGTTTGCAATACCCTAATGCAATGTCGTTGCTTTCTATACGGAACGAACAGTGAATGTTTCAGGCAGCTTGTTCAACATGGTTGAACCCCCCAACCTGACAGTATTTACGTGCAATTTATTTGCTGTTATTGACCTAACATCCGGCCGAAATTTATTGATTGGTTAACGAGACGTTCAACCGAATAGCGAAATCTGAGATTTTTAGGAAATAAATTAGACAATATGTATTCCGGCCAATTTAGTACATTGAAATGTTAAATGCGACGATCTAACTATGCAATATGCATTGACGATGGAACGAAGTGCGCGATACTGACTAACTTGTATTTTTGAGAAAAATTAAAAAAGATGAGATGTTATTAGATGGAAGAAAATAATACAGTTACGATTCAAAGCTGCTTATAGCACAATACATCGTGCGATTAAAATATAAGACAGGAAACATTACCCAGAACGGTGTGGGTGGTATAAAGTCAGGATTTAAAGTCAGGATGCTACATGGCGTTTCTCGTTACCCCAGCAACCTATTTAAGTGCTGGAAATAGTATCAAGTATAATTCTAAAGACCTGTTTTTCGGATACGAGATGCACCAATATGTGAACAATCATCAAAATGCACAAGAGTCACTTTGCGACCGAAGGCCTGCTCGGGGCTTCTCTTTCGGAAGACTTTTGGACTGTGGGAATCTTCGAATGAAGCAGTTTCATTGCAGCATTCATTCATTCATTTAATATTCAAAGAAAATAATTTGTAGTAAATGTCGACGAAACATATTTTACGCATATACTCAAAAACGAGAAAAACGGATCAAATTCTTGTATATCAATCGTTCAACTCTGAAAAGCACTAGCACAGGATACTCGACTAAAATTTTCAACTTTATAGTCAATCGATACGGCCTCCAACTTTCTTCCACTGTTTTCTTTCACCAGATTTTTATATCAGATGCAATTTAACCGTATCCAATTTTAAGAGACGAAGTCTTGAAGATCTGAGACTAGTTAACAACTATGATAAAGTCAGGATCATGAAGAGTCCTCGAGAAGCACACCAGTCTCTGAAAAATATCTGTGAGAAGTTCAGTCTTGAAGCTGAGTAGCCTCCTCGGTAAATTGAAATGTGAGCAATAAAATCACTCCAAAAAATGTAAGGATACTCTTTTCCGAATTTTCTCACTTGATACTTATCAGATCCTGGTATCCTTGTAGCGTCTCAGCTCCTGGGTTTACGAGTAGATGGTTACGTACGAGCACATCCGTTTAGACTTACTCCAAGTAATTTGGCGAGGTATATTTAGGAAATAATTAATACATTTATGCGCGTTGAAGGGTCAGAACTGAGCTGCTCACGGACAAATTGATACTAACAAGTAACAACATGTACGCACCGTCGTTACTATCCGCATCCTTGAGGGTCTCTGATCTTTGCCTAGACCGTGGTTGCGTTCTGTCACAGTTTTATCTATCGTTTCGATATAACTTTTGAACTTGCACCGGTATAAGTTTTGATGGTTAAGTAATCCCCACTTCTCTATGTAGAGAAACGGATCCTCGTCGATTCTGGTAAGCCATAGAGTGTGAAACGATTATATGTGCCATCGGAATTATCCTTCGGTATATCCGAGACGGAAAAAGCAGCCATTCCACCCTGGAAGTATTCCGAACCATGAACCATCGAGAAAGTTGTAACCAAGTGTGTAATCCTTCGAAAGTTTGAAAGACCGTCATATCCTGGGGATTATAACTACCGAATGACACGAGTCCAACGACCTAGACGACGTTGCTGCACGGGGTCGACTTCAATGGCTCAATTCCAGTAGTTGCAACGTGTAAGGCGAATCTCCGAATCCTTGGCAAGTCGCCATCTCCGGACGATTTTGATCCCTAAATAGACGTCATCTGCGTCGAGGCAATGTACTTTAGCCTGGCTGATTTTATCGCCGGGTACCAATGGACCCAAAATCCGGCTGATTTGATCCAGTGGTTTCTACCAAACGTTGCGAAAAAGTTTATCCAGAAAATACCTACCTTAGAAATCAACGATCTAATCCGACGACTCGTTTGCGGAGTTTGAGCACGAGATTTCCGGCGAATAGACACTGATTTCTCTTCTGATGCATAATTCGATTTTCCTGATCTAGAGAGATCACAGAAGAGCTCGTCTCATCTAATCGTACGATTTTCATCTATACTTTATGAACACGAATAATTATGCCGGTTCAATTTTACTATCGAATTAAAAAATGAATGGAAGGTTTCAATAACGCAAGCTGAAATACAGATATGGGAATTATAACGAATTCCTATGGCTCAAAGGCATGGCATAAAATAAGCCTAATACCTGCATCGATATGCTTGTATCGTTGTATAAACGTAATCCGCAATCTCCTGTATCAGAGATTTGTTTAATACCTAACAATTGGTGGATGGTTCTAATTCAAAGGGGTATAGCGAGATAAAAAAATCCCCGAAGCAAATAATTAACAATCGCAACGTTCTACTGATTAATGAATATCGATAGGGCTCGATATTCTGAGTAGAAATATCACGATTATTTCCAGTTCTGGAACTCATTTCAGATACCAAAACACCCCTGCGTACCAAGTGTCAATTTTCGAACAGAACGGGAGACTCGGAATGAAAATCTTTTACATATACATTTTTTGCTGAGAAGATACCGAATAGTCCAGCATCGCAAGGGTCCATAGGATGGCTGTGGTCGCCCTGGTAAATTCCAAGCTATCTCTTCTCCTGTATACTACTTGAATTCTTTTCTCTTTTCTTTTTTTCTTATTTGTCTTGAAACTCATACCAGCATCAGAGAAATATTCTCTATTTATCCAACTCCAAGTAATGACAATTTCATATTTTCTTTTCTTTGCCGCTGAGAATTGCGATGTGCCTGCCTAAGTTTATATTGAAGTTTATATACGTAGTAATATCATAAAGCAAGATTTCTCCGATAATGTTTGATCCCTCGATGATACATAATTGATAAATTCACTCGGCATAATTTATCTTCGCCGCGATATCCCGAGACCCCATTGAGAATTTGAAATTACGTTACAAATTGAGTATCTCATTGTGAACAGATCTTGAAGACGAAATTTCCTTCCGAAGTACAGAATAAAATTCTTCCTGACGTTATTCTCGTCTATGGATTCAAGTGATACCAGTTTTTCCATTGTCTCGTATATTTTTAATCAAAGTTTCTTCGCTCTCTTTTTCTCTGCACTAGTTGCACGAGCTGCACCTTGTCTCGTGCTTGATCCGACGCTTTTTATAATCTTCCAGCTATTCGATCGGAGCTTGCGAATCTTGGTAAAAAATTTCGACTAAGAAAACCGAGCAAAGGTATTATTTTTTACCGGTTACATACCGAGTCTATTCTGCTTTGTAAAACAATGGGTCGTTGTATGAAGTGATTAAACTCCAAATAAATATTCTATTACCTCCGTCCTGTTTTATAGAAGCGAAATTTTTTTTTTCCTTTCGTAATTTCTGTATTCTAAATTTTTTTCATTTTTATTTGTCTTTCGTTTATTTGAATTTTCAATTCACTCGTTTCATTCGAATAAATTTTCCATACCGCGAGCGTTACTTCCGAAGCTCCCGTAGAAATTTTTTCCTTCCATTAGACAATTCGTCGCTGTACCTATGTTATATATACATATACATGTTTTCCATAACTGTTTTTGTCCGTTTAAATAATCGAGTTCAACGGTAGTTATTTCGGATACGAAATGACCGGCTGACTGACCAAATGACTGACACGTACTGACGAATGGACCGACAGAATACTTTCCCTCGGCTACTCTCCCGTGTCATTTATTTAAATCGTCCCCTATTTTTAACCTGTAGCCTCTACGTAGATATAGAGACTCGTTTTTTAAACTTCAAGAAATACCCATCACATTCCGAAACTCTAGGGCAACCAAATTTCATTCGCTTATTGATTTAAACCCCCGAGGTCGAGGTTTTAAAAGCCAGTAAAAAGAGCTCGGACTTTTTGGGATCCTAGGAGTTCTTTCTCTATCCAATTACCCATCTAGAAAGAATTTGTTGATTAATCTGTTAAAGAAATTTTGCAGAATCAACGTGAATATTTTTGTCTACAAAAAAAAAGTGCGAAAGTCTGCCCTTATTCGTATAAAAAAAAAAAAAATTGGACGAGATATTGCGGTCGAACTATTTGTATCCTCGGTATCTGTCGTTAACGCTTTTATAGATCAATAATTATTAATTAATGGTAATAAGTACGGAATAGAATTTTATATCTCCATGAAAGTTGAGGCGGGAATGGGATTCGTTGGACCAATATATTAATAGGTATATAGATCTTGCGTGTTCGTGTGTGTATGGATGTGTGTGGTATATATTTATGTATTGAAAGGTCTATAGTCCGCCTAGGTGGGTGATATTGTGAGCGGAATAAAAATTACCCATAAATAATTTCGTCACTATGAAATATTTACAAACAATAACGATCGAGGCATTCTATTTTCTAGGTTTATGAAATATTCATTTAAAGGTATACGACTAACTCTGTTCACTCCACCCTTCCAAGACTAATATTCACTTGGAAAAGCTTAATGAGACCTGACAACTGGACATTTTTTCCTTGAGACATTAACTCTGCTCAATTAATGGAAGGAGTTTCCACCTTATTCGTTAGTTAGACAAAATTATGTCCATTAAAGAAGAGCCTTTCAGTCGCTTGAATAATACATATACGTAGGTATATATAATTTGTTCGAGTTACAAACCAACAGGTCAAACGGCAGACTATCACCCTGCATTCACTTACAGGAGATAAATAACAATTACGATTGATTATCTCAGATTTTCTGGCACCTATTTCGGAGCAATTGAGATGTCTTTGAATTCCAGTGGAAATCGAGTCCCAATTTTGATAAATTGTGAGAAAAACTTGCGTACTTAATTTATTCTTTTATTGAAATTGACTGGAGATATAGACTTTGAATGAAATAGAAAATAATTATTGATGTAGATAAAAGCTCACTGGAATTTATCACCGTTGGATACTGAATCGTAGAGAATATCTATATCGAGTGAAATTCCAGCTCCGGATTTTCCATACAGTTTTTACTTACATTTAGAGAAAAATCCTAGCTTCTAACATTCCGTTCCTCTTCTTGCAAGCTCACTCACACTACGAAGATAACGTTGTTCGAATCAATAGCGTCATTACAAACAGTTCAATAGGGTATCGATATCCGAGGTTGACGATGTCGTGGAAATGTTCAAATTTAAAAAGCACCCATCCTCCGCGAATATCTCTATTCATCGACGCCCGATTCGAAAGTTTAATAGATAAATAAAAAGCTCTAAACTCTTTCTCTCTCTCTCTCTCCCTCTCTCGCTCTCTTTCTCTCTCTCTTTCTCTCTTTCTCCCTCTCGTTCTTAGCACTTATAATTATTCTAGCAACTTGCACACACTCGCGTATTCGCGAACGATAACGATAACGAGGACGAGGAGAGGCGCGTGCACCCTAAAGACGCCCGTGAATACATCTCACAGACTCCGCGTTTCTCCGTAAGTGATTACATATATCGGTCGAGGCCTCGATGGACTCGCGGGATTCTTCGCTACCCCGTGATCAGCAGGGTGCACGGGTCGCAGCGCGAATGAAGCCTGGAAGAGGGTTCGCCCCGCGACAGAGTCGCTCTCTGGTGGACGCCCCTGAAACTGGCCTCACCCCCGTGAGCTTTCACCCCTCCGGTCGCTGGCTACTCCGCCCTGGCGACCGAAACCGCTGGCCTCCCTTGCCATACCTTGCTTTTCCTGCCTGGCTTATATTTCACGAACATCTAGGCTCAAGCGACAAGAATAGATTTACATGCTTGCAACATGCTTTTCAAGGTTCGAATGGTTATCGATCATAGGGTCGTTAGCCGCTTTGTCATAGAAAATTGTATCCTGGTCAGGAAATATTGTTTCCGTATAATATACGGCTCCAGGTGCTTAGCTGCGGGGTTATAAGCGTGCCAAGTGTAAACGGGTTGAAAGACGAAATAAAAAATGTACAGAAAAGGTCGGAACGGTGAAAAACTGAAAGAAAATCAATACTTGTTGGGAACAAATTGGCAATCCGCGTAAGGTAACCGAAGGGCGAAACTCCTCGACCGGATCTCTTTGACGATGACGGCGGCCTGGTTGAGCGTCGAAAAGTGAGGGTAACGCGAAACGAAACGAATTCTCATGGGTGAATACCACCCGGATGAAAAACGCTCCGTAACCTTTGATAATCGACAACTCCTGCTCCGAAATCGTGACAAATCGTTCACCCTCGAAACCTTCTCGTTTTTATAACAGCATTTATCGCATTAAATATGTACCTATGTACAATTTTCTAATCGAGGAATTTCATACCGAAGTAGAACGTTTTCAGATAATTGAGAAAAACGTGCCACTCGTTCGGTCAGCGATAGTTCAAAGCGATCTTTCTCAAAATCCAATACGTCCAATATGTTGAAAAATTATAGAATTCTAGAAAGGGCATATTTTTGTATTTTACGAATTACATTTGGGAGATCGTATATTAATAGTCCTCGCAGAAATTAGGTCCAAAAGTACAGATCATGAATTCAATAATAGGCTCAATGTGCTTTCATATCATCCTACTCCTCAATTATTGTCGACCCAATTTCTCAAATTGATTTCATTCGATTATTCAACGAAGTACGAGATGTCATCGAGACTCTAAATAACAAATAAACAGTAATTGCAGGAAAAAAAAATACATAAATTTTTCATTGTACAAGTACTTTACTTCTAGGTCACGTGTAGTCATGTTACAATTCCTTCCAGTTGGTTTAGGCGCCGCATACGTCTGGAACGTCATTCAAGCTGGATTGCCAAAGTAGTAATGCCTGTTAGTGGTCAGCCAGAATAGCTACGCGGTGTCAGGTAACCTTTTGGTGAACTGATACGGGTTAGCTGCAGTGTCTAATATCAGAATTATTTCATTCTATTATAAGACTGATATAGTCTGGATAATTACGGTTCGGAGTAAACTCGGCACATACTTGTTAAAAATTGATTTTTCATTCTCAATTGTCCTCTCGCGATCTCCCAGTAAAATCTTAAAGATACCATTTGAAACAACTACCCCTTGAAATTTATACCCAATATTCCTTTCAGTGTAGCACCTTTCCTTGAGAACGATTAGGATTCTTCGAAATTCTGATCAGCTTGGTTGAGAAAAATACGTGGATTTTAAATTCTATGACATTTTTAGTCAGAGTCAGTAGGTTGACTCAGAAGATCCATACAAAATTTAATAGTTCTGAATATCTCATTGTCTTTATAATATATCTACAGAGAAAGCCTGAAGTGACATAGTAACATTGATTTGCCACATTCTTCCTCAGTATAAAATTCGAAAAATAAAAAAAACTTCTTAATATTGTGTTAGAATTTACCAGGAAAAATTTATATCGGTACATAGGTACAGCTGAACAGTTCGGAATAAATATTACATCGTCAATAGGTAGTAAAATGACGTATTGACGATTGAGTGAAAGAAAATTTTCAGAAGACTGACAAGAAAAATGAAATGAAAATCGAGGGTGCCTGTCCACGTGAGGGTAAATCTGGCAGGTTACTCTCGAGAGTATACTGACGCGACTGTTTCCACCTGAAAGTATTTTTCCGCAAGTTTCAGTACTCTCGCGAGTAGTTTGGACAGTAGCTGAAGAGTAACTGTCGCAGAATACTCTCGCGGTCGTGTTCACCGGGGAACGTTAGTATAGGTAGTATCTAGCTCGTGACATAATTCCTCATTCAGACTAGCGAGAAATTTCTCATTTTTCAGATGGAAGTGTGAAAATAATTATTAAGTATCTTGGCGCATTGGGAAAATCAGTTTTTCGCCAGAAAAAGTATTTTTACAGCCGTTCTTAGAGACCTATTCCAAAATAAATATCATTTTTTTGAAAAATCAAACATTTTCATATAAAAGAACACGCGGGGTGATTTCTTTCCTGGGAATTAGGATGAGATAAAAATTGGAATATGATACTAAACTCTTGTTTGATGTTCGAACCCGGAATCGTTTACTTATAATTGCTGGAATCGCCCATTTAGGGGATAGGGAGGCGAGACGCACCCCTTAAGGAAATGAAGCAGTTAGAATAACTCGAATATGTTATTTTTATTACTTATGGAAATGAATGAATGAAATATTAATGGGGCAAGAGAAAATATTTTTTCTAAACGTGTCATAATTTTGTCATTCTTGAAGTTTTAGGCCTCGTATTCTTTTAATTTCACTTTCTCTGCTGCCTCTGACACGTCAAAGAGTAAGATAGTATCGTATAATATTATATACGTCTATATCTGATAATCATACTACTCGATAAATCACAGAATTTCCGTATTTTTATAATAATAAAATTCCGCAGTTGTTTCTACAATTGGTATAGCAGCTTGAAGCTCTTCGGTCGAGTGAGGTAAAGGTAAAGGTAGCTTAATTTAATTATCGGCAACTTTAATGGTGGTGCCGTAATTTGACCTACTTTCCACTACCGTGTGGGTATCCACATTTTTTAAATTATAACGTATCACATATACTATAGTACGATTCTACGAAGATACGGTAAAAAAAAAAAAAAAAAAAACAATTGGATTAACACGTAGTCGTCTCTGTTTACGAAACGATTTTTTTTCTCGTTGAAGCAGCCGTCCAAATTGAACGAAATATGGCAATATATCACATCCATCATCTGGATGCGAAATCCTATAAATTTCAGATCATTTCGTCGAACCGTTTCTGATACCATTTGGCGAGTTTTTCGGACAGATCGACATCTGTTCGAAATCCTGTTTTCCGGATAATAGTGGATATATAAAATATATTTTTGTCGTGTAATTTTAACTGTGACTATGATATTCCGAAAATGAAATTCCGCTTACCTTTCCCTCATTACACGTTTGATATCTCAAGAAATTAACTTACGGTCCAAAAATAAGGCGTGCTGAATTATTTCGAGACTTGATCAAATCTTGACGGAGTTCAACTTTAACGGAGAAATCAAGGATCGAAAATTTGTTGACGCTAGGCGAAAGACATATTCAAAATTCAATAATGCGATTCTGCAATTTATCAGAACTGGGTCCCAGAGTCTAATAAAGTTAATTTAGGAAGGATATCAATGGAACTTCCACGAGATCTTATGGGTAGTGAAATTCTACGAAAGTTAATAAATCGCAGAAGAAAAAAAAAATGATTTTCTATATCCTACGTTATTATATACAGAAATTTTTCTTACTGTTCCAGCGGAAAATGTTTTCTCAAATACTCCAACTATTCTAGAAAACCGATTTTCTGATATTAGTATGCATTATCGGCTAGTGGTGTGTAATATTTCTGCAGGAAGTGCCTAATTTTGGTCCCAGTAGCAAAAGTACTCTGCCAGCTAAGCAGAATCAAATTTGCAACGCAAATGAAAATTTAATAAAAATTAGGATTAAATGATTTTCAACGCTAATTCAATGTGAGAAACATGACAAAGCTACATTCATTAGAAAAAATTTGAATTCATCTTTATGAACGATTCGTACCATTTTTTATGATATGATTGTTCTGCTATGGCAGCAAATATTTTGACTATTCGGCGAACCGGATGTGTACCGACAAATTTCGCGGTGTGAATAAACTGATTTTTTCACAACGGCATCTATTTCACTAATCCAATGGTTTGTAGGGCAGTGAATGCGATAGCGATACATACTGCTTCAAATGAATGAGTTTCATTAAAATAGCGATACTGCGGGCTGCGAAAATATCTATGAATTTGCTCGAACGGCAGATTTCGAGTCCTTGGACGCCTACAATTTGATTTTGCAGTGAAGTCACTTTTTTTCGGTGAAAATGTACAGCTTGTAAAAGAGCAATTATCGTTTTGCTGAAAATCGCGATTTGCTGAATAACACAGAATTTTTGCAGATCCATACGTTATCAGGATTTATTGAAGATAGTGACACGTTTCAAAATCGAACATTCAGAAAATGAATGGCGACTGAATCTATACACATAGTGTTATCGGTTCTTCAAATTTATGAAAAGTGAATTGCGTAAATAATGGTGCTTGTGCAGAGGCAGGTAATGCGATTCTGTCGCGTAGAATCGAAGCAATTTCCTCCAGGAAATCAAGACTCGTCCTCAATCAAATAAATTTTTATACATGAATAGTAATTGCAGGAGACTGCACAAAATTTTCCATTCCTAGTTCAGGAGGAAATTCAAAATCATTACTACTTCAACAACCAAGCCAAAGTTCATCCCTTCCTCCTATATCGTTAAAGCAGAGTTCATCATCCCTGAGAGCATTAGACTCGCGGCCAAAGTATTTCTTCATTTTTAGTACAAAAATAGTCAGACATGAAGGATAAGGTTAAAAGATATCAATCACATGTCTTTTGTGCTTTTTCAACGCCAATAGCCGGCACGGAGTTTCGCGCAAGGTCTAGCAGCCCTGAGCCTCTTCGTCGATTTTTTTTATAGCTCAGCCACTGGCTTTCCCTTCTTTATTATTTTTTTTATCGAAAGGATAGGCTCCAAAGTATATCCGTATATTTTTTTCGACCCATATTTCAACTCGACCTCTGGTCAACGGGTAAAATTGATTAGAACAAATCGATCCGCCATTTTCCCGATGGTCAAAAGATTGTCGTTATATTTCTCGTATTTTAGGGTTTGAAACTTATCTCTATCTCCAACGGATCCCCCCCAGATATGATTTTTGGGAAATTCTGCATGTTTGGCGAATCCCGATTTTGAAATTTCGTAACTGTTGCTCCAATAAGAGCTCACTAGGAACAACGATGTAATTTCACAGTTAGGTTTCAAATATAATTGACAATAAATCCGTGCTTTCGATTTTCAGCGGCGAAAAATCATTTATAAGACACAACCATTTCACCAAGTCTCAGTGTCTGTGAGTAATGAACATTCTGAATGCCACTGAACGTCAAAATTGATTCGCTGTTTAATCAGGTACGTAGATTTATATTTCATCCCTCAATTTCGGATATTTTGTACTCCCTATTGCAAATTTCAATCATCAGACTCAATCGAAGCTTAGAAAAACGTATATCAGATAGTACAGACGCCTTTTCGACCGGATTATTATCCGCGAACCACGATGATGTCTAAATGCGATAAAAATTCGAAAAAATCGGGTGTAAAAGCTCCGTGAATTCACGAACTTATTCAAAATCGACACATGATCAACCCCGAAAATGACTGAAACTTAAGTTTCCTTATCCAAGACTGCGGCTCAACAAGCTTCGCATGGTCAGCCAGGTGTCAACGTTGATATCGACCTCTCCAGACCCCCAGACATCCCTTGGGATTGTCACAACTACTTTTAGACTTTAGTTTGGGCGCAGGGGACTCTCGACGGTACTCTGTGGCTGTTCAAGTATCTCGCAGTTATGCCTGATTTGAGAAATACGAGAAAAAATACAAAACGCGAAACACGAAGCTCGAACCTTGATCCTCCTAGTTATTTCTTAGGGGACAACAGTCCATCCTGAGTTCATTATCCACGGGTCAAGTAGCGCGTGGTTTCCGGCAAATTCTACGTATAGATATGGGTGACATACGTATCTTCCCTGTCCTAAATATCTATATATACGTATCCCTATATACTAACCCCGCATTGTCCTTCACGGATTGTTTTTCACGGAGTCTCGGTTCCGAATATATTGTCTGATCGAGTTATCAAGGGTTGACTGATGTTCAATTGTTTTTACGGTCCGCCACTGTTATTCACTTAATTGATACCACAATTCATTTTGCTATATATATATGTATATATGTGACACGAGAGAACGATGAAGTTTCAGCGGGGAAAATAGGCCAGTGAAATCGATAATCAAGCCTAAACTACACGTATGATAGACAGGGTGAAATTGAAAGGTGTTCCTCTTCGCCTGGGGCCTGAAGGATCGATAAAACTCCAAAGAATTATAAAAGCAACGCGAATTTTTATCTCCATATATGTAAACCTGCAGTCATTCGGGTTTTTACTTATACCTACCTCCTAAATTCGTATAATTAACACTCGGGTAGAAGGGAACAATTGAATTGAACTAACAATAAATTTCAACAGAGTTAGAATGCTGCATTGTGAAGGCTAACACGGAGGGAACATAAATATTCGATTCTGTACTGCAATTTCGGGTTTGAAATGGGAAAACTGAAAAACAACACACGTCGTTGTTTCCATCTTTTTACAATATCGTATCTGATCTGGTCAAAATTTCAGACTGAATTTTGAATCTATACCAGTCGAAGTCCACCTGACTTCCAGATTTCGGGTGAAAATCGTAAGCAATTAAAGATTCCAACGATAATCATAATTTTAGTCTCGCTTTACTCTCCTCGAATACAATCAAGGGAAATACGTCCCAATCTGTACAATTGAAAGCGAAAATCTGTCGCGATAACTTATAAGTCTGTTCTTAATTATTTGCTAAGAGTCAACGGGGACTTGATTGCAGGCAGAAAATCTGGCCATGGGAAAAAATCCCTCATATTGACCGATGCTCGCAGCACGAGGAAGAGATCGGAGCAGAACGTTCGCCTGCGTAATCCATCTTAATAAAATCTATACACCCTAAATAAATTGACAGGTTCTGAGGTGACCGAATAAAACGGAAAGGAATCGTCAGACGTTACTTGGATCTTTGTTGAAAATGATCTGACAATGAAATCTATTTCAATAATTGAAAGATGCCGTATCAAATGAGCACTCTCTGAATTATAGAAAGTTTTAGAATAATTATAACTCATCGTCATTCTTCTGGGAGGATTCGAGTTAAATGTGAAAATTTCAGGAGGTGTATTTGTTTGGATATTGTATATTAGCTGAAGATAGAAGAATACTCTGAATGATCCGATCTTGAGTACCGGGCTTGCGATAATCCCAACGTCAGTTGATATTATTGTTCTGATCCGAATTCAATATTTGCAATCCAAGGTACCTAACCATTGGAAAATATTTTCTGCCATTCCAATTCAATCGTTTTCGGAGAGAAAAAATTCACGTACGAATAGGCAATTTGTCACGATTCTTATATTTCATTATAATTTTGACCTAATCAAAACAGAAATTCACATGACGACGGCGATATCTCCAGTGACTAATCAAACTTTGATATTACTTTGAAAAACTGATCTCGAACCCGAAGAACTAGTTTAATCAAGACCGTACCTCGATTCTAATTTAAAAACAGACCAACTACCTTCTTGTAATAAGCGTGATTAGCAGTGGTGAAATAATACACCGTTGTATTTCAATTTTATCCCCAATTATACGGCAGAGGAGTCGGAGGTCCGAGGAAATCGCTCCCCGAAGTAAATTTGTTGTACTAATTCTCATATAGTGAATCGTGCCAGAACCCAATGTACTAATTGTTGGTAATCCAAGCCTTTATTAACGAAGCCCGCGATGTTTGAGTTATGAAACGAATTTGAAAGACTCGTTGTATCAGTCAAGCATTCAAACGTAAGCGAATTGTTCAACGTGAACAAGAAAGTGGTTACTGATACTTGTAAGGTACGCTTTCGCTGGTGTAGACGCGTTTAAATGGTGTATTCAAAATAATCCTGTAATGTAATACCACACCAGTGTACTTAAACTTTGCCCCTGTATAAAGTACTGAACTTAGGGTCGGATGGTTCTACCCTTGAAGGTATATTTTTTATTAATTTTGTTATACCTGGACCGCTCGTGGACTGGTCTGTGGAAATACAAACGGCGATTCTAAAGAAAACAGTTGGGCGATAATTATGGCATTCTCAGTGAGTTTGATCGCTTTATATCTTCACACCCTCGCTGTCCGAAAAGGGACCGAAAGTTCGAATTGCGGCGGCCTATTTTTTGCTCCTTGGAAATACAAAGCCGTAATACCGTGAAAAGTTTGTCTACCCAACACTTGGCTCTCTTTAGAGCTTCAAAGACAATTACCAACCCCGAACCGTACGTCATTCTCGACCCCCATGTTGGGGTAACTTGATTTTTGGCAGAAATTGAATTGTGACGTCCGGTTGGTAAGTAATGTAGTTGTTTACCTCCTCTAGGAAGATCCTTCGATTTTGGTAAGCGAACAGGAGCCGTAGGGAGAAAAGCTAACCATTACCAAAACTTACTTACAAAACAGACGGAACATTTCTAAACCAACCCCCTGGCAACTGGTAATGTAATTGCTGCGTGAATTTCAATTGTTCAATATTTAAGTAGTTTGTTTAGCGATAAGTATTATTTTCGAGTCGTTTATTTTTCACTTTCCTAATTTCTCGTCTGACAATCACATTTTCAATATCATCGTTTCGACTGTCTTATAACGAAGCGTACAGATCGAGCTATAAAAAATTACGACCCAAATGAGAAAGTCTAAAAGAACGAACTTCTGTTAAGTGGAAACTGTCAGACAAGAGCAATTCTTCAGTTGGTGGATCGGGTGGAAAAACAGTGTTTCGCAAGAAAAAGCTCAAATCTAGAGAATTGAATTTCAAGATTCTTGGACACCACGCAGCAGACATACTTTCTATATATTCTGCACTACTGCATTCAATAGAATACTCTCATGCCAACACAATTTTTCCATCTGAATTATAATGGTCAATAATCAAAGAAAAATTTCTATTCGTGTTTTTTCTACTGAATAAAAATTTAATGGAATTCAGATAGTATAACAACGATGAAATGATACGATAACACATTTCCCACTGTATTCTTTCTAAATCAGAAATCCTATGATAATTTTATACGATTATGAAAAAATAGCACTGCGTAATTGATTCAGTGCTCCCAAAGACCTCTTGCAAGCTGCGACCAAATTGATTTTCTATAGAGCCATACCGGATGACACTGCCATCGTATTCAGCCATAATCGGCACGTAACTGGCCATGATCACGACACCCAATCATCAAGATCTATAGGCAAAGTGCATTTTAATAATAGGATATCAGGTATACAATCAATCGACATTTTAAGTGATTCTTTTTTGCGCTTATTAATCCATAAATCTTATCATTGGATTCAGAATTGATCATGAAAGAAGATATATGCATTGAATCGATCGATTTAATATCATTCAATATCATTTAATCGATATCATCATTTTCACTTTGAGAAATTCTGAATAAAATCGTGAGAATAGAATTTTCCTAAATTAATCTGATCCTACAGTGTCGATAGTTGAATATAATGAAATAAAAATATAGTGTTGAACCGGTAGTATAAACGCACTTTTGGGCACTGCGCGTTGTCAGTTGAGGCAGCTTGCGGATGGGGTAGACATTAATTGGTGATTTGTGGTGGGTCTTGTTTTATGAGGTCCCTCGGGGAGCAAGTAGCTCCATCCTCTGCATTCCCTTAGATCTCTATCCACCCAAAACTTGAGTATAACTTGAGAGGTAACGGGTACCTAATTTACTAGTAGCCATATCATTATTAATTGAAACTGTCAAAGGAACTCTAGCTAGAATGAAAACGGCGTGAAGAATTCCAACGAAAATCCCGATGAATGGAATTAAAAAAGTACTTGCTGTTCAAATTTTGAGAAATTTTACGAGCTCGTGAGGAAAATACGAATTGGATTTAAGTTCCATTTTCAATCTACTGTATCGCATAGCCAAACTCATTCCTGAAATGGCCTGTAGCTATATTCGAACTCCCCCAATGTTGGCTATGCGTTATATTCAGTGGGCACACGGCCACCGCCCCTGGACAAAGGAACAACAATTTTAGGTTTATACCTAAAAATACAGCTTCTCACATCCATATGTGCCTACGTGAATGTGAATACCTTCTACCGTGTTTCACATTCGCTTTCTATTCACCCTTCGCGTTACTTGGACGAACCGAATTCTGTAAAATGACCAGCAATTTCGTTCACTAAGGGAGAAATTTTTTTGAGGAATTGGATTAAGGGCTTACAACGACTGCGCTCTTTCTTTAAAATAAGTGAAAACAGCTCAAAAAATCAAATTCGACTCCGGAATGGTGGACGATATCGAGAAACGAAAATAAGGGTAGTTATTTTTCGTAGTATCGTGGCATGTACACCCCCTTGAACTGACGTAAAGTAAATTGAACGATTCATTTCTGCTGAGACGATTTTAGTCTTCCCGGATAACTTGTTACATTGAAAAGTTTGTTTGAACAATTTTCTTGCCAGTATTTTTTCGATTCAATCTGAACTTAGAATTGAGTTCAGAATTGTATAACATTCTGATTATAGTTGTTCCGGTATATGCAATTTTAAAACTACAACGATATCACTTGCATCCGTCGCCAGCAGGAAAGATCCGTGGGTTATGCATCGTTTTTCGTAAATTCTAAATACTATAGTCCTACGATGAGGTTCTGCAGGATCTGCGAGAGCAAAACTGGGAAAGTCCCTATCTGTTTGTGATCGGGTCGTACGTTAAGCCTCGGTGACACGGTGAGACATATTTTCGAGCTTTTGCGCCCGTTTTTTACTTTCCGCGATTCGCCGTAGCTGATGGGGCGTTAATTACGTCGCCGTAATTAAGAGAGATACGAAAGTAACCATGAAATATGGAACCGAGGTCGTGTTCAGACTTTCTCTAGGATAATAAATATATATATATACCATTTTCCTTTCCGTCTTCCTTTTCCTTTTTCCTTTTCCTTTTTCCTTTTTCCTTTACGATAACTCCGGAAAATTGTACAAATCTCTATTACCCATCCGGTAGTCTGGATGGTCGTTGATTAGTTTTCAGATCGATTATAAGAACTAATTAATTGCGAAATAGGTACGTCTAGTCGCATAAGGGTGCAAATATGGCTGTAGAGTCCTTCACTCAGGGCTGTTCGCGAGGTGATATAACAAAAACCTGGTATAAGATATGACGAACAATTTCGCGGATGGTTTAGCCGAGGAGTTTTTGTTCCCGAAGGAAGACTGGTAGACCTAAGTTTCCGAGGAAATCTTAGCAGACAGCGTCGACTCATTAGCCAACGTGTAAACCTCGAGACCTCCAACGCCGGGTTCTCCATGTGATTGCCCACTTTTCAACCATAAAAACGTGACAGGCGGTTGATATTAATTACGTGAATATAATTCAAAATAAACTACCCATAGAATTCTACATTCATAAATGACAAAACATTTATTTAGATGAGGGTGCGTCGAAATAAGTCAACAATTTTTTTCTTTTTCTTTTTGTTCCGACGACCCTAAACAAGCATAAGAGTCTGTCTTAGCTCATGATGCTCGAACGTTCTTTGGGTGACTGATTCCGAATCTGAAGTCCAAATTTCCAAAGTTCAAACATTTAACAAATTAATATCGTGAATATTTTAATGAGTCAAATATTTAGATTGGATTCGGTGATCTAAATTTGGAATTTGAGACCGCAGATTCGGAATCAGTGACGCAGGAAACCAACGATCACCAAAACAGACTCTCGGACTACTTGTTTCGGTCAAGTTATATGACTATTAGTGACACCCTGCAAAATGTATCAATAGAATGGAAAACCTTATCGTCGATGAGGCTTAGACTTAGCAATTCTCGAGATTTTTGCTTTTGAACTTGAAAAAAAAATTTGATCTATATCTGCGCACCCAAGTCCAGATATTTATTATATCTTGTGGTATCGCTCTGCGGTCAAATGGGCATTGCATCTCTTATAATAATCGGGAAATTGATTGTCAGAACGTATATAGAATGTCAGATATTGGTATAGAAAAATCTAGTCGAATAAAGCAGATCGGTGAATGCAGTTGCATTCGGCTTATAAAAATCTAGTGCAAATGTCAAAGAGCTTCGAGTCTGACCACCTTAAACTATCTGAACATCCGGGCACAGACAGGAAGTTCAGAAAAGAAAATCTATTTCCTGCAGCTTCTCTGGAATCAACCGAACATCCTGACCACCGAGTCACAGTTTCCTTTGATGTTAACAATCAGATTTTACCAAAGCTTTTAAAACTAAATTGAACATCATTAGTCTAAGTGGAATAAAGAAATCTGCTTACAGTTGAATCATCGCATCGTTTTGGTAATAAAACGAGCTGCTTCCTACTTGATATGATAGTTTTATCACGATAGCGTTTTCTTTTTTCATTTGCGATGCAGGTATCCAGTGTGCATAGAATCGAGTCATCTTTTCAAAAGCCACTGTAACTTGTATCATTTTTAACCAAATGTAAAATTATTTAAAATAAGATGTTCATTCATTTGACTTCTGCAATTTAATGAACTCGCGTAATTAGTATAATCACTCTTGAGTAAACTACAGGCACTTATATTCTGTCGTAGAATAATTCTGGACTTCTCAGCTAAAACACCTTTTCGAGCTGTCTCATCAAACAAGGAAAAAGTTAATCAAAGTCTGAAGACAGTAATAAAAATACAATATTTCATGATTCCAAATGGTTTAGTGGTAAGTAATTAATGATGTTTAGTTATATCTGCAGACAGGACTTTACTATGAATAATTATACACCGCTATCCACCTAGAACGCGAAGCTTTCCATATATTTGTCATATGCATATCTGAGTGTATTACACTGCAATTAAGTCGGCACGAAGTTGTGCTTTACATATTGTCGCAGAATACACTTTCGCATTTTTGTATATAGTCGAATGAGTAATGATTATTTCAATCGTATTTAAAAAATTTCGTGTTTTTCACCGGGTGTATTTGAACTTTGCAGCCTTTTAAACTACCTATTTGAGGGTAGTCGACATTCCGGTTCTACAACCCCATCTAAAAGAAGAGGGGTACTAAAGTAAATGATCTTAGGTTGATTGTATCATTTAAAAATGTATTTTCAACTCTCGAAGCAGAACGGCAAATTCGCAAACAACCTGCAGAAGAGGGTGTAACTTAATTTCCTGCGACCAATATATCACGAGGAAGGGGTTGATAAATATTACCTTGCCCTCTCGCTGCCCTCTGTTTCGACGGTTATTTAGCATTCTATGCGTTCGTAAAAGAGAGACAAAAGTTCAATATGGGTCAGAAAATGCTGGACTATTCGAAGCGAAAGAAAGGCTGGGTGGAGTATACGAGCAGAAAATGGGCAACAAATCAGCTGGCGTAAAAGACTAACCGGAAACATATATGCGAATTAAAAACTAAAGCGAAAAGGAGAATCGGTTTGATGGATTCTCAAAAACATCTGTTCAACCCTAACAATGATGGATGCCCCTGTAGATCATTGATCAACCGAAGTGTCATAATTTCAACAAACAACAAACACCAACGAAATTGGTTTTCGAAACTGACGCATTAACGAGGATGGATAGTTTCACGTATGTGTGTAGAAAATTAGATACGAGCATTTTTCTTCAAATTCTTTTTCATCCATATATCATCGGAGCTTCGTGAACATATTTGAAAAAAACTGAGTGTTACTCGTAGATGGAAACACCGTTACTTTGTTGAGTGCTCTTGCCCGTCAACTTCCACCTATACTATTGCAAAAAACGTGGCTATTTCGATGATAGATATCGGTAATACTCACCACTCGAGTCATGCAAGATACCGGATGCAAATGGTAATTTTTTTCCTTTTTTATGGAATTTTATCGATTTTTTTTCTCGGTACAAATCACGCCTTGAGACATACAAAATTGGAACTAGTGTTTAGAAGCAGTTTTTCAGGTTCTTATTACGTTGGAAGGAACCCAATGCATTTTTATCAAAGATACGATATGAAAGGACAAAAATTTTGCCCCAAGAATTTTTCGCGTTGATTATCACTGACCGTTACACAATGATGAAATATCAAGGAAATCAATAATTCTATAAGAATCGTACCTTTTTTATGCGAACTAGTCAAAAAATCCCAAACTATTCAGCGGTGCTGCTTCAGGTAAGTACTATCCTGCCCAATAGGTGTAAGTAAGTAAGAATTACCTCATATCGGTTAGAAAAATAAATAAAAAACAGACTTAAATCTTGTTACGCATTTGAGAACTTTCAGGACGGGGGTCAGATTCACCGCAAATCGTAGATACACTTGCGCATTCGCGATTGCTATCCACTCGACGATTCCGCTTCTCTTTTGCGGAGCTTTTCAAGATATTTCTTCGATCGGTTTCATGTTTCACGTTACCCAGCAAGATAGTTCGAAACCTGTTCGATCCAAGCTCGTAATGTCGGCTGCGTCTGCATCCTTGGAGATAATGAAGATGCTGATGTCTCACTGCGCCTATCTTCATACAAGAAAAGCTATCTCTTGAAAGTAAAATCCGTTAAGTATCAAAGCGAAATAAAAGTAGAGGGAAAGTTAAGCCAAGTTTCTGTCACCCATCCCAGATACTGGACGATAATTGGTTAGTTAGTATCCCACTCGATTACATCTTACAAAAGCTCCATTATTCGATACTCGTCCGGCTCCTCTAAGGATAAACTTGCGCTGTTCAGTCTAAAACCTATTTTTTGAATGCCTGATCGCTAAGCTTGAGGAACCGGAGGTAATACTTACAACTGCAGTGTGGTAGAACATAAGGTATCTAAGAAAATAGCAATGCTGACTAATCGCTGTATTCGCAACATAAATTGCAATTCTAAAAACGAGAACTAAATGTTCTAGTAAAAATCTCAAATGTCACTAAAGCAGACCATCATATCACGAAACTCGTGATAGCTATTGATCTGAAATTTAATCTTGCCGATTATGGTGATGAACCTGAAAAGGCTTTACAATTGTACACATAAATCACAAAGAAGATTATGAATCGTGTGATTTTTGTTAATTATTGATGTACTAACATTAGCAGGATTTACCCTCTGCATGAATAAATCATAGAAGTGTACAGGGTCGGTGATCCGTCCATGGTTTTGCAAGAGCCCTCCATACCACAAAATTTAGAAGGTATAGAATTCCATTTTGATGACTTCCTGTCTAACCCATTATCATCCCGTTCTCTTTTGCACATGCTACCAAAATCTCACCTCACTTCATAGCTTTGGACATAGTTTGCTTAACCAATTCTACCCTCGTAATGGATGCAACCTATGCAAATAAGGCTGAAACAAATCTACAGCCTGATCATGTTGCGGGAAAATCTGAGTAATCTTACTCGGACCGAAGAGGTACGCTGAATAGATGACCATCACTGACTGTCAGAAATATTGGAAGCACATATACACAGATATCCATATGTTAGCAGATCGTGTTATTCCGCAACTCGAACAAAAAGACTGCCACTATTCTTTCAGATCCTATTTAGTAGGTCATTGTGCATTGTGACTCGTCTGCAGCATTTTCACTTGAAGCAATGCTCCCATGCTGACCTAGTTGCGCTGCATGACACCCATACGGGTGACCCAATCCAGAAATGACATATCTCGAAAATTTATGCTGGATGACCAGATAGAAGCGTCGGTATATTGGGACAGGTTAAAGTACCGAATGTCAGAGTCTCTCTATAGTTGGCGCACTCTGGATATCGTGTTGTGTTGCATTATAAATTCGAGTGTGACTGTTGATATCTTGAACTATGACCATTAGCCAACATCTATTCGGAAGCGCAGTTTTGTGTCAAATATCATTCCCTAGTCATTGAGGTGGTCTATCCCCCATAGAGCTTGATTGGCCAATGCTTCCTGTAAAATCGCACAACCCTACATTTTATGATGTTCGTGAACCAGACCTATGACCCAATATTTCGCGATTGGTTTGCGATTCCGTCTATTTCACAGTGCATTTGACCGGGCCAGGTTGAAGTTCCGAATTTTAAATATCCCGAACGGTAAAAATTCCGAATTCGTATAACACTGACTCACAGTTTTGGAAAAGTTTATTTTCCTGGAAGTCTAAATAGCCGATTTCAAAAACTTTCGAACAAAAATACCGGACGGTCAAAATTCCAAGAGCTAAAGATCCGATAGGCCAAACCTCCGAAACTTGAGATTCGTGCATGTATTCATTCAGTGTTCAATAACTGGGACTGTATTGATCGTATCGAAGCCAATAAGTGGTCAAATTAATCATTTTGAGATATACTTTTTAGAAAAAAACTTTCAAAATCCTATCAATTATTTGTGATATCACAATCATCGATTGAAGTAGATAGAATGAGTTTTCGTACAGAGCCTCTGGATTAGAATAAACTTTTTTTTGTCTTCACATCCAGAGAAATAGACCAAAATTTTCGGATTTTTGGACTTTCGGAGTTTTGAGCTGTCTGCCTTCCGACCTTTCAGAATTTAGATTTTCTAAACTCCAATGTTTCTGAAAATTCTAAATCGTGTCAAACGGTTTCGGATTTTCGACCGTACAATTTTAGTCCTGCGCTTTATGGGTTGAGCGAACTGGGGATGAAGTTCGCTAAACAAAGAATTGGGAAATGCACTATTTTTCATTCAAGTGAGATTTAGCTGTGAAAATACACGATATTTCTCCGATCTTCCGACTTCACTCATTTCAGAATAGTGACAAACGTGCAGATTACTTAATTGGCCAATCAAAAATAACATCGCGCATTACACTTTGAATTTAATTAGACGTATCACCTTAAAGAGGGAAACTCAGTTCTCTTATCGCGTATAACGGGCTTAACAAATACAAGGAAGAAGCATGTCGGAATAACGTTGTAGACATTCTTCACAATCGTTGAACAATCATTACACTTATCTATTTCCGAAGGTGGGTATATTCTACTACATTAAATACAAACACATAGCCAGCCATAGAGGATTGCCGTTCCATAGTATCGTTACACACGCTATACTATCGTAAGACTTAAATCACGGTTTACCAAGAGAAGAAAAAAAAACATCTTTTTTAGGAGCCTCCCTAGCTCGTATCACAACTGCAAATATACGATACAATAACTTTCGAAAAAAACAACCATCCACTGGAATTATTGTCACTCGATGCTTTTCGAACGTGCGTGAGTGATCGCAGACACATGCATGAATGCGGTAAAGAGAACGGTTGGTTGAACTTTAACGATAACAGAAATCAATTCTATTTCCCATGCTGATAGACATCGTCAAGCAAGATTTATACCTCTGAACAGAAATTCTACCGCAAATTTTGGCCTGCAGATATCCCGTTCCAAGGAAATAAAAATTCGATGGCATAGTATATGTATACTTTATCAGGGGTTACAGACACCTCGAAACTCATGTTTGCTCATTTTTTTTCTTTCTTTTCAATTGATTCGCGAATCAATTTTTCTGGCACTCTCCGAAGGATCAAACGAAAACTTTCGCACCTACAGGATTCAAGTTCAACATACTCGTTCAATACACATTTGCACACTGTGTGAACTACGAATATTAAAATCGGTACAGAAACATGCGTGACAGATTAAAAAATTGGACTAGTAAACGTGACAATGATTACAAAATAAAGACAATCTTTAATAAAAAATACTTTCCATCAATGTGATGCTATTTCGGTAATTCACACAGAATACCATGATCAGTGCCAGAGTCATCCTCCACGTATCGATCTGCCTATGAAAGCTGTAAAAGCTTACTGATTGAATTATTTCAATATGTTCATCGAAATTCGATAGATACATAATCATTGAAAAATATGAATCGAAACGAAATTTATCCCAGCTTTAATCATTTGATAATAAATTTCCGAAGATAGGTAAAAAAAAAATTGTATATTAAATGTGTGGCCTGGAAGTAATGGAAATTGTTAGATTTTAAATTCAGTACTTTCTACCCATAACGTCCAGCTATATATCCAGTCAGGTCTGAAATCGTTCGACTCTTGAATTGTCTTGATATTGGAAAAAAGGAATCGCGGTTTGTTAGACCGGAGGAAACGATTCGGCCCCTAGTCGATAAAGAGTAGACGTGATCGTCGTCGTAATTATTCCACCAATAAAAAAGAAAGTGAGTCGAGCGATTGTTCGGGGTGCCAAGGCGAGGCAAAAGACGTTCAAACCGTTTGGAATGGTTCCAAAAGCTACTCGACAAAATCTTGTTCCCATGTCTTTGTCACTCGGAACTCAATGCACTTTCTGCTTACCTCCTTAGCGTACATCAGAAAAGGCTTTGTGTTCTATTCGAATCTTTGAGGAAAAAGTATCTGGCGAAGTCCTCTCTATACAAAAAAATCGATTTATAAAGCTTCGCCCATTAATAATGATCACTTTTTTTTTCGTCATCCTCTGACTACTCCATGGACTGCTTAACTGTTTTATCAATCCTGCGAGATTAGATGAATAAGATGCCATTCTCACTTTACGCGATCGCAAACATCTTGATATTCCCCAGGGTGGATGTTGCCATTTTTTGTAATTGACGAGAAAGGATGTCACGGCACGCTTGACAAATTACCTGACATGTACAAGCTTCAAGGTACATTGTACTAAGGAGATGAATAAAAAATACCATAACAGTCCCCAACCCGGATCAACCCTCACCAATTAATTAATTTTATAACATTGCAGCTGAAAATAAAAACCTTCACTCACACATTTGTTTATCTTTATGTCTTTTTCTAATTGCGATAAGTAATTGATGACGTTTTTTTTTTACCGAAACAAGTGGTGCCAAATTCTGTCTCGGTGCTCGGGAGTTTTTTTGAGTCGCTGATTCTGAATTCGAAACATCTATATCCAAAAGGTACACATCTTTAGTACTTTCTTCAGTATACGCTGTTTTCGGCTTTATATTTCACACTGTAACTCCATAAAGCAATCAAAAGCTGCATCTGCATAACAACATTCCCTGCTGCGACAAACGGTCTAACTTCTACAGCAAACTAGACGGTGGGTTTAACTGACTGCAAATTTCCAACAACCAAAGTATGAGGAACGTCTCCTCGGTTTTTGCATTCATTTGCATCCTGGTGCGCCTAAACATCAGACTCAGTGCGCTGAAGTTTGACATAGTGATTTTAGACCGAAGACTTCATCATCAGAGCGAGTACTGTTTTAATTTACATACAGGTATCCACAATTAGTGGATTAATATTCATTTGTGGAAACGTATATCCTTACAACTTCCTGCTTTTTTCATATTTCGTCTATAAGAATGACAGAAACTATCATTGAATAACGTTTTTCATCAAACGAAAGGTAACAATTTTAAACTGCATCGAATTATATTCACTTACTGTTACTGCAGTGAACTACACATCAACCATGAGTAGCTGAATTCGAATGAATGCTTATGCAATGATGGCAATATCAAAGAGAGCAAATAGCCACCGCAGTTTGAAATGAAATTTTTCGAAAGACACGCAGCCGCAGTAATTCTCACATCGTTTTATTGGTGATTCCAATATAATATCTTCCCTACGTAATAAAAAAAAAAAAAGCCCGGTAGTAGTATTTGCGCGATTCTTATCAGGTGGAAACTATGTGGTCGTATTTTGGCTGCTCGTAAACTATGAAATTACTCAATGCGTCCGTGCAATACAGATCCAAAAGTACTTCACCACAGACATTCGATGCCCCCTGGTCCAGAGCCAAATCTAGATTATACCTTGAATCTTGAATAATTTCTACTAGCGTTAATCGCGGGGATAGCCAAGTCTGCGCCTGCGTTTTGACTCGGATCAACCCAGGATCTGGGTAAAAGGTATATACATGTATATACATATATACATATAACTCGGTTTGGTATATACATATATTATGCGGCTGTGGGTTAATTATATGTAGATTGGTTCACCCTTATTCGGTTGAAATGTGCGAGTAACCGCTGACTGAACCTATACTCGGTGTTCCTAAAGCCTCACTTTATTACTATATACCGGTTATCACTGTTTGTCAGTAACAAATTCTAACCAGAGACGGAATCTGGGATGATATTATTATGATATAATACTAATAATATTGATAATTGCTCTTACCAATAACAAGGATCGAATGTACTACATATCTATCTATAAATTCTCTTCATATGTTATGCTGAAGGTTCGGGGTGAAAAGAATTAATTGGCTGCTATACTATTATACCTTGACTCGTTATGATTATTTTAATGTATAAGTATCTCAGTTGATATCAAACCGATAATTCTCACTATCCAGGTTGTAGCATTTGAATACACACATAGATAATGCAAGGGTTGATTACGTCGCGTAACGTTCGCTGATCATTCTCAAATCGTTCCACACAGAATCTTTTCATAAATATTCAAATACACTTCTGTTGTTTCAGGATTCTCCTCTCTCGGTATTCAATGTAATCGAATGATATCTGTATCATTAATCTCTGAATCTGAATAATTAAATAGTTGTTATACTTGATTAATGAAAATTCACAAAGTACAGAAATTATGATAATTTGAAAATTCGCAATCGTCACAAGCTCATCTGAACAAGTGGGATATTCAACGACTACTCAAAGATCCACGAAATGCTTTGATTCAATCCGACCAGTTTTTGGTTCAAGGACTCTAGCATCCCGTGCAGACAGCTATAAAATATAGAATTTCTCGTGAAAGCACCTATGTATATACGTATAGATTTTATACGTTATGTCAGGCGGCTACTTCGTTGCTGTAAAACCTTTCCACATGCACCCTTATCCATAGGGAGGTTCGATCAGAAATTTGGTAATTTCGGTCCTGCCCTAGGTTTCCGTACTGGTCTAAGACTGCCACCCTTTTCATCCTCACTTTAGGAGAGAGAACATCATTTATTCACTCGTTGACGGCAGTGTTTGGCAAAGATATGGGGAGCCTAATACAGCTGAACCGATCTAAAACTTATATCTGTAAAACTTGGAAATTCCATCCGCTATGAGAAGGTACGGTACCGGGATGATGCGGTAAATTTACCAGGTTGTCGCAGGCTCTATATTATTCATATTTCAGGTATAACGTTATTGGGTATCATGAATTGGCTTCTTGCGGTAAAGAAAAACTGACAGGGAGGTTCGACAAAAATACGAGGTGACGTATTCAAATCGAACTAGAAACTTCCGAATCGAATTTTTTTATCTAAGACGGATTGGAAAAGATATATACCTACATCCCTTCTAATTTACACATCGTTGACCATTACTGAAAAAGAAATTTATAAGATAAACTATCCCCTAATTTCTATCATAAAAAAAAAAAAAAAAAACGGACCAGGTGTGAATATATTGAATTATTTGTTTCAAAATCATACTTCAATGATTTACGTACAAAAACGTTGAAATTGATAATATCAATTTATTTAGACATGCTTATTCCATGCATTTATTCCGCATTCGATTTCATACAATGCATTTGATGGACAATAATGTAGCAGGGTAAAATATCGGGAAAATTGTCGCTGCTCTGATTGTGTGGGCTATAATTTAATCGGGGGATCAATTTTCGCTCGAGGGTAAATCGCGAATGTGTCTATTGCTGGAGCCCACTGAATTTCATGTCAGCTTTAGCCAGATTATTTCAAGCTTGACTGCAGCTATTTTCGGCAATTAATTTGCTGCACTAAGATTCGATAATGCAAATCCAAGCGAACGTGGAATTAGATCCGAATTATACATCAGGTGCTTATCCTAAGAGGTGGAACGGTATATGAACTCGATAGGTTCAAAATATTGACTCTATTTCAACTGATTCAAAGCCTTTATCATCATTTGTTAAGGAGTCAAGTGGTTCAAGTGATACTTCAATTTATTGGCTGGAAAAAGCTGCATCCGTCGTTGAAGTTTAAGATATAGTTTATTCAAGTGTGCTGAAAACAACAAACCTTCACTATTCCTCTGCACAGGGAAGGTTTACGGGTACTGGTTTAGCTCCGAGATTTTGCAGCTCTCACATGTTTTCAACCGTTGTTCAGAACTAGGGCAAACGGAGATAAAGGTTCCGTTATTTGTAATATCTGACATAGAAAGTCAGGCATTTATGCACACAAAAAGCACACTGGTTTTTACCTACGTGATAAGGCATAACTTAATTTCAATCTCATAAGCAGTTTGAACCAGAATTCATAAAAGTAGCAACTTTCCAAATCTAGGAAATGCACTCCGATTCCTGAAGCGGGTCAATTTTTCATTTTTTTTTTTATCAACCCTTTTAACGTGGACCAGCAATAAATACCGGAGAGCAAAATTTCGACCGTCGATAAGGCGTATCAATTGCGAAAATTCTCCTCGGTTGATTTTCAACCCTCTTGACGTACAGAATGGAGCCGAAAACCGATCAGCACATAACAATGGACCCAATCCGTTTATATTTCTGTTGGACATTCAATAAGTTTTATCGTCCGTCTCAATGTCTTTGTATACATTCAAGCATGTCCTTTCGAAGATCTGGAGACGGCTTATCCGTGTCTTATATCATACAGTAATAATAAAATAATCATAAGCCTGACTAAGTAACGGGATGGGAGAAAATTACTGACGATCAATCATCGACGTCGATCAGAGCTGGCCGGAAAAGCTCTGGGTTACCACAGATATAAGAGACACCAGGCACCAATATTGCCACCCGGTGGCGGGTTCCTACAGCCTCGAATAATCGAGGCAAAACTAAACTATGCCGAACTTTGTCGCGCGTCACGACACTTAGGTGCTAACAAGTTTCCAACACGTCAGGAACAAGTTTAATGCCTTAATATACCTGCTTTTACTAAAAGCAAAGCTTACATATGCCGTACGTTATCTCCTCTATGATCGCAGACAAGAATAAAACAATTTTCAGACTTGATTCTAGTTTCATTTACTAACAAGTTCTGGGAATAGTATACACGTGAAAAGGAACCAAAATTTTTCGCGAAAAGATTACAGGCAGTGATATAGCAACGTAGAAGTTATTCCGAGAGCTTATATCCAGTCGTGTCTCCTTTGCTGCACCCCGCGAGATTTGGTGGATGAGATAAGGTGCGTTCTCATTTTCAACATTTTTCAAGGGGAGAATAAACATAGGTTGAAAATAACAACGCTCCTCTTCCCATGACGATCACTTTTAATGAATTTGAATCACACGCCTGAGCCGAAAAAGTGATTCAAGAGTAAATACAGTATATTGACCATAAGCGAATGAGTTTGGTGCTGATCTAGTGTAAGGGAATTTGAAATGTCGTTTGTGCTTGATTTAACTCGATCTTCACTCTGAATTGGAGGGAATAAAATTCCCAAAGGATTGCAGCAACCTCTCGCGAGTCACGACTATAATATATTCAAAACCAGACCGTGACTCGTATCAGGCAGCAGTCTTCTCTGCGCAAGATATACTATACTATACTACCGTGTCAAAATACGAGTCCGTTCGAATTTCATCTCTGTGATAAATGGTAATTAAAGCATAATTTAACTGACGGTGAACTGAACCTAACTATATTAGGAAACAAAGTTCACGGAGATCGTAGCACAAATTTAAACTAAATGCGAGACCCGAGAGCTGACTGCCTGCGTATTCTTATGCACAGATGGGACCGTAATGAAAACCATGCATCGCTGTGCAATAAATTTTCCACAAATCTTACATATGATGAATATTAATAATTTCAGTTCAAAAAGACACAGCTATGGATACTGATTTCTTAGATTAAGAACGAAATTCAACATTCATATAAAGATTTATTGTCAGTTTTTAATTTTGCCGAAAATTTCTTGAACTAGGTGGAAATTTGGTGGAACTAGGTGGAATACCTTTCTCATGAAAAAAAAGTCTCGAGAAAGTACCATAGCGATATCTTTCTTTACCCTTTTTGGAACCGATGCCTTGTAACTGTATTGCATACTTTTATAAAAAAATAAAACGCGATAGACACAATTTCGTTGATTCAAAGAAATCTCTTGTTCTATTTACACTTGGCAAATTTCTTTGCACAGCAAGCTCGACATTTTTTAGAATACTTCCTTTGTTTTGACGATATAATAATGTCGGTACTTTAGAACGGCAAATGTATTAATAAATTAGCGTTAACATTTCAGAAAAGTTCACCCATTATTTTTCACTTCTGTCTTAAATGATTAAATCAATGAATACTTTGAAATCCTTCTATAGAAATGAATCATAAAATCAAATAGCTTGAGCAGAGTAGGATATCTGCACGTAATTCACGGATATATTGGAGTAACGTTCTACGTGGAATATTGCACACTTTTGAACCATTAAGAAATACATTTCGGAATGCGATTTATGAGTGTTAAAATCTTTCGATATTGATAATAAATCTGATCATAGGTATAAAGTATCGACACGGTGCGACTAATTATTGCTATCAATTACCTGCTAATGCAATATTTCGTCAACAATATTGAAAGTGTATGATAGCACGAATGCATGAATGCATGAATGCTAATGCAATGATCAAGTTACCTTTATAATTAATTGGTTATATCGCTGTAGAACTCTAATTATATAGAACCAGGAATATCAATCGGGTTGCACTACGGCGTGACGATCAGCTCTATTCGAAAAAGTGATTAGGAAATTTTGAAGAAATCTATTGATCGATATCGCTTAGGGTGGCCTTTATTTGGGGGTTGATGGAATTTTGTCCGCGACGCGTCCTAGATCGGTTCAAAATAAATTTTAAAAAATCCAGGCAAAACTTGAGCTTCCTAGCTCAACGAGGAAGAGTCTCTGCAAGCCCGTACTTTTTCCCGTTTGAATAACATGGGAATTCTTATCAACTGAATACATTTTTTTCTACAAGCTTATCGTTCATTGGAAATATCTGTCACTCCGTCACTGTATAGTATCATAATGTGTAAGTTAATGTAAATTTTTTGGGTGGTGGAACAATCTTTGTTTATGCATGTATAATGATTGTATAAGATAATTTTTGCGTTCGAGCTTTCAGATATCGTTTTCAGATAATCACTAAATACTTCACAAATTGGTACCTTCTCAGGGGTCTTTAATTCCAAATTCCCTTTCATAGGGCTTTCAAATAACGTATTAATTACCCATATCTACAGAAAACCAAATGCACAGAAAAAATTGGAGTGCTCCAAGCTACTGTATATGAGAACCCACCGAGTTTCACTCAAATTTAAATAAGTCGGGGTAAAAGCACCCCCTTTTTGGTCGACCCAGTACGAAATGCCCCATATTATATGTAGACTTACCGGGGAATTCTCGCTCCTATAAATTGTAATATCGTTTTAACTTTATTCAATATTTCAAACATCTTTATTATTTTTTTTTCCTCGTTTTTTTCACAAAAATTTTATGTTTATTTCACCAACATATTCATTCAACGATACATTTCGTTAAAACACTTAATACAGAATGAAATCATTGTACAAGTGACTTTTTTATCTATACGTAACTCTACAAATTTTCTAGACGCTCCTGAAGTCTTGCCAAGAATAAAATTCAATCGAAATTCAATCGCAAACAAAGTGAAACACTTTTCGATGATTATTTACGATCAATTATATTGCCCCATTTCCTCAATGGCTCAATTTCACTCGCGAATCTCGTTGGTTCGAGATTGCATATCTACACAATGTGAACTGTACCGAGTGTTCCATCCCATTGAAAGAGCACTATTATTTCTGAAACTTCAAGACATTTATCTAACAAAAAATAACGAAGGTATAACTTTTTCAGAGCCCCATTCCAATCGCAAAAATTGTTCGACTTTTGTTGATAAGATTTATTCTCGAGTATGAAAATATCTGCAATGAGGAACCTGATTCTTTCCATTTTATGAATCTGGATATAGATTTATACCGTCCGTTACTTATTCAATAGTTCGACAAATTAACAATCAGAGCAGACAAATACGGGTGATCAACGTATTCGGTGACGTTATTTGGCCGACAATCGGGTTTTGTGTATTTGTTTGAACTCGATTATTATCCGAGCGTTTCTATAACTAAATATTTGAACAAAGACATTGAAACGTTGATCACGCTTATATTTTTCACATTTACGTGACGGGTATTCTCGCTTATCCGGGACACTTTTCTGCACATGAGTCCCCGATTCTGGTGCTACGAGAGATTTTGGTTCTTGGCTGATCCCCAACAACAAATCTAAAGTCATACACCCTGATATCAACTGGTTCAGAAATTATTCGATTTACAAAACGTGAAAAAATCGATTATATCTACGGATTTGGGGATCCGAAAATCTCTTTAACCAGTGTTTCAGAATCAGAAAACTCCCACCTTTCACGCCGTGAAACTAAAAATTTTCGAATAAAATATCTCCGCTCACGGCTTTTGAAACATATTTTTGTTTTCAGGCCTGAAACCAAAGGGCATAATTTATGTCAATCAAAATTGGACTGCTGGTGGATCCCCATGTACTAAAGATGCCCTGCAATTTTCAGGAAGGCCTTTCGCCTCGTTATTTTTTAATTTATTTGTAATTCAAAAAACATTTTACAGAGCCTTCCATGCTAACTTAACTTTTCAGTTGCCCGAGATTTCTCGAAAAACAAATTGACATTGAAGTATTACATCTAGGCCTAAGAAACAGTGGTGTACTATTTTTTATTCCCTACGCGATTTCTCTGCAACAAGACAAAAAATAAATTCTAAAAATTTCGATTTGCTGAGGTTGGATTAAAGCTTCCTCAATCTATTACACCTATGTTCTGCTGGGGAAATTTTAGATCGATAATTTCCAGATTTATGCAATGTTTTCATTTTCTAACCATATAACATATAAAAACTGTTTTTTTCTTCAACCTTTAGACTTTCTTCCTGCGACCTATGGGTTTCACGACATTATTTTTTTCAATTAATACTAGAAACTTGCAAATTAGAAAAACTGTTCAAGTGGTCTATGAAAGAAGCGCTTCAGTTGACAAATAATGCCCCATATACATTTTGGATACAAATTTTTGGATAGAGGCGAAAAATTTTACCCATATATCAAATAATGTAACCAATTTCGACTTTATTACAATGCATGGCCATCAGTCCAAAGCGAACGCTGCCACGTCTAGGATTCTCCTTTTTTATCGACCGAGTTATCTTCGTTACAGTTTTTCTATTAATTGAAAAACGTTGTGACAGAATGGATTGTATCTCATTGTATCGAACGTATTCGTTACATGTAGGATTGCGTAAAACAAAAAAATCAACTATATGATAAAATGTATTTTATATCCGGTAATAATTTCCCACCGAATAGGCCAACATGGTCGCGTCACGCTGACAAAAGCATTGCTGATAAATAATCAAAGGATATAAAACCCATTGCATGCTTTTGGTTTTCCGCAATTCTACGTACTTTAACGAATGTCCGATGGAATGATTGACGATTTGTTCCACAATTCCATTCTTCAATATTCAATAAATAAACTGTAATATGAAAATAACGCGGTCGGTAAAAAAGAAGCACATATCGCATCGGCAACAGTAGACAATCGCGCGCGGATTGTAGCGCAGATCCGTGATAGCAGCATCATAGGGCAGCTAGGCTAACGTAAACAAAAAATGTCCTCAAATCGACCGCATAAATAGGTATCAGTACATCGTTGACAGCTACGTCGAATGAGTGAAATGATATAGTTGTAATTTGATACACATAGATTTAATCTTGATAATATTGAGTTTAAATATCTGTAAGGTTGATACAGGTCGTGTGATGATACCTGTGCCGTATTCCTGCTGCGTTCTTGGTTCTGTCTCGCGATGATTAATTATCAGGTTAATAGTTTCCTTTATAATCCTAACTATTTTTAAACGATTGATTAAGTAATGGGGAAAGTTAAAGGCGAGGAAAAGTTTCCTAATGAGGTAGCTGTGAACAGGAGGAGAAAAAAACGCCGAAAGGAGTTGGATCTACTTCGACGAAACGTTTTGGAAGCGAAAAGAAAATTGGTTAGTAAACTTTGATGTCTCGTATCATGATATCGCGTCAAAAACACACAAATTATCAACTTTTTTTACTTTTTATTATCAATATAATCTGATATTGTTTCATAATACTAATTTATGTATATATATAATATAATTTTTGACAGCGTGAGAAGACAGCACCCCCAAAAACACACACCTCGACTTTCAACAAAATTCTAAACTCATTTGCTGACCGGAGACAAGTTAATGTAAGATAATTTTCTATTTATTTTTTATCGAATTAATACTTTGGATTGTAACATCAACCACCTTGTCAATGACTGTTTCGTCATCATTTCGTTTCACTAGGCAATAAGGGGTCGTAGAAAAAAGTGCTTACTGGATTTATTGTGCAGAACAAAACTAACAAAGACTGGATTTTTGATGAAAAAAAAAAAAAAAGAGTGCTTTGATTGAAATCCAGATTTCTGCTTAAGCATAAGCATCATTTTTTTTCTACATTGGTAAATCCACCGATTAGCAGTCGACGATCTTGGCCGAAAATTCCAATATATCTGTAATTTTTACCTCTGATAGCTTGCACTAAAATCTAAGAGTCAACCAAGTTATAAACTTCGATATAGGGCTGACTATTCGCGAGGAATATAGCAATTTATCTTCTCACTTTAAACAGATTGTAACATATTACATCCGGATGTTCATCCAATCCAGATCTCCATGAAAAAGTACGATCCTACATATTTTTTGGCTCAAATAAGGTCTCTTTTTAAGAATATAATTATCGAATCGTATTCAAGGTAGAATCTCAAATCTGAGTATTAAAGAAAGAGAACAGCTTTCTTCCGTGCAACGCAGCCTCAGAAATTATTCTGATATTGAGATGAAAATTTTGGTGGACCCTTAGTTCTTAGTGCTGATAATTGGTAGCGTTATCCATAAGCTATACATGAATGTAAAGTTATCAATTAATTCGTGTTGTAAATGCAACGAAGTTGGTATATTTACAATTAAAACGGACTTGATTATTAGGATAAATAATACATCGACTATTCTATTAGCGATATATCAATTTATAAAGTGTAAAAAAAACCTTTTTAAAACTTTATAACTGAAGATCATTGTCGAAACTTTGTAGGACAACAAGACCCAAGGATTTGACAGCAAGGGCAGAAGGGCAGGAATAAGAAAAATCTGCAATCGATTACTACCGGTAAACAAAATTTCATCTGATATAATTTAACTCGAAAGTCACATTATGCAATAATTAATTGCACGCATTTACATTTGTGTCTTCGCAAATTGACGGTAATAAATTATAATAGAAAAATCCATCGTCGAATAATGACAATACATAAGACATGATATAGACAGATGTTACAGGATACTCATGTTTAATGCAACATCATTTTTTTTGTTATTGCACAATCCTTGGTCGTCACAGTCGAGGAAACCGCAAGTTGGAATTTTTGCAAACGGAGCAAAAGGTGCCGAAATAAAAAGAGGTATGAATAACATATGAATACTTTTCCCCCGGTATCAGATGAATCAGCTTTTCCCGCCTCTGAAGATATTTATCTAGACAGGGGTTCTCAATATTTTTCATTTTCTTTTTTATTACTTTTTCTCTTGCTTTTTTTAACCACCGCCCACTTGAAGGAACCGGAAGTTATTGCCGACCGCTATTAAAAAATCCCTTGAGACATTATATTATGCTTTACGGTTACCAAATACAATAACTCATAATCTATGTACCTAATAACCACACCTCAAAGAAAATAAACGTGGGAGATTCAATATATAATATTAGTCAAATTAGGAGAATCCAATTATTGCACTTTTAACAATATTGCCTCGAAATTGAACCAAAAATCCCCATAGGACATAAATTATTCTGGACGAACAAACATTCTTCCTAAAAAACATAACTCACAGTTCATAACTGTATTGTCTTCTGATGTTGTTGATTAACTTAGATATATATGTCAATTATAATTCATATAATTTGAAGAATATTTGATTTTCATTTTATTTCCGATACAGGAAATCTACTTCTGAACGAATTGGACAAGGCTCGCTTCGAAGGTGATCTTCAGAAAATACTGGGCGATGGAAAACAAAAATCTAAGTAAGTTCTTCTTCCCGTATTACCTACTGCTCAACGTAACTAAGAAAAAATAATGAACGTATTACGCAGAGAGTCGAGTTCTAATGCAATGAACAAAATTCTGCACGGGTCTTCAGCCGATGCAATTGAAATGGAAACACAGAAATTCATCCAAATGCCAGCAAAGAAACTCGAACACAAGCCTGTGCAAAATTTCGTAGCTGAAAGACAGAGGTAAGCAGTCTTAATTAAACACTAGCACAGCTTCAAGAACAAGAGGTTTCCCGTAATTGAGGCTATTGAGTAGCCTAATCATCGTCGAATTATACAAGGTGAACTCGTAAATGCTATGAGGTCAGAAATTCTCATCAATACAAACGGCATTCTCTGTGATTCGAACAATAATTTGGTGCACAATTTGCGTTTGACCTCTTGGCATTTGATCTAAATCAAGTATTTTCAATAAAATCTCGTACAACTATTCGAGGAACCTTAGCATGTTTAAATACACCAGTAAATATTCGAATATCGTGTAGAAAGTAGCCGGGATTTAAGAAGAGAATTTTACTCTTTACTCGATCAGAACTTGAGTTGTAAAAAAAAAGCAAAATTTGATGTACATATAATAATTGACTGAAATAGTCAAAACCCATAAAATACCAACAACTACAAATATTTCGATTCGAGTGAAGGGTAAGCCTTTTATGCTCGAGAGGATGAGCATGCACTTCAAATGCAGCTGCCAGAAAATGCAACAAATTTGGTTTTATTTAATTTGGAGAGAGCCTTGAATTGAATAAGGCTGAGGTGCAAGTATGTGCTTCGTGGCACATTTTTAACTTACAAATGGCCATCAGTTAAACCTCTTCTTCCGAAGCTGTGATAACTGGTTCAACTAATTATGAAGTGACTTACAGCAAGCACGCCAGGTTGCACGTCACGCGATCTTATGATAAAATAACACCTGTTGTTAAAAAGAGGAATTTTCTGACCTGGCTCAGGCTATATCCATCTTAAAAATTCAATATGGATTTAAAAAATTCCATAAGATACGATTTTCGAGAACTGAGCTTCCTATGATTTCAATTTTTAATGGTTTGTAACTGTTTGTGTATTCGATGAAAATTTCAGTAGCAAGCGAAAAATGACGGTGGCTATTGAGTTGGATGGAAAAACTGCCAAGAAACCCCATTCTGAGAGAATGGAAGATACGAACGTCGTAGTTCAATACAGCAGAGTGAAATCGGAGAGTAAAAATCCGACTGATAAAAAATGGAAGAGAAGTCTTTTCCAAGATGAAATGCAGGACGAGTTTGAATCCATCTCTGAACCTGGCATCGATCAATTACGGTATTAAACATCTACATAAATTGGAATAAATATGTTATTATATAAATACATTTACCCTTATACCTACTCGTTTATCGATTTCAGATTTTCTCCAACAACTGACAGGGCCGAGGTTATAGTTAATCCGTCAGAGCCGAAGGTATTTCCAGACATAGCTGAGGAAGAACCAGGTACCAAAAGATTGAATTTTAATCACGACCAACTCGGGAAAAAGGCTGCTACCAAGTACGCCGAACTTTGCACAATGGTTTGTGCCGAGAATTTCGACGCTTGTCTACGAGAAATACCACACATTGGTTAGTCATTTGGTTCTTATTGGAAACTCCTTTCGCTCGATCTAGAGAATTTCAAATATCAATACGAACATAAATTCTGATATGCATTTGCATATGTTACTTCCAAATCCCAACTAAACACAGAGATGACACCTTACTTATTCCAAAGGTCGAAGTTCTTATCTGGAAATTAATCTCCCGTCAAAATGTGTACAAATTTCAACTTACTCTGATTAAGATTCATTCTGAGATAGCAACTTTCACGTTTTGAATGAGCAACTTGCCTCGTTTGTATCCACTTGTATTGAGAAATGATAGATGGTTCAAAGTTGTCTATTTAAAGTTGAAAATTTTGTTTAGATCCTTTGGAAAAAGTGAAACAATCACTGATCAGTTTCTACGCTGAAACCTTCAAGCAAAAAGTATTGGGAAGCAACGCGAACCGCGAAGTGCTCTTCGCGGAGGAGTCTTCAAATACCAGTTCTCACCTGATTCGATCAAATATCGACAGGAATAAATATTTCTACGAAGACGGGTACATTGAAAGATCAAGACCGGAGACGGTGAATGTTTTACCACCACGAGGCATTTGTCCTGCTAACTTGAAAAAGTTCCCCCATCGAGAAACCGCGGAAACTTGTTCAGTCCAAAGTAAGCCGCTGATTACGAAGGCGACTGAATTAAAAAACGGGAAATTTATTCCGTGCGTAACCCGTGGCCCCCCAGTTTCTTCCGAAACAAGTATCGCTGGATATAATGGTAGTTCATTGGATGTGAATTATGACAGTTTGAGAAAGAGTTTCAGGTCCGATATTATTGAGTTTTTAAAAATCGATGAAGAAGCTGGACCATCAGCGATGGAGTTGGACAGGGCTCCGAGTCCACGATTATCCGGGATTCCATCCCACCGCAAAAAAACTGTGCTACGATGTATGAAAGAGGTGAGGAACCCAGAACCGGTGAAAAAATATGGACCCATTTGTCCAAAAGAATTATCTGCCGTCTCAGCAGAGAATAACGATGTCCAAAAATGTTACCTCGGTGACCCGATGAGAAGACACGAAATGCGAACGAAACAAGATCGAAATGCCCCGGAAAGAAAGCTCGGCGAGATGTACGAGCCTTCTCTTTCCAAGGCAGGCATCACAGAAAATACTCGGAATTCATTGGATGTGAATTGCAAAAGTGTGAGAACGTGTTCAGGGTTAGACCATGGGGAGTTTTCTGAAATCGGCGGAAGAGCTAGACCAACAGTGGTGAATTTGGGTAGTGCTTCGAGATCGACATTGGCGAGCATTCCGTCTGATCGAGGAGAATTTATGCTAAAGTTTTTGCAAGGGGTAAATAATCCAGAAACGAGGAAAGAAAACAAGGCGACTGTTCGGCCGGAAGTCTTTATCGTCGTGCCGGAAAATAATAAACTCCAAAAACGCTATCTTGGTGATCCGTTGAGGAGACATCAGATAAAGAACATCCCGGTGGACCGTCAGAGCAAAAACGAAAGACACGTGCCTGCAATTCTACGGAAATCCCAGGCTACTAAAAAGAATAAAAAATCTAACACAGCTGGCACTGTGTTGGCTAAAGGAGTGCTGGAGATCGGGAATCTCAGATGGAAAACTTCGAATTTTAATTTTCAGAAGATTTCTTCGGCGGGTAAAGCCACGTCGTTGAATAGTCCATTCGGCGGACAAACTTTGGGAAAACCACAGCCAATCGCAAACCGATTTCCTGTCGATTCGGACAATTACAGTAATTCTAAAAGCTCGGATTTGACGAAAACAATATCGCAAACTTCACAGTTCCGCAATCGAACAGAATGGCGGGAGACACCGACAGTCGTCAACGGTTTTTACGACTCGAATGAGAAATCCTCGAAAGTTGAACGTAATTTCATTGACGAGAGATTTCCCTATCGAGCTGAAGCACCGATCGGACAACAGAAGATCGGAAGATCATCGGGAAGTGCGAATTATTTTGAAGACTTCAAGTTGCACTCTCCAGCGACTCGTTGCCGTAAAAATTCCGCCGACAGCGTAGCTTTATCGAACATTCGCAACGTTCGACAATCACAAAATGTACCGATCTTCGTGCACCAGCAACAACCGGATACAAGAATGCATAGGGTTGCTTGTGACGGGAAGAAGATCTCGTCTCTGAGCAGCCAAGACTCGCAAAGGTTCCCGATGTTTTTGAAACGCAAAACTGTTCCGACATCGCAAAACCGGGTACGACAAGAAGGGCAACATCACGGTGGATTGTTCCCAGAAAATGTCGGGCCGAAAGTTATCATAATTCAAAATCCAAGTCTGCGAGAAATCGGCGAGGAAGTAAGGCGCGAAATAAACATACCGTGTATGCCGGACAGAATTGACGGTCAAAGTCTACAACCGAACGGTGGTGGACAGCCGTTTGCAAAATATCCAGGAGGTATAAAATTGGCAATGGAACCGATCCAACTTCAAAATGGCAGACAGAAGATTCAACAGTTTCCGATACCTGGCAATTCATCGTGTCACAATGTCGATCAACAAGCTGAACCACAGCTGATACCTCGATGCGTGTGTGAAACTGACCTGCGAAATGTAGAGCACATGCAATTACAAAGTATTATACATCAGAATGGAGTGCAAAGAATTGGGAATCATGTATACACGGTGCAGGGACTCGGCAACGATCCTATGAACTTTTTTGAACCGGGTAATTTCGACGTTCCAAATTCTCAAAGAATGTTTCACCACGTTCCATCGTCAAATGGTCACATACCAGCATCCTGTACATCGGCGTATTGTGGAAATACGAATTTCGGAACTCGACAGAACTGTGACTCCACGGTACAGGAGCATATGTTCGATCGACGGGTTGGCTTTGTTCTGCCGAAGAACGAGCAGGAACCCTTTTGCCAAAATGTAATGAATTTACCCATTATCAGCGACCAAATATCCCTTAGACAAAACTACAGCCCGGTTTTATCAGAGGATACAAACCGGGATTACAAATACATTATTGATCCTAGATATCCACAGGCTGGATATCAATGGAATCAGGTACGTCAATAAACTTTATTTCGTAGCTTTAGACTTAACTCCGAGTAGCCATTAGCTTTGTCAAGTTTAATATACGCCATTTAGTACAAATCGGATTAACGATGTACGATTTATGAGAGAAAATCGATGTCACATTATCCATTCAATTGAATCGACAAAATCGATAATCGCTTTGCAGTAATCTTCTTCAAAGTAAAAATAACCGAGGATTACTTTTCTATACTAATGAAGTGATTCAGATTTTTTTTTTTTTTGAATACCTGTCAAAAGAACATCAATGCTGCCAATAAAAATATCTAAAATCAGCGAGCAAATTTCATCTCTTCTTCCATATTTTAGGGCAAATTGAGCACATCTATATCAGCGTTGAGAGAAGTAGGAAAAATACGTTAATAATAAGAAATCGCGAGTGAACATTCAATCGTCGACATTACACAGCTCTCACTTCATCATTACTTCACGTATGATTTAATAATAATTACCGAATAAAAAATTGGGACAGTTTGAACAGATAAAATAAAAAATTTACATATCTGCTGCAACTTTTCTACGCTACCGGGTTTCCAAATTTCACACATCGATACTCGTCCGCGAATTGTCGAATAATTGAATTTTCGATTAAAGTCAGCGCTCGCTAATTTATTCAACAAATGAGGACCTCTCTCTTCTATTAATGTCTGATATTCCGAGTTAAACCAGTCTCTAAAAGATGGCACCATTGCTACTTTTACAAGACTAGAGAGTACACACTATATACTGGGTATCTCAAAATCATCAGTGCATTCTGAGCAGTCAGAAAATTTCGGAGCTATTATATGTCAACTTCCCTCAGCTCTTATTTCAAATTGATTGAATTTTAAACACATTCGCACGTATGCATTTGATGAAGAATCCCTTGCCATAGCACCTAAAGCGATCAAGATGTAAAAAAGATTGGAACAAATTCAGTTAACTGATATCCGGATCTCGAATCCCATTCGTTCGGTTTCGCTGTAAGCTTTGTTCAGCAGGGAATTCCGTTTGTTTCGGTACATTCCGTAGATTTATCGCTGCAATAACGTAATACAATAAGCTATGTTCAGCTGATGGAAATAAAAAACGAAGATGAAGCAAAAACTAGAAATTTGGGTCGCTATTTGTAAGTTGCATCTGAAAAGGGTCGAAATAATTATGTTCTTTCAACGTATTTCAAAATCGCGGATCTCATATGATTGCAAAGATTGCCGTCTGCCAAATAGACAAGACGGACAACAATTTCCAAACTGAAGCCCCAAAAACATATGAAATGAATTTCATAATTCGTAAATTATGGGACAATATTGTTTTTCTCTTACAGATCGATCAAAGTGGTGCACAGATTCATCAGCATATTATACAGCCAGTAAGTGCAATACGAACAAGATATAATAATAAGCTGGTTCCAAGAGTAACAATAAAATTCTAACATCGTTATTTGCTTTTTTATTTTTCAGGCTTATAACGTGACTGATGCATATCGTCCACAAGTACCCCACAGTTATTTTTCCACTGATTCTTGAATAGATATAACTAAAACATGACAAATTCAATTATTATTTAAGTCTATCCCGAGTTTGTGATAATTCGTTGGATTTATATCAAATAAACGATTATTATAAAGTCACTATTGCGTTCAGCGTTTTACGGGGACCAAGAATACGGTTTGAATCACGATAAGTAAAAATCAATGAAACTAATAACTTAACAAGTTCTGACTTTCTACTAACCCGTATCGTATGATTTTGAAATTTATTTACGACTGTTAAACAATGTTCGTTACGCTTAAGGAAAATTAAACAAAAAAAAAAATAAGAAGAAGAATATGTAGACACGGATTAATTATACAAAAGAGTTAATGATTTTTTTGTTCATGTGTATATGTATATAATAATACGTTACTCTACCATTAATTATAAAATTTGAGTCAGACTCATCATTATTGTTCCCACAATCTATTCTCCTCTTATCCAGTTCTCGATTCCAATTTATTTAGTTTACTGCAGACAGGATATTGATACTATTCTCATAGAAAGGGAAAATCATCCCCCCAGATGGATGACCACTGAAAAACAATCCATGAATCATTTCACAGAGTTTGAAGTGTTGTATCAACACCGTAAAACGATCCATCCTCATAGACGTTTGCACATATAGATAACCAGTCTATATTGTGGGAGGAAAATTGTTTTAGTTTATATCTAATCCTTAACTTGTCATTTCCACTTTGAAAACCAGGAAATAATTCTGCGTAGAAAATCGCGATGATGTGTCGAGATTCGCTTGAAATTTGACTTTATTTGTAACATCTGAATACTAATTGTCTTACTCGATTAATAAATTTATACAACTAGGGTCCTCCTTATAGTTAGAAAAATAAAGGTGGAAAAACTCACATCATGCAACATGACCCAAAGCCATAACAAAATCTCATAAGCTTAGTGCAGTTTTACAAATAGCAGACGAAAAAGATACTACTTGTTGTTAATAACAAATCACAGCTGCTGTATGTACCTAATATCTGTGTTTATTAAAATTAAACGTGAAAAGCATCAGACAATACATAAGTTATATAAGGCATAAGGCCGTGAGCACCAAAAAGACGATTTTGGTGACATAGGGACGAATGATTCTTCTTCATGCAGTAATTTGTTCCAAAAACGATGCAGATGCATGAATAATTTGAAATTAAGAATTTGAAAACGTGTGGACATAGACAACCTTCTGCTTCTAGATTCTTACAAGAATAAAAAATCAATGCTCAACAGACGTATGTAATACATAACATACGATCTTCTGCTTTCGAGTTCTCTGTTTCTTTAATTTTAACTTTCTGTTTAAATATTTCAAGGCAGAGACCTTCTGCTTTTATTGTTAAATCAGTCATTTTTCAAGTTTCCCCCAAAATTTTTATGTTTCTACTTTAACAAATGACAGAAAGTCGTATAATGGCACTTACCACCTGATGCCGTTAGACATGCGATATCATAGTGTTCTAGATTATCCATTTTTCGTGATGACTTATTAGCTATTAGTCGTCTGAATTTTCTGTTCAGATACAAAATATTTCGTTTTCTGAGACGAAGGCACTCTCAATGATAATGATATCATTTTTGTAATTGATTCCCTATAGTAAAAAGAAATTTTTAGCCTTAGATGGATCGTGGAACAATGATTTCTTCTATTTGTATTTCATGCAAAAAGATTTTCTATCATTTCATGGATTCATCTCTCGAGATCAATGTACGATAAGGATTCGAAAAAAATTAGGAACCAACCGGATGCTCAGTACTGATCAATAAATGTTAATAAAATTGGTGACAAAATTAAAATTTTACATGACTGAGTGAGTTACAGTAGGTATATCTAACCTCTGATACTAGGAGAATTTTAGTGTTTTATTATATTCATATGGGGTGGGCATCAGACATTTCCGTTTGACAGGCGAGATAGGCTGGAAAGATATAATACATGAGCAATCTCAAATTAAACGTCTCATGCCTGAATCTCATGAAAATATGATTATTTCAATATCGAGAATGAGTGTAGAAAAAGTTGTTTAAAAAAATGAACTGAATTGAAGGAAAATCGCCGATGCATACGGATGCAGCTGATAAAATTGAAAGTGGGAAACAAGGGTGGAACAATTTATAACGACATTATAAGAAATTGAATGTTGTACCCAAAGCAAAATGTCTTGTTGGAAAGAGTCTGAAAATCGTTCAGAAAACACAACGTGAAATAGCTGACTACTCGTTCGAATGACAGTTTTTTTCGGCAGACGACAATTGAACCCAGCATACATAGATATAAAAAGATAGAGTCGCAAGTTAAAACTCTCCTGCAGCTCGGAGCATAAAATCATTCAGAATTATTATTCCTTTCACTTTGCTCTTCGATTCCAATTTATTTCTTTTCAGGAGTTCCAAGCAGTAGAAATTTGCGCTTGATTAATTACACACCTTTGCAAAGGGACCTGCGAGCGCGACGAGAATTTATCAAAAGGTTTTGTTGAAACATAATAGTCCTGGACTTTTATTTCATTCAAAATTTGTCGTGCGTAACAATTCGAAATAATTAAAAAACGGTTCGTTGAGAACAAACGGCTCCTCTTTCTTGTTTTTTCAACGGCATTTTCGAAAAATAAATGCGTACGGGAAACGGAAAAGACAAGATTACGAAGTTATCTATGTGGAAATAATTATATTCAGAGCTTGCAACGCACAAGGATACAGTGACGTAACTAAACTTTGAAAAAATTACGCATTTGAATCTACGATGAATACAAAAGACGTGATAAAATGGTATTTAATGCAGTGAAAGCTTCCGTTGTAGAATAAGTCTTGATTCTTCAAAAAAATGTAAATTTCAAGTAATTTTGATAAGTTGACAAGAAAGACACTGGGGCGATTTGGATATGAACAGAGAGATACGAACAGAGACAGGAGGAGAGCTGGGAACCGCGATATTTATTTTTGGGTATAAACGTTAGAAAAATACCATCGTCGACTGGCTGGGGTTGAGAATGATACGAAGCCGGAAAGAGATAGCTACGAATCACAATCATGAACAGTACACACAACCGGAAACCCCAAGCGGCCTACGCCTAAATCAGCGCCATTCCTCTTCTTCGAGTCATTCATGATCCATTAGTCTTCCATTTCCAAAGCAGTCTTAACGTCATACCAGCGTCGCAAAAAGAATCGTACGCGTAGGTACTTTATCATACAATTACTCAATAAGCGGTAATAATTATCTGCGTGATCTTGAGTGGGTGGCGAAACACGCTGTAATTAGGACATCGTAATAAAAGCTGAATTCAGAAAATTTCTGAATCAACAACGCCTTAATTATATCCTGAAGCTTTTTGGGCGAAAAAATTCAGGCCACGTTTAGTGGCGAGTTCCATAATTTTTGGGCCTGTTATGTATGACCAAAGTGCTGTGAAACGACAGACTGCTTGAACAATGAGATATTCCGCACTTCTCCGTAGTGCTTTGATTATTATCCTTGGATTCTACATTCAAGATTCTTCACAGTCATTGCCAAGTGAGTGTCAACCTTTCTCTCATTTTTCTTCGTTTGTATTCCATGTTCAGTTTGACCGATATCTACGAAGTGATGTTTCCTGATCTTTTTATTAAAATACACGTTGTGATTCGTAATATATTATTAATTATACGGAAATGTCAATTTTCTGTGATACACAACCCTTCAAGAAACAATTTTGAAATAAAAATAGTTGGCTGATCATTTTGGCCGGTGACTAATTAATTAAATCGCTAATCCAAGCTGCCAATTCTCCTCCCTGTTTTATTCATGACTTGCAAACTCTGCTGTGATTATCGCATTGTTGAGGCACAAAATCGCGGGAAAAACTGGAAATTCTCTCAATTACTGATCGGTTAATTTAATTTCATTAACGAAGGGGTTAAAACCAATTCAATTACACTTTTACGATTCAATTGAATCTCAATGTTCGAAAATTGAGTTTAATGAAAAACTTATCAATTAAATTTATTTCGTGAATCGTCTTTGAGTAGCTGCAATTAAAATCTTTTAATTCCATCGTCGTTCATCAAAATTTTAATCCGTCGTAAGGGATACTGAAAAATATGAAATCCTTGATCCTTATTAAACATCATCTGGCCCTCAGTGCAATATTGTCATCCGTGTGAAGGCAGAATAATGAAATAGATTTTGACACTGTAAAACTTAAAAAGAAAGATTTTTGCGGAAAAATTGGTCAATAGCCCAGCTTTACTACAGAAGTTTGCTAGTCAGTTAAAACGTAATTAAATAAGAGTTTGGATTCATGAGTCATCACCTCTCATAATTCGAATTAAATGTGATGGTAAATTTTCCCCGCTACAAATTGGTAATTTCATTTTTTTTTTTTATTGAGTGAGTAAGATCGGAGAAACGGATAGGGTTAAAGTCGGCTAGACGCAAATCTTCGATAGTTTTATATTATTTATTAATCCGGACCTGAAAAATGAGCTGATACAAATTAACATGGTAATAATGAGACCTTCAGCTATCGATTGATGTAACTTCGATACGTGGAATCTAAATTGACTGGACTGTAATAAAAGATTCGTATTCTGCGTGCAATTTTATTGCAAATAAACACCGTGATATGTATCTTGGCTCGGATAAAAAGATGAAAATATGAGAAATTGATGAATCCACCTCCATTCAAAATTATACTTCTGCACTAAACGAGGCTGTCTTTTCACAGAATTGAAATAAAGATTGGCATAAAAATTCGAGGAATCGTACCTCGGGTGGGTCTGGCTGGTTTCAAGGGAATTGCCCAGTTAGTATTGATTCCTACGGCTCAATAGAATCTTTAACTTATGTACCAGTTAACCTGAAGACGGGTCAATCCGATAAGCAATGACTGTTTAGTCGTGCGAATTTCATTCTACCAAGGCTCGTTCTTTCTTCCGAGAAGACCTTACGTCTACCGATTAATGACTGATCCATAAATCAATAATTCAATTTCTTCGTATCAAATAATTTATTTCTAATTGTATGTTACATAATTCAACAATAAATGACCTAGTAAGCGCTACTAAATGATGTTGAATAAGTCGTGAGGAGAATGAACTTTTTTGCATCATTTTTTCACTGCTGACACTTCAAATGATCGGTTTCAATGTAATAAGTAGCTCCAAGTGGAAGATATTCTCTGTAGCTCAATCCTGAGTACTTTCTCAGACGGGATTTCTATTTGCCATATATGTATATGATAACTCAGCGAAAAATTAAGATATCGAGTTCGTTTTCGGCTCATTTTGAAACGGAAAGATCAAGGTATGCGTAAAAGAGAAAGTGAGCTTCAAGATAATGCTTGATAAGTTATGAGATCGAATCAAACGAACTCGACATCACAATTTTTCCCTAAGTTGTCATTTTTTAGTAAGATGTCCCTAAGTCTACATATTTACCTTGTGGTTTGAGTGCGGTTTTATTCTTATGCAACATGTTATCTGATTGTGAGATTTTTTATTATTTTAATATAATATTCAAACAAACTTATATCATCGTTAACAATAAGCTGACTCAAAGTAGGATGTACAATATCATCGTCGTGTGCTTTCCTGGTACCCTCATTAATGAAAAGTGAAATTTAGTACGATGTCGGCTACCCAGATTATTGAATGGACGTGTACGCCAAAGACCTAGCGGAAGGGCAGTGAGATTTAACTGCTTAGCCGGATTCACCCTTCTAGGAAGTAGGACCGCTACCTGCAGAGGTGGACGTTGGAGCACTTCCCTTCCACTCTGCATCAGTAAGTACTCTGGTAACACTATAAGTGGCAATTCTATTCGCATTGAAAAAAAAAAATTGTCTCGAAGCTGATTCGTTGCAATTTATATTTTCTTTCACATGTATGTAAACACTTAGGTATCGTCAGCATTCAAAGACTCTAGGAAAGCTTTCAAGCCATTGATTGGCTCGTCGAGTAAAGAGTTACCTCGAAAATGTATTTTCGATAATAAAAAAAAAAAGAAGTGATTCAAGCCCTTATTCCTGATAATTAGATTACAGGAAATTAGTATTTCGATGCAATATTCCATTAAGAGGGGCTTGCACAGACGACATTAGCGATACTGTAAAATAATTTGTACCTTGGGAACGTGTGAATTGATTTAAATAAAGCTACGAGAATCTTCTCGAATTATATCCAAAAATGAGCTAGAAAAGTTTAGACTAAAGAACTAAAAATTTGAATTCTAAATATTGCAAATATGATCAAAATACTCCTTGCATCACACGACGTTAGATTTTTCAATTTAAACTTTTCTGGCCATTCTCCCGATGCAATTTAGAGAGGTTCACATAGCTTTCCAAAATTCAGAAAATTTATTCTCTCAGCATGAATCATTTTGCGATTTTTGCCAGATCATCCGTATCGGCCCCCCTCAACTCCATATCCAAGACAGGGGCCCTAAGTCGCCCTTGTTTCCTTAATTCATTTATTAAATTCAATGAGAAAGTATGTGCTAATGTGATAATTTGGATTCTTGAAAATCGTAATCTTACTGTCCTTTTTTTTAGAACCCCAATGCGAGCCCATCGTCAGCCCCAGTCACGCTTTAGCAATACCTTTGTACGAAGGTGCTTACTACATGTTCTTTTGCGACCCAGGATATGAGCGCCGTGGTTCACCAGCGATCTACTGCGACGGTAGAACATGGAACGCCACTGTACCAACTTGCATAAGTATTTTGACCCATTTTTACTACATACATCAAAACTTTTGGCTATAACTCTGCTGAAGATTATTTACCTGCATGTAGGCTGAATTGTGGATCAAAGTAGAAATCACAATCGTCATAGAATCTGCTCGTTTTATCAATGAGAGAAAAATGGATTGATTATAAACGAATATTCTGTACGCAAAACGAGTACCTTTTTCGTATTTCAAGCTCATAAACTATTTATTTTAGCAGAATACGGGAATTTATTTGTTCGTTTGACGAAATTAATAGTACAAATAATGCTGGTTATTTGCAGGAAATAGAATTTCAGTCATAGTAAATAGCTTTTGCTAGGGTGGTATGTTGGTCTGGAAAATTATAATTTATGGATTTGTCATTGTAATTTTATTCATTTATTTATTTACCTTGAAGTCTTATATTTTGTAATTCATTCAAGCCACCGTTGGCTGAAAAAATTACCAAAATCCGAAACGGCGCGTATTTGGACTCAAGAGAGTAATCACGTGACTCGAAATCAAAAGAAAAGATTGAACGGATAGCTCAAAAATCAAATCGGAGTAGTAATTGCAGATGCAAGTGAGTGCAACGTGCTCTTGGAATCAAATCAACATTTGAACGGTTTTTTTGAAACCCATTTTTTGAATCTTGCCTGTACGATTCATTTGGAACCATTTGACATCTTGACATTTGCAGGCCTTCATCTCATCATGTTTGACTATCGAACCATCTACGGATGAATCAATCCGACTTACCGATTGGTAGATAAAGAACAATTATATCTGAAATTTCGATGAATTTTGAAATACCCAATTTTTTTCGGACACATCGGTCGCTCGAATTTTTCGATTGATAGCTTCAAAGGCACATCCTTGGATAACATTTAGGTGTTTCGTTTTTATGGTGCTGATAAACCGTTTGCTGTGAAAGTCCCATGCCATCAAAATGCAGAGTTTCACTCGTGGTCTTGTGACCCTAAGTACGATCTACAAAAATTAAAGTTAGGATCATTTTTCAATAGTGTTTTGAGTACTTTCAGAGAAAATTCTGGTTGTAAGATTCTCCGAAATTAATAACTAGTACAGCTTGATGCTTATTTCATGTGCCTCACTAAAATCCCCCATTTATTATGAAGATTCAAATCCCGAGTTTGATCTAAGATGTAAAGTACGGTAATCTGATTTTATGATTGATAATTACATACCGGAAGGCTATCCTCCATGACTTGAAAGAATGTTAACCACCCTACTGTTAGTAATCCCTGCACCATTTTACCCACTTTTCCAGAATACGCGAAAGCGAATCCACCAACAAGTTGTAATTTCGAAAACTATGATCTGTGCTCATGGGAACAAGACCCTTTCCATGACTTCGACTGGATGATACATAACTTCAATACACCCAGCTGGCACATTTCTACTGGCCCATCTCACGACCATACTTTAGGACAAGGACGTAGCGGTAAGTATTTACAGCATTTGTCTCATCGAAAAAGCCGAATTCTAGTTTTCCTGCAGTGTTTGATCCGAATTTTCATGACCTATCTCACAATGAATCTTCCTCAACTCGTACAAAGTTTGTTGCCACAAAACCCATAAAATGATCACCATATATGGAAGTGATATAAAAGAGCCAATCACTTCTCATTTTTCCTAGGTTACTACTTGTACATCGAGGCTGATGACAAGTTAGAAAACAGCACTGCAAGAATCATGTCACCTCTTTACAGTTCCGATCTAACCAATGCAGGATGTTTCTCATTTTGGTAATAACAGAGATTTATAAATTATTGAGTAATTATCGCGGCCCAAATTATTTCGTGTCGCAATATTGCATTCTTCAAGCTTTCAATAATTGTACATCCGCACTATTACCTTGAATTCGTTGAAACCTCGTATTGAATTGAATTGAATTGAATTCCTTGAAACCCTGTTATTATCCTTATTTGTCATTGAATCATCAGGTACCACATGTATGGGGAGACTATCGGTACCCTGAACGTCTATATCAGAGTGGAAGGGAAGTCTGACAAAACATTAATGTTCACTAAAAGTGGAAACCAGGGTAACCATTGGTTACACGGTTTCTTCAATCTGCCAAAAGTGAATGGCAGTTTTCAGGTAACTCTTGATTGCAATAAGGATTCCAACTTGTAATAGACGTAGCGCAAATGGAATGCAGTGTATTGAATCACGAGTGTAGATTTAGCAGTTGATTTTATTTTGTTGAAAAATAGTTCATCGTGGAAGGAGTCCGGGGTACCTCATATCTGAGTGATATTGCTATTGACGACATAGCAATTCTTCAAGGAAACGAATGCATATCAGATCCTGATTTCACGACAGAAAGTATTACGACTGATAGTGACGGTGAGTGAAATATTATTCGCTTATATGTTCAGATGTTCAAATGAACTAAAGAAACAATGAAGAATTTTGATTGATAAGAATTCATCATAAAACTAGTACGGCCGAGTTTTGGTATCAGTACTTCCATTCACTGTACTCCGGCGCATCAGCCTTTTGATTACTTTCATCTGACTCATAAATCGCGAATCATAAGTATATTTCCCCGCCTACACTCGCAGCTCTCAAGCCGGTTATATCTTTTCACCAAGTTCCTGTTGATTGCGTCAATATCAGCTACCGTCAAGGCCAATTAACAATCTGCGCACTCTCGAGTTCAGTATAATTAATTGGACATTGGCGTACCCTTTCAAATGTTCCCTGTACAACTCTTCGTCCCTGTCATGACTAGTATCGATTTACCCGTTCGCTTATAGTTAAGCCTCACTTTTGACTGGTTCTCAGCTACAATTAGTTTCCGAAATCAATTTCTAACTACAATGGTTATTGAAGTAGCTGCTCCTGCACCGTCGTGGTCCAGCATTACTACAGACTAATTACATGCCAATTCGACAAAAGCTCAGACATGACCTCTTCTCATCCAGCTGAATATTTCTTTCTCGATTTCCTTTCCGGATAAAAGATCTATGATACAAAGATTCAGATTCTTACTAAAATAATCATAAGACACGTGTACTTCTTTTAGATTTTTTTCGCAAACAAAAAGCAGTAAAAATGTGAAGTTTTGCACCGTACTTTTATCTGTATAGGAAATTATTAAAAACCATTTTAAAAGATTGGGAGATTTTTTAGTTTGAGCGAATATTTTCTCACACTTGTATCAGTTAACACCCTTCAAGATTAACTAATCGTATATTCCTCATATGGGCTGATTGCTGCTGTTGGTATATTGGATGAGGCTAATTACACGAAGTGATTGATCAAACGGTACCATAAGATATTAATCACCATCATTTTATCGTCTGATACGCAGATCAAATTGAGATCGTAAATGGGATGCAGACCTGTCTCGGAAGGTGTACAATTAACTATACCAATCCCATTGAAAATTCATCAAGCCTGTGTCAGTGCGACTCATATTGTTCCGAAAACCAAACTTGCTGTCCAGATTACGCAGCTTACTGCATTCTTACAGGTAAATCAACCCTGAAACTGCTAATCGACTTGTGATATTTTTTTTTAAGGATTTTGAGTTTTTGAATTATTGTTTCTCAGGTGACACCATGGATTCTACTATTGAGTCTATCGAGAGCACAACGACAGTGCCGATAAAACCGAAACTTACTTCCACGAGACCAGATTGGGTACCAATACCCGCGAACCCCAAGGACGACATCGATCCTTATTCACCGAAGCCACCGATAGACCTTGTGCCCAAACCCCCGAACAGGACGACAACGGTGTCAACGAAAAGACCACCGATGACAACGAGAAAGTCGATTGCTACTACCACCATTCGAACTGTTGCTAAGACTACGACGAAGGACGAGAAATTCGACAACCAGCTGGGTGATTATTTTATTACTTAACCCAGGGGTTGATCACTCTCGATAATCAGGGTACACTGATTTGTGAAATCCCATGAAATCTTATGGAGTCCAGATGAAATTTGTGAAATCCCTTAAATCTTTGAAATCTTTGAAATCTTCGAGTCCAGTGTACGCAGTTTTTTGAAGTGATTGATCCCTCGAAGCTGAACTAATTATTTTTCCATGTGAGAATGTTTTCCTCAAGGTGAGGCAATAGGCTTTCTTTATAAGCCGCCCCTTTTAAATGAACTATCGATCAAATTTTCTTCCCCATTTCATTATATTGACGAAAAATTAGCCAACTAAAAATGGACAGAAATTCTCAAAGTCTCGATACACTTGAACACATTCACTTATTTCGAAAACCTTTAGAATGGGACGTAAATATTTTCAGATACCCACAATTTGGGGGAAAAGGCTCACAGTACATCAAGCCGTGAGCGTAGCAAGGTAACATTGCCCGGAATCATCGCCATAGTCGTTGGTGCCATGGTCGGGATTGGAGGCACAGCATTAATCGTTTCTATGATTCTTCAGAAGCGAAATAGCTACAAAAAAAAATCTGGGACCTCGGCTCTTTCGGATGATAGTGACGTCAGATTTCTCACTTCTGATGAAATGCTAGATTTCAATATAGCCAAACCTGAAGACATGGAGATGTAATGTAATTCTAATTACACATAGGCGTCAGTCTAACTAAGAACAGGATCATCACGTCTTCAAATTACACTCTGAAACTGAAAAATCATTTTTGAATGTCTGTGTACGTCCTTAAACCCTTCTTTCTTTTCAGATACAATCATATTCCAGGGATTATTATTAGTTGAATCGTACTGTAAAGCAATGATTAATCATAAGGACAAGTTTATAGGGCCCTTTCATCCAAAATCCCTAATCACGAGACTGGTCATTCGTCACGAAATATATTCGAGGATGACAGCAGGCATTGAATTGAAGAACATTTTTGAAAAAAGTTCACATTCGTTAAAATGTGTCTCAAATTGTGTTTCAAGGATCCAATGCATGTGAATGTATAGCTTTACAATTTACACTAAATGAATGGTGAATAAGAATAATTGATAAATGTATGTTTTGGCTTGTATTTAGTTTAGCGAAGGTCTTTTTTTATCGTTTATATAATGGCCAACAACCCAGGCCACGTTATGTGATGATGATGATAATGTATGTACTTCATTAACTCCAGTAAGGAAATATTTATGTATAAAACTCTGATTAATGAATTAAGAAAAATAGATTTATTATAAGCGAATAATGCAAATTCCCTATCCGTAAACATCCATAATTGTAGCCTCTGCTATAATGCAAAATAAAAATAGCCTATTCAATTAGCGAATCTATTTTCATATCCTGCTATCAGTGTCGCCGTGAATAAATAAGAAAAACAGATCGATGCTAACGCCTTTCGCGAAATTCACAATTGAAATGAATTTTTGCCAATGGTAATGAATGAAAACCAATGGGAAACTATTCATCACTTTTGGCAAGACACCATTGGCAATGAGAAATATCGCTAAGGACGATGGGAAAGACATTATCCACTTTCGAATATTCGACAAAATTATTGCAAATTCTCTCTCCTAAACATACAGATGCGCGATTAGTCTTTAAATGCACAAGACCACTGTCTACTCCAATCTACTTGATAATGAGAGTTAAAATATGGACGGAGGACAATGAGGTTTGATTTGAAGAGGTAATTCAATCAGAAAAATGGAATATTAGCATATTTGGTTACCCTTTTTTTCTAATTAATTAATATATGAACGCAGCCTTTAATTAACAAACGAATTGAATTGGCCACGAGAGAACTTTCTGCCTGAAGCTACAGTAGCCACAGGGTTTGACTTTGTTTTGTATTACTCATTTTTTTTTTTTATTAGTATTTTTCTCTCGATTTTGAAATTAGAATAAATAACCCGGTCAATTAAATATCGAGGTGGTGACATTCTACGTCGTTTGCTTTGCGCGATTTACGCTTTTAAAGAAATACTTGCGCCGTTTCGTTCGTCAGAGGGTATTACGCTTTGCAATCTTCCGGAGCTTGGCACAAGCTTCACAAACAGGTACACTCTGCAATCTTATCGTTAGCTACAAAATTTTCGTTTGATGAGCAGTCAAGTGCAACACTGCTTCGGCCAATTAGTGAACAATATTTCTACCCTACACAAACAATACTACAGATGACAGCTCACCGGCAATCAAAGTCAAACATTCATTACTGCAGCGTTTACGTCTCGGTAGATACCAATTACGTCTCTGCGTAGGTAGATATTTTCGAATTTCTTAGATTCACTCAAAAACGTTCCAATTCGTTGAAATCTTCACAGTTTATCGGAATATTTTTGAAATAATATCAGTTTTCAATAAATATAAATATTTTTATCATAATTTCAATAATAATCATCATTATGACTCAATCCACAACCTTTGCACGATTTATTATGTTTTTAAGGACATAACATTAGTGAGTGATTGAATTCGGTGGATAATTTTATTTCGAAAATAATCTTTGTGTAAGCAGCCATATACATTTGCCAATTTCCAAGCCGAAGCTGTTTTTCGTCTGTTCTTTTCGTCGTTCAATACTGTCAGTCCGCAGGACCCATTTCGCGAAGTACTTATCAAGACTTACAATATTGGAAATGCTCTTTGCTACTTTTTCGTATAATGTGCATTTGCGGAATTTAGCAGTATTCTGCTGGGTCTTTGTTCTCCGTTGAGGTTTTCCATTGAAAGCAACGTATAAATATAACAAAATGTTAAAAGAAGAAATAATCAAACAAAAAGATGAAGATATGAGCGAGATAGCATTAATTCGGTAGAGGAGGGAAAGGGATTTCATATTGAATAGAAACTCCAATATTTTTAGCATATAATTTTATTAAATAAATAAAGTGCTGCAGTATCACAACATTCACGTGCTTCTATTTTAAATATAGGTATATATATAATTCCTTCGTCAATCAATATACACTCGATTTCTTTCTCAGGCATCCAGCGCCTTCTCAATCCATATACCCGATCATACTGAACCGCATCTCACTAATAAAAGAATATGTTTAATGAATAAATGTCGTAAAAGTCTTGCGTGAATAGCTTTTTCGTTTTTTCTCTGATCCCAAAAATTTTCTGTAATAATTATACGCAGAACCTTTTATCAGGTACCGTGCAAGTAACCGTTCGCAGTGTGTAACCTCACTATTATAATCATTATTCTTACCATTATTATTACTACGATTAATATTATTGTTATTATTATCATTATCAATATCAATATTATATTAATCTTCCTCGCGATGGGTAGTATTGAGAGTTTGGTGAAAGCGATACAGGAACTAGAGCTCTGCAAGGAATGGCTAATCATAATTGTGGGGACAGAAATTTGAAAAAATGATCATCTATGGAATAAAATTCAATTTAAAGTATACAAGCCCTTATTAATATTCTCCCGAATTCTATTACACGAGGTCTTAGTATTAGGCGATTTGCATCAATTTTATCTTTTATCTTGGGCAGTAGCATACCCTAACGAATAGACACGCGTTAATTATTAGCAAAAAAAAAAATTAGAAGATGATATGTTATCATCAGATTCAAAATTCCGTTTGAATCTTTCTACCTAATTAAATTTCTTCTAATTTCCTAATCGAAAATATATTCGCTCTCGCGTTATTACGATTTATTCTATACCTAATTACCGAGTATATCATACTTGGAGTTAAACCTACCCTACAAAATCTTCCAAAGTCCTAAGCGTGTAGAAAACCGGTATCCGTCAAATTGTCTGGATTATCCGACTACTCTATAAACTACACTGCAGTTTTTGGTTCGACTCAAACACAGATATGTATGCAATTCGATCTTTTAGTCGTTTAAAACTCGCAAAGATCTTTTTTTTTTTTTTTTTTTTTTTTTAAATTGCGAATCCTCTCAGACTTTCCACGTATCAAACAGTATCTAGGTACTCGCGTAATTAGGCGTCGGTTTATAGACGCTTCCCCAAAATAGTATCAAGCCTGTCGGCTCGTGCCTGATGAAGAATAAGAACGGACGATCAGCAACCAGTCGTTTCTGACTTCCATCTTTGGTGAGAATAACCGAAGTCGCAGCAGCAGCCTCAGTCCCTTTTTCCGTAATGTCAATCTCTACTCGATGCAAAACGTCGTCAGCAAAAAGCCCCGGATTTCTAAGAGGAGAGTTGTTCCGGAGATAATCAAGTTGATAGTTCCGTTGATATGAGTTGTCTACGGCGTTTGAGAATTGTTGATTGATCTGCTGAGCCAACTGTCTTCGATTACGCTGTAATTCGTCTCCGGGAGCTTTTCCCTCAACGGTATCTTCGGCAACCGTGTTTTTCACATGGTCTTCTCCGTTCTTTGATACTGCACTTCTTTCCATTCGCAATTTACGCCCGGTCGAACTTCTGCGACGTCTACGCCTCTGGATTCTACCAATGCTAAATCCAGTTGCCCATTGCTCGACGTGATAACCACGAACTCTGTCATCATAGCTGAAGAAATTCTGTCTATTTTCCACATCCTTAATGCCTCCTTCCTTATTCCCTCCTTCTCCATATCTCGTGGGGATTGAAACAGTCACAGGAGTTTGCGACGTCTGTGTTCTAATGGGTCCTTCTGAAATTAGACTCAGATCCGCAGTTACAGGATCAAAGAGTGAGTTCAGACCCATCAACTGCAATGAATCTCTGAGACTCAACGTGCTCGATAACTTCATTCGGGGTAAACCGATAATACAAGTTTGATTCCTCATGTTCCTAATCAGGTTTTCCAAAATCTCAGTATTCAGACGACGTTCTAACGACCGTAATGCATCGCTGTTTTTGTCGGAAGGCAGTAGAACGTACATCGTCACCTGGAACAGACGAGTATGATATGAGATAAGCTTGCGGTTTGACACTTCAAGTAGAATTTCGTGTTTCTTTTAAATCGGTTCAAGTTACAAATCTTGCAATATGATCTTTGGATCCTTACCTCGCGTCCTTTGTATGGAAGTCCTAAGATCTTAGTCCGCAATTGTTTGTCTTCAAAGAATGGAAATTCGCCACCGTTGTACATCATGTCAACGTTGACAGTCTCGCCAGGAGAGACGGTGAAAAGCTTTCTGTAAAATTGTAGAAACTTTCGTTATAGACACTTCCGCGCACTTTGAGCTCCTCGGGACTGAGGTGAGCCTAATGGAAATTGTTCAATTAACTTACCTCCTCGTTGAACCATCGATGAAGTGCTGATTCCACTCCCCATTGAAGTACAAAGCAGATGCTATGATAACACTGGTCTCAGGTGGCGGCGGTCCGCTCAAAATTAGTGGAATTTTTCCACGCGTTTTATCATTCACCCAAGCATTCACTGTCTTCTGAGCAGCGCCTCCGTTGTATTGGTAGTCCAAATTTATAACTTCGGCATTATAGATATCTTGGGCAGCTGCCTTAAATTCACCCCTGATCGGATACCCGTCCTAAATAAAAAAAAAAAAACAATATTGTCAATTATATTGTGTTACGAAATTGCTTTGGGTTCTTTCACATTCTAGTAAACATGCTGGTTTTGAGAAAAGATAAATAAACATTAATGAACCTATCAAAGATTTCTGATGATTACGTAAACGCGCGATCATTTGGTCAGAAGTAAAGGTTATTGAAATTTAGTGAGGAATTAATGAAACTAGAAATAATATTTCGGGGAGTGTTTTACCTGGACGAATATCCCGTTTGCGAAAGATGATTCCGTTGCCGACAGTCCCGGAACACCTTGAACGGCGGAAATAAGAGCACCGTACATTCGGTGAATCGATTCAGAGTCCCTCGAAATATCAAGACCAGGGATGTTCAGTCCTAGGACCGCCGATACTTCTCTAAATGTCGTCGTTGCTGACCCCAAAAGCACTAAAGCCAACGTAGCAGCAACGCTGAGTGGTGAAAATATGACATTTTCACGAGATCCAGGAACATATCGACTACGAGTAATCGCAACAGCGTCGTCCATGTTCAAGGCGAATTTCAGAACACCGTTTGAAATCACTCCATTGATCTGTGCCAAAAAAAATGCATAAATTAAAAAAATACTCGAATACCGTAATGCGGAATCGAATATCCAATTTCAATGGGTGCGAATGATTCTCGTAAGCGTTGGCAACAAATGAGAAACCAGGAACAAGATTTTAACCAGTTTTATGGTACACCCACGTGGATAGTAACGATTTCATCGTCGCCTTTTACATTATTTATAAAACTAACCGGTGATCCTGACGTTGATGATATCCGCTCTGGTATCGTTTGGGAAGGTGGTGAGTTAAGCCCGCCAAATCCGGTGGACTGAGAATTTCCAAAACCGATGTTATTGACTGGTGAAAAATTGGGTTGATAATTCGGTGTTCCAGGTGTAGCAGCTAGCATTGAATCAAATTCATCCGGGTAGATGATCTTTTGCCCCATGGACCAAGAGGCCAAGGTAGTTAATATAAAAGCCAGCTTCATTTCTGTGAACAATCAAAAGGTAACGAACACATTTAACGATTTGGTACTTGATTGGTTTATATTTGCTGTATCATTCTAACTTTATGGCGATAACCAAGGTTTACAAATTAATTGGCCAGGTGTAAAATCCAAACATTGATAATAATCGCCAAGGTTTGTTCGATAGGCAAATCAACGACTAGAACTTTTATAGAGGCATTGATTTATCAGTAAATATCGTGAATAGGAACATGACAAAGTCCTTCGGTTATTATTAGAATCAGATAAATTATTTGATGTGTCATTCAGATCTTCAGTATAAATTCTTTTTATTTTCAAATAACCGCGTATTGAATTTACATTTTCGATCATGACAATCTCGTCTTAACAGTGAGACATCATCGGGTTGAAGTATGCGAATGTTATACTTCTGATGTAGAAACCTACTTGGTTGAGACCAACTCGATCAATTTCACTTAGCCATAGCCGCTTTTAGACAAATTAAGTTTTCCAACTTGCAAACGCTAGGTCTACCTTGCGTGTCGCTTGTAATTTCCTAAGCATTAAATGAAAAGCTTTTAAATTACTCCGCAAACTTGGGAAACATGAACTCTAATGACTCGGTGATAATTAGTTGGACCTAATTCCTTCTGTCTTCTCTCACTTTCACCGTGACTTAAACACCGCAGATGTAGCCAAATAATAGAATCTGCACCGGTAATCGCGAATGCCAACGTCATTGTCCGACATGGGTACATACTTCACACATGATTATGCAACATCATTATTAATAAGAGTTTCAAACAAAATCAAAGATCAATTGCGACTATTAATAAACGGCGTAATTTGTTGATCATTTCAACGAGCCATGTCGCCGATCGCATATTCATAACGACTCGTCGTTATATTCAACAATGTGATAAAACTAGTCAAATCTATGATTATTATACCCTATCATCAACCAGCTAGAATTGTACTCGACGTAATAATTTCGCATATATAAAGTAAGCGAGGAATCAGCATCGATCATCTCATTCCCAGCTGGTGCCTCATGCCTTTTTCTGCACTCTAGCTTCATAGGGGCTTACCACGTGCTCAGTAAACGATGATAAACATCAATGAAGCCTAGCTAAATAACGAAGCAATAAATTAACAGTCAGTCAATGACTAATGGCGGAGATCAACCCGGGTTAGAAAACTACGTAGATATAGGCATGATGTTTGATCGCACAAGGTAACGCACTGCTATTTGCAAGCGGCGTATATAAGTGATTGTACGAGGGAAAGTTAATAACATATATATTTAGGTATATACTTGTATACGTGCCCATGTATATTCCGTGGTGCATGCATAGAATTCGACAGCTCTTCACCTGAGAAACTCAGACAGCTGCATCAGCCTTCAGCATTGACCTATGTCTACATCCAACGATTAACACCTCTACGCCATACTGACGATTGCTATAACTCTTCTATGGGTGTCACAACCGGTTAGAAGCGGATGTAAATTATTCAAACAAATGGTCTGTTCATGTTTAAGCCTAGAGCTTATAAGGCATTTTGTCTCTTGGACGGTTATCGATCTTCTGGTGCTGATGCAGCAGCTGATGAACCAGCGAGAGCAGAAATTCATCGAGAGGAACAATAGAAACAATTACAGAATCAAGGCGCGTCGAAGATTGACGTACTTATGGTTTAATTATTTTCATGCTTCAGTGAACACGCTGATAGCACTCCGCATTCTACTGGCAATCAATCAAAGTCCTTGGGGTTCTAGATCTGTAATGAATTTGGCAATGAATAGAAGAACGAGAAGACGGGATTCTTTTTAAACAATTTTTATTAAATTTACGAGTTACCGTTATTCATCGGATGTTTTATTAGCTAGCCTTCAACGGTTCGACAAGTTCAACAGACGACTCTGGTAAAAAAAAAGGAGTTCAAAGATCCAGAGTGATCTCTCGTGCGAAGCCAACTGCGACCTATTACTCTAACGGAATTTTTATACTACGCGAAATCCATGTTTTTTAATCTACATCACAACTCTATTCCTCTTCCCTGTTATAGCATGGCAAATACATGTCCACTGATTCACGAAAATAAAGCTAATCCGAATTTAGAATCAATACGAACACTACAAGCATCATGTAATTAGTAATGGCATTTCACGTATTACCGATAAAAATTTGGAAAGTTTTTTGTTAGAAGCATTTAGAAGTTTGGAGCTGTAGAAATTACCTATAAATTATGAAAAAAGTCGTTTATCTTCCGCTGTTTACAGCGCAACTGATTACAGGATGCTAGAGATCAAATCATCCTTAAAAACAGGGAAACACTTAAGTGTGAATTATTTTGCATACGGATTTCCGTGTGAGGATTTAATTACAATCGCTGTAGTAATTAGTTAACCCATAAATTGAATATAAAATCTATATATTGCCATGTAGCTATTTATAAAGCAAATTCTCTGTGTAGTGGAGTTCCGTCGCGTGCAGCGTGTATGATAAGTCTAGCATCACGCACGCGAGTAGAATTGCATAATTTCTGTCTATATCTCACGCTAGCCTGTGTATAGCCTGATCAAGTTTAAGCGAAAATTAGTCTTCTTGGTAAGCCTCATTACGTAAGTGATAGAAGTAGTTTAAAATCGGTGTACTTAGAGTCAATCGAGAACCCGTCAGTTCGCGAAGTAATTAGGTCTCATTAACAAACGAGAAGTAAACAAGAATATGAACTGCATAAATCCCATGCTTTGATCGTTACTATTGATTTGAAACTTTTTCCAAATTTCAGATAAGTAGGATTTTGGTTTTCCACAAATTCGACCTCGGTTCAAGAACTGTCATCGAAAGCGTAATATGCGTTGCCAAAAAGAGGCCATGGCCACGCATTAGAACCTCGAATAATGACAGGATCGTCGATGGTCGATTAAGACACCAAATATATTGACTAACCATACACTGAATAATTATACACTTACTAGATGTTTTCCTGATCACAATTCTAATCTTCATGCGTAAGCTGGCTACACCGTGAGCGATTTAAATAGTTCATTGACCACGAGGCGAGGTACCCGGAGAACGGCATATAGGTATATGCATATTTATGCGTACCTACATACGATATGCGGGTACATTTTTACTTCGAATAAAGTGTATGTCCCTGTTATAAGTATTACTCAGAGTATGTAAATAGCGTACGAAGAAAAGCAAAGAAAGAAAAAATAATTTTCATGCGACCTTACCCGTACATGCGATGATGAGAGATTTGATTATCAATTCCTGGTTAACCACTTTATTAATTAAACTGCATTTTCCGATCTACCGAAGAATCTACACCGTCATATGTGTATAACGTAATCGGAGTTTGAACCGGCACCGATCGCATTTACTGACAATAAGAATTATCAGTAACTTGACTCAGCCTCATATTTGTCCTGATCACATTGCTGGTATTATAAAACGTGACTTATTATCAGCTATCTCATCGAAAAGTACCGCTTTTATATTTTACTTGAGAAATGTTGACTTGAGAAAAAAAACTTGAGAAAAAAAACGCCAGAAGCTATACGCCGTGGATAATCATATGCTTTATGTATGACTTCGCATGCTTTCCAAGAAAACTTTTGGAAAACGTTCTATGATTGACAGGGCAAAATGGAGTATCTAAAAAACTCAATGTGAAAGAAAAGATTATGAAATTGTCGTCAAAATTATCCTAATTCATCAATTGGCCTCCGATACCTAACTTCGCCAGGTCTTCCCTATCTAGGATACAGCAACGGCTGGACCGAACAACATCGTGTATCAGAATAGGTATAGTTCAACAAGATCGTATCTCCCTTGAGGGAAATGTTGTTGAACCAGACCCTGAGATACCATGTTGTTCTGCTCAGCCGTCGACATACGTATGTATAAGTTAAAGATACGGTATACGTGATTCTACGGGTATCCCATATGCATGAATGTACATTATAGGTATATGCCAAAGGTATACGTGTATATCATGTGTCCGATTCCACATATGACATAGAGATAAGTTATACATAATATATTATCATATCTGTAGTATACTACACGTATACGTGCATCATAGGCGTATGGATTTGTGTGGGACGTGGATATGGATGAAATATTTATTTTGTGGCCGAGGTCAGACCGAAATATTATTGAAAAAGATTTGACGTCGGCAGATTCGTCGCGCGTAACACCTTGTCGACCATCGACTTCGCATTCTTTGTTGTCTCCAATGTTAACTCGACCAACGATTATTGTGACGCCGAAATAAATCGGGATATTCCAACCGCATCAGCTTCTTCTCGCGATTACGAGTTTCCATCTTAACTTGGAGTCTGATATCCCCAATAACAGCATCAAGTCATCGAAAATTCGTTCAGTAAAAACAGCTTCGAAAATATCGGAGTGTTAATCTTATTGGTATTTCTTGGATTCCGAATATGTAAAATTTTTTTATTATCCACTGGCTTAAAAATTGCGATTTTTATTCACTCTGTAAAACAGGATCTGGCAGACTATCGTAGCGAATGGGGGAATCGGTATCTTGTTAGAAAGTGTGCACCTTTGAACAACCATCATTCCTAAACAAAATGAGTTTCGGCGTCCTTCGCATAGAATGACGTAATATATATATGTAGATATATAAATGGCTAAGTTAGGTAGGAGTTTAATTGTAGAAATCTCAGACTGAATCTGCGAGCTTATACTCAAAGTAGTTTATAATTCGATAACCAGATACGAACCAACAACTTTTTTTTACCAATAGTATTTCGGTTCTTACCTATTAAGGCGATTCATCGGGTTTTATTAATAGTTTCGAAATATCATACGATATAAATGTATCACAGAAATGCCTGAACAAATTTACCTCCTCGTTGATTGCTAGATACACGGAATCGTGCCCGGCATGAAGAAGAGTGAAAGCAGTACTCGGAGATAAACGCGGGTTATGGGGTCCGAAATTAAGCGCAGCGCCCCATTGTCTCGTGAGTTCATCGCCGATTGCGAAAGCTTGTAGTAATGTAAAGCAGGAAGTGTTTAATCCGTTGAGATTACAATTTTTAGTCAAGAATAATCACCTCTCGAGTAATGAAAACGCGGAGTAATTGCCGTAGTTCACACCAACTGGTCTACCTCTTGCCTTATAATTGTTTCGCAATGAATTTTTTAGTACCCCAAAAAAACGAGCACGAAAATTGAAACTTCATATCCCTATTTGCATTTGTACTTGAGGTACCAATCTTCGATATATAAAACCACGCCAACTACGTTGGTATAAAGCTAAAACAGTTATGAATTATAATCAAAGTTTGTTTAGCAAAAATCGCTAAGTCTGGGTTCATTACATAAGGAAATCAATTAAATTTGGTAATATTTGGAATTTATTAATACATTCCCCTCTGTTTCCTCATTTGTAACTTCTCGTAGCTAATAATATTAGATTCGATTTGGAATCGCTTTCTCCGCGAAGATCTGTGCAGATTTACACGCGATCGTATGAGCATTATATCGATACTACGTGTCCACTATTGCTCTTTTAGTGAGATAGAAGCTACCTTGGAATCTTGACGATTTTTCAGAGGAATTCATATTATATAAATATAAACCCAGTATTCCTTGAAAATAACTGCTTAAGTATATAAGTGTGGGTATATGTATATTTATGCATGCACGATTAATTCAGCTAATAGGGTGAGGCGTTCACACAAAAAGATAAATGTTTGTTCGACCAACGTTTCCTGATCATCAAATTCATTAAAATTAACAAATATAAATCATCTCGCGGTGTATTTATCTTTGGCAATACTTCGTTCACCAATTCGGAAAGTCTACCTACTCAGGAATTGATAACCAATAGAGAATCTGATGATTTATTAAGCGAAATCGATAATATCGAATTCCCTGTCTTCCTTCTGTAATTTTTTTCGATTTTCTTGATAAACGCAGAGTGGGAATTTATTTCGACACATGTAAACCGGATTCATACCTGTGCAGACTTATTTTCGCATTTTACATTCCCCCGATGAATGCGAGCATTAAATGTCACGATGAAAGGAGATGCAAGGTCGTCAATTAAAATAGACTAGCCGAGCTCCCGAAGAAGATATTATGTAATAAACAGGCATAGTAAATAAGCAAAAAATGATCGCGATACTTCGGTAGTAAACATAGTAATTATTTCTAATAGTTTTGTCTATTACTTTGCTGCGAGACTTTTCACATCTTACTCTTACCTATACGTATAATCATCAAGGAATGGTCTATAGATCGTATATAAACTCTGCGAAAAGTAACACAAGATAATATTTTCATTAAATTATTAACACTAAGACTGAGGTTAGTCAGAGACTGCGATGCACATAATTATTATTACGCATTATGTCAGCATTACTCTCACATGCATTAAAATTCATGAATACAGAACCACCGTCACCTAATATGGCACATGAAACGTCCTGTATCGCAGCGTACGCATCAGGTCAATGAATTTGCGCGGGAAATCTCGCCGTTCTATGCATGAATTCGATTGATGCATAAAACCAAGAAAAAAAGCACTTCGTTTGCTAAATTATAGTTTATAGGTCGGTGATTTTGTCGAAGACGAGAGATGATCAAACGAATCATAAAAATTCATGGAGAAGATGAAATAATCAATTGCTGTGATACAAGATTTCACATTTTTATATGTGCAATTAGTATATTTATGGCCTCGACGTGGTATCGATGACCTTTCATCATCTTGTGTGCATATACCTGACGGTATCTGTTCCATCCTTCAACATTCGCGATATCTACTTTCAAATGTACTTCCACCTCGACTATAGGCTCATCCACGAGAAAATCCTCGTTTTTAATTAATATGTCAATTGCCGATCGGCAAATACAAGCGATTCGGTGCATAAGCTAATCATGTCCAAATGAACAAATCGCGAGTGTTTGTACACGTTATACGGGCATCGTACTGCACTTACCTATACGACGTTAGTATTGCACTTTCTTCTCGATTATCAGATTATTGGAAATCTCTGTTATTGACAGTCGTCAATATTTCGACATCGTTGCAAGAGCCAAAAATCACTTCACTGAAGTTTATATATATAATCACAGAGTTCGATTCTGCGTAAAACGCTGCTTTCGCAAAATGAATATCTTTCGTGCACACGTCGGAAAAACTTTTTCCCTTTCGATTGATAATTCAGTTCAAAAATTTGCAATTTATCATTGACTCCTTCGACACATAAGCTGGTTAAGTTTCAAAGTACAGGAGACCCGTTTTTGTCCCGCTCTCTTGGTCGACTGGCCGCGATATCGACTGCTAGTTGTATTTACCGCGCTCGCCGCGTCCCCCACTACACCAATTCGGTCTGACGTATGCTAGAAGTACTTGATCAAAAATCAGAAGAGTATTATCGCTATTCCTATGGGTCCCATGAATCACGCGTAATCTCACGCAGGATACCGGAAAAATTTCAAACATTAGGGAATTCGAATGAAAAATAAATTACGTAGGTAGTACGTCAATTTTACTGGTGATAATTGAATCAATTATTATAGGATTAATAATTTTATGGAATTCTGAGAGAATTATTCTATTTTTTTAACTGGTCATATCGATTTTTGACAAGACACACCTATTCTGAGATATACTCGGGTGATTCATTAGAGCAAGAAGATATAACGCATGCAGAGTCTGCATCGCACGTTTAAATTGACTTGCATATGAGACATTCCGTGTCACTCCAACCATTAAAAAATGAAAAATCCTCGCAAAATTACAACAAATCGGGATATATGAAACGAACGAATTCACGGGATGGCAGAATTTTTTGAAATTTTTTTGGACGAAATACTTAAGTTTTTTCATTTTTCATTCAAACAATGATATCTCGGGAAGGGCTAATCGCAACGACAATGTTAAGAAACGAAAATCTGTGGTTTTTCAGAGCCTACAAGGATAAAATTTATTCAGATTTTACTGAGTAATTTTAACCCACATTTTAGGGAAAAGTCATCATTTTTTTTTTGTTCAAGTGAACGACGCTCGATATCAAGGCCGACATAAATCCTCAAATTCTGTATGGAAAGACTGAGTTTTGAGTATTTTTGCTTTCATGGAATTTGAGGTTTTTTACGGGATTATCAATTTTTTCATAAATAATATTAAATTTTGATAAGCATCGCATATGCTATCAGCAATGCTTATTGTCTTGTCATATTCTGGAAACAAACTAGAATGTTAGGGCAAGCCCTATTTATGGGAATCGCAATTGTTGGAAAGTCACGTGCAGAGATACTTGTCGTAAAAAAATCTCGAAAAATTGAAATTCCCGTCAAAAAATCGATTCCCATGAATAAAAAAAAATACCCAAAACTCGGTCTTTCCATACAAGATTCGAGGATACTATGTCGGTGATGATATCGAACGTCGTTCCCGTGGAAAATAAAAACTTTCGATGATTTTGCCCTAAGGTGTTGGTCAAAATTACTCAGTGAAATCTCACTAAATTTCACCCTCGTAGGCTTTGAAAACCCGCAGATTTTCGTTTCTTAAAATTGTCGTTACGATTAACCGTTCCCGAGATATCACTGTTCAAATGAAAAATGAAAAAACTTGAGTATTCCGTCTAAAAAAATTTCAAAAAATTTGAAATCTCGTAAATTTGTTCATATCATATAGCCCGATTTGTTGCAATTTTGTGAGAATTTTTTATTTTTCAGTAGCTGGAGTGACGCGGAATGCCTCATATATTATGTATATATGTAGCTGGAAAAACCTGGACTCTGGTTACGACTGACAATAGGTATCTTGACAACGCATGGTCATAACATGCGATTACCATTTGGCGAGATCGAGTTTGTGAAAAGAATCGCTAATTACAACGAAGCGATATTGTCGCGTATCGGTAGGGTGTAGGTAGATTTACAAATTGCAATCACGGAATGTTTTTTTACTATCAAATTGATCCTGATAATTATTATTTTCAACCGCTAGGGAGTTCTGACCGTAGGCTATCCTTTTTAAAAATTAAGACGTTAATCGATCAAAATTCCTTAAGAAATTTTACGTTATCTCATCTTACAAAACGCATTAAATTCATAACAACGGTTCACATATAGCCAGGTTGCTCAATCTGACGTTTCAAGATAGCTGCCAAATATTTGTCTTCCACGAAATTCTAATTACTATCATTATACTCCACGATTACTAATGAGCTTAACTAGTTATTAGTCAGATACGAGTATTTATCACCTACATATTAACTCAGCCTGTGAAATTTCGTCTCCTTGACACAATGAAGGTGACAATATAGATTATAGAGATAAGATTTCTTACATATCACGTAGCTTCGTGGGTGATCGAAAATTCTGAAGATCGACAGTATAACTAGTAGAATTAAAATAAAAAATTTTGTCTACTAATGATAGTGATGAGAAGATATACTATATGCAGTTCGAGAAAACTCGTTGTGATATTATTCTACTGGAATTATTTTAATAATGATCATTTTTTTAATTAAGTAACTTGATTTTGGTAGCTATCGTTAGATTGACATTGTGGTATCAATCTATTGAAGTACACAAAGCAAACAAACCCTAAAACGCCCAGTAGCGATTCAGTTCCTTCGATTTGGAAGAATTGAGCTATCAATGCAATTTGTAATGAATTCCTACTTTAGTCTTAGGAAAACAGCCTTTCATTCTAACGGTAAGGTATATTGCAGTCTGTAGCTCGTTTTTATGCTAAATGCGTGTCTCTCGGTTTTGTACCGGATTTGAATAAAATATTGCAAAACGTGAGATGAATTTCCTATATAGGTATACAAGCGTATGATTGTAACAATTGTGAATGCGTTGGCCTAAACGGTCGGAAGTTATCGAACTTTGCGGAAATCATTGATAATCGAGAAATGGACTGCGGAAGTTCGACGTAGATCGGCACTGGGGTTTTCCCAACATTCTGATCGGATGGGGGACACGCGTGACTGACGTCACGTTCGTGTTTATCTATCTTGAAGGATATACGTGCCTCGTAAAGCTGACTGTGAATTCTCACGCACTTCCAGGGCTTGTAGAGGATTCGTGTTTCTCCGAACTTCTCAAGAAATTTAATCGCTTGAGTAAAGTATAGCCACTGTAAAAGCCTCGACGATTCATAAAATAATGACTCAACTTTTGAAAACCATAAACGAAATTCTCACAAGCAGAAAAAAATCGACACTTCACATGACGGACCCATGTTCGGATTCTGGAAGCGGTGGATCCCCGGTTTGTATTACAAATCTGTAACCGAAAATCCCATACCTAGAATATACGATGATCTATCGTCGAACCAGTCACGGTGTGTGGGTTCGTAATAGACGAAAAAGGATTGAAGATAATTGAAGTGTATTCATCTTGCAATTTACAAATCCATGTTTCTTCAGATTTCAGAGTGTCTCATTAGATGTTCCAAGGGATTGACTCTCTATCGTGTGTTAAGCTAACGATTTCTTTTTAACGAGATGTATGTCGATTAGTTCAATAATAATACTGAGGATTGATTAAAACTTGATGAGGAATAAGAAATGGAAGTTATTGAAAGTAATTGATCTTCTGATTACCCCAATCAAGGTTTTTGTGAAATTGCTTTCACCTAGAAATAATTATTCTTTCCAATCCGTTTTCAATTACTCGTAGCTGCTTTACTCTTCACTAACCTACGTATAAAGACTCAAACCAGTGATATGATATGATATAGTGATAGTAATATGAGGTCGGAATGAATTCTGGATGAACTGACTGTTTCTTAAACCTCAAAACTGTAATCTGGGTGCTTCTACCTATTAAATAACAATATTACAGCATCGTGACTAAAAAAACTGGAAAATTAGGCGACTCTGTAAAAAAAAAAGGAAAATACCATAATGGTATCAGAAAATCTCAGCTTCAACATATCAGTTGACATCGTTCGAGCTGAAATTCGCAGTCCATATATATGGTTGAATTTTAGGATTCTAATCTGGGGCAAGGGTGCATAGTATTATTTTGTCACCCTAAGTATTTCGCAAGCAAGAGTTAGAGCTAGACGAATTGGTCCTCTTGAATACAACCCCGGAGGCTGTAAACCGTAGCGTGCAATTAACATTTGTTGCGCTAGCAGAATAATTATGCGTTAGATATTATCTAGAGGAGTTTCCAGAGTTATAGTACCCTTATCTTCTTCGGCAACAGCTTTGCGCATATCTACAGCATTCCTATGTATTTATCCACGTGTATAAGTTACCGCATCTAACTTGCCTATTGTCGAGTTAAATAGCCAGCACAGTCGATTATATTCTATTGTAATCGTTTAGGTATTATAGAAGTGACTCATGCCATCCGCTTTAAGGCAATTGCCAAACTATTATACATGAAATTTCTAAAACTCAGATACACTGTTTTCCCTACAGCTGAACTAATTAGAGAAGGTGATTCGCAGTCTTCCACTAATTCAAGGCGTATTCCATCAAGGCTGCATCTAACCTCTTGTTTCAAATATTTTCCCATTCATTCTCCATTTTATTTCCAATCGGATGTATCGTTAGATTGAATTTGAAAATTTTTATTCAAAAATCGAGACGATTGGAAATGAGTTATTTTACCAGAAAAATAAATGGGACGTGTATACATATGAAAGTTGACTTTTCTTACAACGAATAAGGTGTGTTTAGACTTTGGATAATCGTAAAGGTTTAGGTAAATTCAGGGAAATAGGTAAGACGGAAGAATTTTCCTATTTCCGTCGGAGTTTTATAATCTCTCGGGATTTCCATTTTACAAACGTATGGGGTATACGGGATGAACTGATTGTGCGATAAAACGGAAGTTCATCCTCTTTAATTTCCTTCTTCTCCCTATGAGGATTTTTCACAATGACTTCCCACGCCGATAGATGACTGTGAATACCCGCTGGTGACTTCCATCAGATATGGAGTAGCTTATCACTGAGGTTTTCTATATCTCGTATACCTTTTCTTTATATCTTATACCAGTTTCCAGAAGAATAATAATGAGTAACCGATAATTATCGTAGCGTCTCCAAGTCCCCTTATCTTAGGACAAATATTAATTCATTGGAAATACCAGCACTGCAATATAGAGCCAACATTATCGGACTCGACAGACTTATAATCCTACCTTTGTTCTGCAATTTGATAAACTGGTGGCAATGGGAGATTCCTATAATTAAAAATACCGCGTCGTGTAGACCCTTAGAATTGAAAGTGTGAAAATTATGGTCGGGAAATACCAAGGGGGGTAGTTACGCCGGACCCTTTGAACTAACTTTATGGCATACCAGCAAAAATCCCACAGGATTAACCCTACGGAGGAATGATTAGTATGGACAACATGTTGCTGGTGGTATATTGTCTTACGCCCACATGGTCGCCTATTGTTCTTTCTTTCGACTTGGGACATCGAAGTAAATACCCCATACCTGTAAACCCTGAAATCCTGGGTCCCGGTCGTAGCCTCGACCCTCGTCAACTCTGACGAGTAGAAAATTATTGAAAAAATCCAAGGTGATCGAGTTATTAACCAGTTTGAAGCGATAAATGATCTCGAAGCCTCAAATTAAAATAATATTTATCGCCAAATTTTTTGCCAGAATTTTTCCATAGATTTATCGTTCAAATTCCGTCCGGAATACTTAGAATTATATTGTTTTTTTATGACTCCACACCTCCATTTATGCAGATTTCGAATTCTGATCAATGTATAAAGCCATTCATATTCGATGAGCCTCTGAACTGCTGGAAGGCATTATAGCGAAGTGGGACTCAGGTTTACAGAGGGCAAAAATCAGATCCATCCCAGCGTTGCCGAAAATTTAAAATAGTCAGTTTCCAGAAAGAGTCCCTTCTTTGCTCTCCAAATGAAATGAGTACAAATCGACGTTTCAAATTCGCAGCGGCTTGAGAATTCTCTTTTTACATTACCCAGGGTTGAAGGTCCTTGCACAGTAAGAACACCGCGGTTTATATCTTTCGAAACTCTCGGTACGTAATAGGATAAGAATCTCCTCTAATGCAAGATAGATTTTGTAACTTTAGAAAATACTTATTTAACAGTTTGAAGCTATTATTACTATCTGAAAACTTTCAACTAGACATTTCATTACAAACATGCCATAGTTCACCTCCTCTCTCAGTACTCTGCCTAAATTTCTATTCAAATGTCTAATTGTAAGTTTTTAGAAGCCTTCGCAGTTCATTATCTCAGTATTTTTGCTTGAAAAAAATATCTTTCGAAGCCTTCGAGACTCTTGTGATTATTTCACGTTCTCTGTCCGTTCATCCGTCTAATAACTTGAGAAGATTGGTTGATTTCAACGAATTTTGGTACACCGATGGTTTGTTCAGACTGCGTGAACTTTTTCAAGATGAGATCTAGTCTAGCGCCAAATTTTATTGCCTAGGTAAACCTCGTGGGTATGATTTAGAAAGGAAGTATGGATGGGGGAGCACTTTGAAATTTCATCACGGCATAGCCCGGCAATAACTGTTGAACCAATTTCAATGCCTGTTAAACCATCCCAATTATAATTTTAATATCGTATTTAGTTTATATTGATTCCGTATTGATTTTTTCCAGACATCTTCACGTGGACGTTGAAAATAAATGAAACAGAGTGAGAGAGCTCACGCAGATTTCACCATCCCTGTAATTAATTATAAGTGAAACATTCCCTGTTCGTTAAATTGCTCCACATAATGTCGGTACAGATTTCACCGATCTCCCAACCTCACGTTAGTACGAAATGTTTAATTCGGTAACATTTACGGATCTCGTCCTTTCACTAACGAGATCAAGGTAGGTAGTATAGTAACAAATCCATATCAGGACTGTAACAATTCATTCGATGATCGCAAGACCGTATAATTAATCGCAAGTTTCGCGAATCTGTTGATCAGCGATATAATATAGTAATATTTGAAAAATGAACATCGAGACCCTGTTATTACTCAATTTGTACCGGTTGAAAGATCAAATTACGAAAACGAGTTCAAAAGTTCGAATTCGGCCGATCGTGAGTTGTATGAAGCTGTAGTTTGAATCTTTACTTAGATACTACGTCATGACGCGGTAAGATTTTCTCAGAGGCTTTGTCAGTGGATCGGTTTTTTGAATGCTAATGACAGGATGCTGTTTCGCCAACAGAATTAATCCATTAAAGTTCTTTTAAGCGATAAGGTTGTTCGAGGAAGGATGTGACACTACTATTTAAACCGCGTATGTTTTGACGCTATGACTTCGGAAAGCTAAGTACGTTCTTTTGTAAGATGTGACAAACGTCTCGCATAATTTTAGTCGTGATTATATTTCTTTCAGTGTGACACTCGCTCGTCATTAATTTAAAAGCAACCGCGTTAACTGACTAGACGTGACGTGGATCTTCGCACTTTGGTATTTTTTCTTCGAATAGATCAATTTCTGAACCTACTTCCGGGTCCATAAGCCAAAAATACCCTCGCTTAAAGTCTTCTAGGAGACCAGCCTGGTTTTACCCTGATCTAAGCTGATCCGTCACCTCCGAATCAATATTTCTTGCAAATTTTTTTCACCCTGCTACACGCCGTACATGAAAACTGGTTGAAAAAGTTAAAGGAAAAAAGTTATCACGACGACCTTCAAGTATTATTTCGGCAATGCCGTGTACAACACTGAACAACCATAAAATAACCGTGTTCCGTAGTTAACAATAGATGAATCGGTTATCTTGGCGCAGGAAGTGGCCCGCGGGATACAGGCTCCAACTTCAATGCTATAGGAATAACACAACGTGTTAATAATACCTAATTGCAAGTTTGACACATTTTTTACTATCCCAGAGCCACTGCATATGTGAGAATTTGAGATGGACTTAAATGTAATTCTTGATCAATTTTTTTATAATTGTATCTACTTAACGAATTAACAAAAAAAACTCCATTTTTATGTATCTTCCCCCGTTGCGTTATTTAATCTAACCATCAAAGGTCCCAATAGCCTTTGCTTTGCCAATAATTTTTATCAAAGAATAAATGTGCCAAAACATCACATCAGGTTCACCAAAAGTAAAGGAGGCTTTTATATTTAATTGACGTCTCAAATAATTCGGAACGTAAACGCTTCTGGCCTATAAAAATGTTTTTTGTTGAATAAATAGGGGATACATTTATCTTGATTGAAAAATTGTCGCCAATATCTTCGAAGATGTGTCAATTTGTAACAAAAATTGCCTGAATCAACGACTACGGCCCTCTCTATTTCTATTAAATTCATTCTCATGAATACGAATCATCATTAGCCTTTAGAGATCCGGGCTACCTACTCATCGAAACGTGAATAGAATTTGTATAATTTAATTTACTTTTAAAATTCGCGGAGCCTGACGTCGGTGGGTGCAGGAAAACGTCAAAATCGATACTCCTTCTTTGTCCCACTTTTGCCAGGCCTATATTGATCGTCAAGAGGCATAAAAAATTCATAGCCCAGGGTTTGGATGTGTTAGTTATCTCCATGAGTGAACACCGTTGATTGATACGAATCTCTCTGTGCGATATTCGTCGTTACAAAATTCGCACACCAAAATCCGCGAATTAACTCCGACGAGATCCTAACTAGAAATACCGTTTTTTGAATGTGAAAAAAAAAACCATGAAGCAGTTCACCTAAGTAATTCGCGAAATTATGCTTTGGCAAAGCCTTTTGTTAGTCAATTTGTGTACACGATTGACAATGGGAACGATAATTCGTCGTGTCCCACAGGCATAAGTATATAATAAACCGTGTAGTACGTGTCTAACAAATGATTGCCATCTAGTTTGTCAATGAATTTCGCTGAAGCGTAAAATACAAACGGTTGAACCACACTGCTAGAATTTGTCCTGTAGAATTACAATACCGAACGATGAGTCATTCGCACGTGTTTCCTTTTTTTTAGTATTACCACGGTTATTTAGTTCTGGCATTTTTCATCCTGCACAGAATATAAGTTTTTAATCAACTTCCTGTACGAATAAACGGGGTGGTCGACTGCCATAAAGTCTTTTTATCGTTTGAAGCACGATTAAATACGTACGAATAAGCCATATGTTATTTATTTCTGTTACGTATTACATTCGTTGAAAATGTTTCGCGGCATCTTTTATATGTGAGAATAAACTTTCCCACAAAGTTTTACGAAACTACGTTATAGGTTCAAAGATCTAAATGAACAATAATTCATTTGTAATAAGACTGCGCAATCTCTTGTAGGATGATAGAGCCCATTATCCTTGCTTCAATTCTCATATAGAATTCGCGGATGAAATAAGCGCACAAGATGTATTTGAAATTAATTCTTGCGTGGAACGAAAGCCAGCCAATTCCTTAATATCGGTCGCATTTTCTGCAATTCGAAGAACTTCTGAAGATCCTTTTCCCGTCATCGTAGTCGTCATAACGTCCTGTTCCGAATCATCGGCAACAACCATATGCGACGACGACGACTTCGCGTCTGACGGTTTTCTGCGGCCTTGTTTGAATTTGTCTTTCAGTTCCGTCACAAAGTCATTATAACTGGAGTTCCTTTTCTGGCCTTTCCATTTGTTTACATCCTTGAAAGGGTTCGTCAAGGCCTCCACGTCTTTGTCAGCCTTTGAAATATCCGCGTCCTTCTTCACCGCTGTACTCACCTGCTCTACCTCATCGATCACTTTTCCGTTTGGAAGGTCAATTCGTCTGGCTGGAAAGTAGATGATCTCCTCATCGCTGGTAAAGTTCTTGATCAGTAGAGCAGTAGATCTATTCGATCCCATCTTACTCCTCTTCTCGTCAATTTTATAGAATTCGAAGACGTTCGATGCCCCAATATCAACGATCGTTAGCATATTTTCCTCCAGCGTTTGCCGCGATACTCGGACCTCGTTATTTCTCTCTTGCATCTTTTCCACCTCCGTTACTTGACCATCTCCTGAGAATTCGCATTCGAAAGTCTGTGTCCCGATTATTTTTGCCTTGACCCTGCTCGTCGTCTCTATCCCTCGGGGCAGGCCATCGCACCTAAAAGCCCGATGTGTCCGGGTGAACACCATCGCTTCAGGTTCACATTCGTCGATCAGTTTCTTAACTTTAAACTTCGGATTCGTGTGACATTTGTCCTTAACCACCCTAGGATGAAGAAGACATCCACAACGGTCTGTTTTCGGAAGATCTAGCTGAACACTGTGGTGATCTAACCCCACAGCATCACTAGAATCTTTCATCACTCCATCCTCTTCATCAGCCACTGAAGTACGAATGCATTGCACCTTCGGAGGAATGAAGTACACGCCCTTCGGCGTATAGACATTCGGCACCACGGCTACGATGTGTGGACTCGTAATCTGCGGCAGTTGCTGTTGTGATTTCCTGTTCGAATAATGGGATTAAACTGAGAGTCACTCAGTGATAGTACTAAAAGATGTTATAATATCTCCTCTAAAAGCGTATGTGGTCTTCAGACCGCGTCATCAAAAACCACCATTCAAATCTTACTTCTGGTATAGACGTCACATGTTGCGCAAGGATCTATTATACAAACCTCAAGTATTCATATCGTTCTAGAAAATTCCATATACAGCAAAATGATAGGATGAATGTGCCTGGATTACCTCGCAAAATACTCCGGAACGTCAATTTCGTCGTCAATGTCCTGTGCAGTAGCCATAGCTCGCCACATGGTGTGGTCGACCTCGGTATCGGGGCTGACAAATTCATACCGCGACTCACACGTACTGTGGTAACGGGATATTCCAGTATGTCGACAAAGCTCTTTAACCTCAAGCCAATGTTCCGACAAGAACACCAACAGGGGCTTGTGTTCTTTGTCTGGCTATATGGTTCAAGTAAAGCCTTATTATATACATTACATGTGGCTGTATGAAACATAATCACGTAAGTTTTTCAGGCAAGAGTTGAACGCTGTTTTTAATATAATTCAGGTTTTCTCGATAAACGAATCAATTGCGAAATCGAAAAGGCGACCTTTTTTTTACCCAATGTTTCAGCCGACAATGAAGGCCTTTTTATTATACGTTACGAAACAATATGAATATCGTATATCGTAGAGAATAATTTAGCCAGAAAACTGACCGGCTCTTTAGCATACCTATAAAGGATACACAAGATGTTCGAATCGAAAAAGAGCCACCCCTGCTAAAAAAAATCAATTGAACGTAACTGAAAATTATTAGATTTCAATGGTTTTGAATCGTTCTGAACCGTTTCAATCAATCAGAGAGTCTACTGTCGAAAGGATTTCAATCAGATTAAATAAGTTTCAATGGATGATAGTGTTAAATAGACCATTCTGTATCGATATTCAATCAGTTTTAACGTTGGGCAGTTGTATGACGTCCAGAGATAAAATTCAATTGAAAAATACAGTTGTTTGTGTATAAGTTCTAATCGTCTATAATTAGCTACAAATGTCAATGAGGCTGAGTCAGCAGTTCCATATTCGTTTAAATAAGAACCTTTTCAATCGATGCCAATAAGGTCTAACTGGCGTTTTTTGAGACTTACGATTAATCGCAATCATAATCGACGCCGAAATGACTTTTCAGTCGTTGGTTCCATCCAGCTTTTTACCAGTTCTAATTCAATATTCGATACGATTTAGTTTCATCAAGAAATTAAAGGTAAAAAATGATTAGTTTGTGTATTTTCTACGCTGATGTACGCGTATTGAGTAAATTTCAATGAGAAACTTAGAATAAAAATACATTCGAGCAATAATCTCATTGCATTATATTCGATATCCGAAACAGAAAACATGATTCATTACGACTAATATTTGATCAATCAGTTTCAATTGATTTTTATTAGCAGGAACGACTATATCGTTACTCGATTTCTATTTTATAAGCCGTTTACGCACATGCCTGTGTACAGAACACGGTATATTTGCTCCGAAAGCAATGATGAAACTGGAAAAGTATAATTATTTTGGGTAGAACGAATTCTCCAATGACTAAAACAAATATGTATGTACTTTATTGTGTATATTGAGCAAAACGTGAAATATCCGGCCAAAAATAGACGTCGATTATTACGATTGGTATTCAGAGATGATTTCGCAACGTCGTTTTAACTTCAATATCTACACATTCTGGAGAAATATTTGACAAACCATCGGTGCTAACGTATGTAGTGCAAAACTGCGTACCGAATGTTTGGACAAGGATTCTTCAGCATCTGGGTAGCTGAAGTTACATGTACGAACACACAAGATTATTCAGTTCGCCAAGTATTTGAACAGATAAAAAAACTCCAAGAGAAATATCGAAACCAATTTCTTGAGGACCCTTTGTATCTGGCAGATTTTTACCTCCGAAATAGATTTCAAATTTGAACCACAATATTACCTAGTGTAAAGACTGGGAGGACCTCCTCACCCTCTTAATCTTCAAATCGACTTCTGGTTTTCGAAATAATCAAATGTGTCGATTTTCGACGGACATTTCAAGTCTCGTAAATCAACAGAGACCACAAGATTACGGAAATGGCAGTGATTTTTGAGAAAGCATGTGTGCTTTCATACGAAGGGGATGGGTCATACACAAGGGACATCCGCAAGTCCTCTTCCACTGATATGTCAATGAAACTTTGGAGGGATTTAAAGTAGCCGAATATGATAGACATGAAAAGGTTGTACCACCCTCCGAAGTTTCACATTCTCAATGCCACATTGGAAAATCAATTTTTGGCATTTTTCTATCGCCAACTTATTTACTGTACGAGACAAGAGAAATTTTATCTATAAGAATAAATGTCGTTTTTTCATCTTTTTTCTACTTTTCTGAAAAAACATCCCTGAAAAGTTTAAGTGAAATCGGAGACCAGCCTTTGCGAATCTTCCGTGTAAGGGTACGTAAGAGTTTGTTAGAAGGAAATATAGAATATGAGCTGCAATTCATTGCAAAAAAAAATCCTGAGTTTGTTAAAAAAATCAAAAATCTAAATTACATTTGCTTTCAGATCTGAGGGTATAACGCGACAATAAGTTATATGCCTGGCTTTTGAAAAACTTGTGAAAATCCAAAAAATCATTTGTGCACAAACCGGATTTCTATCGCTTTTCATATTTTAGATGCAATTAAACTTTGAAAGTACATCACTTTCCGTGGTTTCAAGGGTGCAATTCGACTTTTAAAAAGATATATAACAAAGGTGTTGCTTGTCAATAATAATAATCATTCGAAGCTTCTCTCCTTGTCAAAGCCAATTGCTGCTATTATTAATTAGCGTTAAAACGAGGTGCTTTAATCTCACCATAGTGTAAAGGCCTGGTCTATAAGGGCGTGAGATAATGGCAGCTATAAAGTACTGACTAAGGGCCTCAACAGCCTCTTCATGAAGCATCAGTGAATCTGAATTGTGGGTCGATGTCACCGCACTAAGATTCCGTATCAACAGGATCAAGGCTACCAGTATTAAATAGTCTTCCATTGGTAAAGCTTCCAAAGCTCTGCAAGTAACATTAATTCCCTTAGAATTCACAATTGTCTTGCTGTCGTCTTAGTTAGCCATCTTCATACTCACGCTACAATTTTTTCCAAAATCTCTTCCTCGTGATGATATCCTTTTGGACATGAAACGGCTCCGCAAGCAACGGCAATCTTTCGCCAGTGCAATTCATGCAGCAGAGGTCGTGGAAGACGACCCAAAAAATGACGTAGCAACCATAATGGCGACCCGTGCGGTGTCTGGGTTGCGATTATCCATTTTCCTGACTCTAATTTCAATTTTAATGACATCCTGGCTTCCAGTGAACCCTGTCCTTCCGGACCAGCTCTGAAAAGATATCGATTGATGATGTCTATGCGAATTGTTGCGCTTATCATTGTCCTGTGTTTATTTTCCATTAATTTCTATTATGTTTGTGATTCTTTCGTTTCGAAATTAATTAATGAGAGAGTTTTCACTTTAGAGCCTCCAAGACGTAGGGGATTTTGGACAACCCCTCAAATTGCTCTCCTCCGTCACGATCGTCCCCACGTGCGCTGAGGTACGATTTCAAGAATAGTTCCTGAGAATATATTATATATGGTATACATTATATGAGTATTTCTGAAAATTAATAAGTATTTATTTTTTACCCTCAGGCCGGGGTGAAGTACACCTTTTTCGCAGACATTTTCTAACGGTACACCGAATTCCAGTCTGTTGGTTATAAAAGATGGGAATTACCTAATAGGTACTACATGGTGAAATCATAAACGATATACAGTGATTTGTGATCTGATGTTCGGACAGATACATCATGTTATGCAGTGATATGTGACCGACCATTTTCTCTGGAATAGCGACTCGGTCAGATATTTCGTGTCTGATGGTAGAAGGTCGTAAACACCAAAAAGGCGACTTTAATGACATGAGATCGTATAATTTTTCTTTATGGCGTAATTCGCTATAAAAATTATGAAAACGCATGAATAATTCGAAATTAAGAACTCGAAAACCTAAATGCAGAAGGTCGTACGTGGGCGGATACGGCTTCTGCTTTCCGGTTCTTGTAATACCAAAAATTATGCTTCTCAGTTTTCCGTTTCTTTAATTTCAACTTCTTTCCAAAATATTTCAAGCTTCTAATTGTTAAATTAGTCATTTTTTAAGTTTCTTCTAAAATTTTTACTTATCTACTTTTACAAATGACAAGACGTCGTATAAAGTCGCTTAGGATCTCCTGGAATTAGTTAACGTGATTAATTTGCGTTCAGTTAACTCCGAAAATTCGTATGCGCTAGAACTGACGACGTTCTGCCTTCACTTGGCCAATTTTCAGTTTCAACATTTTAGGAAATATTTTCAAGTCTTTCGCATCAATATATATGAAAAAAATTATACGACCTTTTGATTTTTAAAATGCCAAGCGATGGTATAATGGCGCTCATGACCTCATGCCATTAGACCCGGCATGGGATAAATAATAAACGATAGCCTCAACGTAGATGCAAACTATCTCCATGCAGAAGATATCCTTTTATAGTATACTGCGAATCAGAATATTCCGATTACAATTTAAAGATCTATAGAATCTCATCCTTGAGAATTCATTTTAGACTTTCAACAAATCGTAGCGAAGAGATTTCTGTCTAGGATTTGATTAAGATCTGATTTTTTTCATCAGACAATTCACTGCAGGATAAGCATTTGATTTTTTGGTAGAACGAAGACTACTTGAAAAATTCCCATATATTTTGAGTAAAGTTTTGTTAAAAAAAAATAAAAATTACAAACATAAAAAATTTCCACATCCTCTAAAATTTGTTCCATAAAGAAATCCCAATCGTGATCGTGTAGAGCATTCTCTGTCGAAGAAACTTAGCCATCAACCCAGGAAATCGCGGGTACAGTGAATCCGACACAAAATGATCAAATAAAAATCTCTTTGCCTTGATTCGTCGGAAATTTAAAGTGACTCTTCAAGGGTGAAGATCTACTGATTTAGACTTGCTTGTTTACGCTTTCGATAGTTAATATCAACTTTTTGCACACATAAATAATAATTAGTAAGCAAAGTTGAGTAAAAAACTAACGACTCGTCTAGAGTCGAACACATCGAAACTTTTTACCGTCACAACATTGTTCTGTCGAAACTTTCAATAACAAATCTTGAGTTCCACCCTGTACCGTTTATTGGAAACTAAAAAATTCATCTACTCCAATTTGAAAGAGGTGACTTGATGGAATGCTTTTCTAATACCGCAGCGCAACCGCTTTTCAATTATCACACGTAAAGTTCAAATATATGATGAGTTTCGTTGATTACGAAACGCAGCAAGCACGATTCTTTCGACTTCTGATCTTTAGCCCGAAGGTCGAATCATTCGAGTTTGTGAAATCAGTTAATTCCCTTTCTCCTGATAAAATCGCTGCTATTGTTAAACTAAATGCTTAAATTTCAGTACGAACGTCATCATCGAGGTAAATCATTCTTCGTCGTTGAACTAGGTGCTCACCTTGGATTAACAGGAACTCGGGGAAAACTTATACCACTCATGGTTGGCTGAATGGATTCTGCATCGTATTAATTCCTGTTATCGTAGATCTTCGAATGTGTTCAGCTCGCTTCGTTACAAATTCTGATTATAAAATGAATGAGAAACAAGGAAATTCATCGTGATCACTGATGAGGTCACAATTATATTATGCGGGTTGACCGTTTAATTTAGCAACCTCATCGATGATCAATAGGTCGCAGACGTACGAAATTGACAGCGCAATTATGTTTTTTTTTTTAATTTTTATTTTAACAAATGCCACGACTGATGTAGTAGTGATTTCTTGTTCTCCAAGAGACACGTGAACAAATGTATGCATGGCTCAATCTGGATCATATTCGAAAGACTTGAAGACGATGCGTAAAATGACAAGGAGTCACAGTGGTTTTATTTTCCGTTTGCTAACTGAACAAATATTATGAAAAAAGGATGGATTTTCCTCTATCACCGGAAGTGATGATATCCTTGAAAAAATTCTCATAAACGAATCCTAGGCCTTGGACTGAGGTACAAATGTAGTTATAGAAAATGAATAATTAATTTCAGTCGTATTTATTCACTATGAATAAAATTTCAATTACCTGAAATAAATGAGCCTGTTCGGTTTTCCGACATTAATAATATTTTTGATGCTAGACTGTAGCTCTGAAGCTATCGCCCATTTCAGAACATTTTTCAAACCGAATTAGATACGTTTGCTTTTTTCGTGGATTGTCAATCACCCGGTATATTTATACATCGGTTTAATAAATCATTGGTTTACCTATATCTACTTGGAATTAAATGCATGTAGGATAAAACTAACAGTATTTCTGTGAAATATAGCTACTTCGTCATCTCAAAAAATATCGCGTTTCTCTTGAAAAGCTTTATTCACAATATTTTCCGTAAAGTCAGATGATTCTTTTTCATTAATCTTCCATGAATGTTGATCATCCTTTCGCTACACAATCTCCTAAATCAGCGTTTTGACGTTTATATGACATAATATGCTCGTAGTGACATTTTATCCGAAATATCACACTTTCTTATAGTTTCCTCGACGAATATCGCAATAGAATTGGTAACTTTTCCTAAAGTTTCATGATTACTCACAGGATATATACCTGTGAGATCATATTCTGCCAAAAATGTCAGAAAATGAATCTGATATGATTCGAAAAATAATTTTAACCGGTCACATTATTTCAATCGGTATACCCATACATATATATATATATATATATTTTTTTTAATATTAGATCTGTATTTCTTCTTTCTCCATCCTAATTTGATGGGGTTACATCGTGCTTTGGGCCCCGATCCCCACGTTTGATAAAACGTTCCTGGGAATTGCGTACTTAATAAAGTCAGACAAAAAATACTTACCTTGTTAATATTTGGGGCACTTGCAACATTCCTTCATCCAAGTCCATACATTTGGACCAATTCAATTACTGAATCGCATTGGGATTGGATCCAAACTACATTTGTTTATTCATTCAAATTTTTACGGACCATAGTTTGAAACGATTTAATGACTGTGTTGACAATTACAGTTTTGTGACTGTCACAAACGCCACAATTTTTCGATAGCAGATCAGATCTATCATTTGTTCTTAGACGCTATCGATACGCAGCTAAATTCTTTCTCTTGCAAAATGGTAATGGCAGTTTCGCATCTACAGGTCATTTTTTTGAACGTCCGTTGTACTTTTGATCAGAACGTCTTTTGAGCCTGACTAAATTTTCGAATTGTAATGTCCATCATACATTCATGTATGGAAGACCCATCTACACCTTTAATGACGACACTAAACAAGCAAATATACATCGCCATTAACGGTATTAACGGCAGAAGGATTTGTTTGTTCCGCTATACAAGTTCGAGTGCAAATTGACGCCAGCCTAATAAAATGGAAGTATCAACTTGACCTGTTTTATGTACACGAACATCCTGCAAATCAATTTGGCGTATCATACTATTATCGGGAGTACGTACGTGGAAGCATGTTACGTCAGGCACGTCATGTCACCACGTTTTGGAGTTTTGGGTGCGTATTTTACAAACATAATTATGTACCGACAACATTTCCTGTCGAAGCTGAAGCCTCACTAATTTCTGAGTGATACTTGATGGTATTTTACCCAGAACTTCTGAAGTGAAATGTTCGTTTGACGTCCTACTGCTGATATTTCATGAACGTCTGAAAGTCTAGTAAAATTTGCCACAAGCACATATTTAGGTTTTATTTACTTGGCGTGATTCCACGATTTACCTTCAAAAAGACTTTATTTCAAGAAAGAGGACCAACGTAAGACGACAAATCGTTTCATACGAAGTTCACATATTTTTTTGTCTCACACTTAGACGATTGTGATATATATACGGAGACAAGGTACGCTCTATGGGCTGCAGATTTACCATACATATCGATAAATTTTGGGGAGTTTCAAAATGATGCGAACAATCTTGTGCAACGAGAGTGTATTGTCTAGGGTCGCCAGCGGATAGTTTCCAGCAAAATCGCTTTGTGCCTTTCTGTGGTCTCATCCCTGCAAGTATCGATGTCCTCTATGAACATGGTATGCGACTGTAACATCATGGCTCTGCCTTTAGGAACCTCGGCAATATTCGTCAGTGCCTACACCACCATAAATCACTTTAGATCATTGCACTATCCTCTTAGAGCCAAAATGAGGGATGAATTGCAGCCTTTTAAACCTTTTTGCCGTAGGTAGGTGTTCAGTTCTATGCTCATTCAAAGTGTGAATAGATCACGTAAATGGATCCCCTATTGTGACACTAGAGTTCATACTTTGAAAATACTTGTGCGAGCCCTAAATCTGACTAATGTACAAATTTCATCGCAATTTTATCTTCTCTTCGATTCAACAGTGAACTGAAAGACTTTTCCCAGGTCATTTTTTGACCAGCTGCAGTAAAATATGATATCGAAATTGATCACGATAAGTGCATAATACAGATATATTACAGCACAGGTTACGGCAGTTGATCATTATTTATGGCAAAATTCTACATAAAGACCGTAGTCTGCGAGCTTTAAAGAGGATGAGGAATATGCAGATATCCCTCAGCTTATATTTATCACGATATATCCGGGATGGAAATTCCAATTACGTGCAGTACACAGAATATCATCGAGCTTCGTTCAATAAGCCCCAGGTCTGTAGCCGCGCATGGTATAACATAGAGCCACTATCTCGTAGTTTGTAATCTCAATTTCAAATCTTTGATGCTGACAGTCAACAATAATTATCGATATAGATATGTGCTCACCCAACCGGACACAATGTAGTTTCTCTTCGCATATACCACGAACTTGCACTTTGCACTTTCGTTCGCTGAATCCTGTCAGAATACTACTAACAATGACAGGTACGATACCCTCGTCCTACCCATGAATTGTCTAGGAAATATTGAATCACCAAAGATTCCTATGGTCGTACCTTGAAGGCCAGAAGCTGGAGTTCTTTGCAATGAAGATCAGCGGCTAATTCCAAGAGGCGACCCATCATCTGTAAATTCAAAGCTCGTAGTTTTCCTGGTGTCGTTATTGTGGCGAATACAATAACGGCTGCTGCTTTGGTGTGAACGAGTCTCCGCTGGAATTACGAAATTATTTTATGACCGATTAATGATCATTTGAGATTCCTTGGATCATTATATGCACCAAATGACATCTGTCAGCACCTCATCTTCGAGATACAACTTCATGGTGAAAAGCAGGTCCATGTCAATTGCCTTTTGCTTGCCGATCGGTTCACCGCATAAAATTGCCAAGCATCCAAGACAGTTGGCCAAAACCTCTTCGTCCTTTCGCTGAAGCAGTATGACAAGTTTCTCCATTATCCCAATCTCGATTGCATGAACCTTGACATCTCTGTCCAGGAGGGAAGTCAACGTTTCCAGATGAACGACCTGCAATCAGCTTGTATAGCATCATGGAAACTTTGCACTGACTTATTAAATGTCAAACGAAGAATTCTGGGCTTCATGAACTTACCAGAATCTCTTTCTTCTCATAAGTTATTCGATCAACGATCAAATCGACAAAACCGAATACGCAGAGGTCCTCCGCAGCTGTAACAATAACACTATACGTCAACGAAACTTTTCGAGTTTGTTGCGAAATGGGGCCAATCATTAGTCGTTACTTCTCCAGTATCTGGCTAACATTTCAATGACTTCTGCTGCTCTTAGTCTGATGAAGGCAAGACGGTCGCTCAAGCTCTTCGCCAAATTGCAAACTATCAATGGATTCTTCGTAATGGCCACACTGCCATCCGACTGACCAGCTATCGTCGTATATATCATGGCAACTCTTTCTCGAATGAAAGAATCGTCGCTCACCAGCAGATCTGCCAGCCTGAGAAATTAGTGTAAACTTGTGATCAGTTACGACCATCGCAAGTTCTACATCTGACAAGAGATTTATTAATTTTTTGTCTTTTCATTCGCAGGAGTTTACTATTTGACTAAAAAAAGGATCAGTTAGGTATTGAAAAATCCTGTGAGCTAGAAAAGTGAATTGTGATCTGCAACGCCGGTAAACTGTATCCGACACGTGAATCAACATCATAGTAGCGTAGAATAGATGCCCGGGGCAATCAATTTTCATACGATAACTTCCTGTCACGCCAAAGCGTAGGTCGTTAGTAAACAAGGAAATAGATAGTCGGACTTGTTTATCTTACAAAACAGACGGAAATACATTAACATGACCATGAAGCACTATTTTTTTATTTTATCTAAAAAGTCGCAAGGAAGAACACAGTTCAAATAGAGGTACGTAAATTTTGGATCCGAATTAGAAGATAAGTAAAGGGATTCAACCTGTCTGGTATTCGAAGCTTTATAGCTTCGACCGCGTTTTCCGGATCATGCACCAAATCAGCAATCGTATTTACAGCTTGTCTGGTAATCAAGGGATACGCACTGTGCAGTTCCTTCCTCTGAAATAGGCATAATGTAGGCGAGTATCTGCATTACTGCTCTGTACGAAATAGATGGATGATCGGTACCTTGATTTGAAATACTTGTGGGTAAATAAAATATTGAAACACGGACCCACAAAAGTGATAAACAAAAAGGGGGCATATTAATTAATATACGAGCTTTGATATGATGTGGAATAATTTCTATCTTCTTATCCTATTCTTATAACGTTTCTAAATTATCAAGAATCAGAGTTTCCAGATTTTTTAAATGAGTTAAAAGGTTGGTCAATCAACTTCGCGGACGGATTAGATGAACTTATATCAGTCATCTACGATGAAGGTAAGACCTAAACTAAGATATGATCAGATGTGACCTTACAAATGCATGCAGAACGACAATATGCCAAATCCAAAAAAGAATCACCAGTTTAGGAAGAGCCTGTCGGCCATAAGCACAATTGGCACGTGTGACATCCACGTGAGGAGCGTAACACTGAGGATACGTTGACCTCAGCCTCAGGAAAGGAGGTTCCAACTCTCTGCAATCCGTATCCTTGAGCATCGCTGAAAAGAAAACGACAATTTATTATATTTACTTAGACGGCAATTTCTCAATTGTCAATTTTCCAGAAACTTCAACTAGACATATTCTGCTATATAGTATACATAAGTGAAACTTGCAATGGTACGGGGTGGATGCCTGTACACACGTGTAATACCAGGTGCTCATAGCAATTCACGAGTTGGAACGTAGGATGGTATATAAAAATCCAGTAAAGCTGGTTATATGGCATATAAAAAGGCTGTAAAACTTCTGAAAGGTGCCACTCGGGATTATGATTGATAAATTTTCGGGCCCAGTACGTGTCACTTGGGTTGCCATTCCCAAGGCGCATTTATCAGGTAAAAAATAAGGCCCTGGCGTTCCAGACAGGACAGTTTTTGAAATGATTGAAGTCATTATCACCGGTAATTTATTTTATATTGAAAGATTTCAGATGAACATAATAGAAAGAGATATTTGACGGGCAGTTGTCAGATGAATGTGTAGTTCCACGATCGAAACTGGTAGTTTCAAATTCGAATTGCAGTTGAATGATTCTAATTGGCACAATTGGTGACGAATGAATCAATAAATATTTCACATCTGGAAATATTATCTGACATGAGTGTGATCAACTATACTACACTGGGTAATGGCGGGTGGATGTGCAATGTAGGGAACTGGAAAAACAATTATATTTCTTCAGTCGCGTGAAACAGCACGTACAATCATAATTCATAGAATAGACGTTACCCAAGAGTACGTGATGAATAATCCTTTTTTCGATTAATAAATCAAACTGATAATTACTTATTTGGATATCGATATCTCGCAATTCATGAATCAGATACCCATACAAGCTATTGCGAAAGCAATGTTTAACAATGCGCCTTACGAAGCGCAGCCTGAATCACACATATTGAGTGCGTGTAAATTTCATCAATAAAAGTGGAATCAATTTCACCGTATATCGATTATTTCTTTCGGAGTCGGAAGTCGGAAATAATTCAGTGACCAGAGGGTCCACAACTATCGGGTTGAGAATCTCGATGAACTTTTTAAATCACAAACAAGTTTAATATTAAATTTGATTTAATTTTTGAAATTTCAAAATCCCTCATCGTTTGTTCATTCTTAAGGTCTGCGATTAATCTTTTAATATAAATTAAATGAAATGTTGAAAAATAAAATATAAATTGATAATTCTACTTCCAAGTTGAAAATCCGATATTTTCTGAAATAAGGCTGACTCGAATAAACGCTCGGACAAGTAATACCTACCTCTTCATTTTTACTCTAGATTCACCTCTCAACAGCTCATCGAGATTCTCGACCCGATAGCTATGGGCTCTCTTTTAAGCTGAATGCAAGAGCAATGATATGCAACAATTTGAAAGAAATTGCAGTAACCTGTATCAATATAAAGATCTAGATATACACATCGTATTACCGTCTGACCAAGAAGATATGAATATGAAGAAGAAGCGACCGCAACTACATGTGTATGTATTACATTACATTTTCTTAAAATTCTCAACTGCCGTTCACCTTGGTTGCAGTCGACGAGATATATGCGTTTATGGATCATACCATTAATGAGGAATCAATGTTTTCGGACTGTTCGACTAATATTTTAGATAATCGGTTACACAATCGTACCTCGGTCTATCATCCGATTCAAAGCTCTTCTGGGAGTTTCATTCTCACACCTTTGATAGTAACTGTGCAGCATCGGACACGGATACATTGTGAAAATTATTTTATTATAAATGAGATGGTTACGATTTTTGAGATATGTGTCATCCGTTCAAACGAGATCTAAGAAACAAAGGAGTGAAAAACAATCCAATACCTGCAGCTATTTATCAGGGATAAACGGAGCTCAAAAATTGATAATAATGTTATCGTATTATTGCATAAGTAATTCACTCTCTTTTTCCAAATTAATGTCTGTATAATACGCGATTTTTTATGAAAATTAATTTATCCATAGGTAATAACACGCACAGTCTAGGCTTGCAAAAATTATATCACCCCAACGCGGTGCTTTTACTATTGATGAGCAATTTTCATTGAGAGTTTGGTCCAACTACATCGTATTGTATACATACGCTGGTAGAAATTAATCTCTACTCCTACGATTTTTACGAATTCCCAGGGAATTTGGAATATTTCATAGTTTTTTATTGAAAATTGTAGAATTTCGTAGTCTTCCATAAAAACTGTAGATTTTAGTAGTTCTTTGCGGGAAAATACGTTGTTTTTTGACAATCAAGGTAAATAAAACTACAATTCCTTATGAAAAACTCTGATAAGTTCGAATTTCCCGAATGATTAGCTGGAAGTCGTGAAATTACTTTTACCACGGTATCTGTTTCATTGATATTGCCATTCAAATATTCGGATAATCGTAATACCTTTCCGCCAGGTTTCAATTCGATGAATCGAACAGTCAGCTGATATGATCTAACATGGCCGCTCCCGGTGCACGCTTCTAAACGTCAAACGAACACCCCCCGGTTATCCAAATACCGAGGCGAATAAGGCAACTGTGAAAGTGATCACAAGCTAATATCCTAAATCAAAAACAATCTAAAAATGGCAGAAGGCGGACAGGTACTCGAGGGCTTTTTATGCTCGATTTGTAAGACCGATTTGAAGACACCGAATCAGCTAACCAAACATTTCGAAGAATACCACAATGATAACCCCGAAATTCTGAAAACAATAAAAGGTACTTCGACCAGCCAATCATTATTGGAATCGCTAATTCTCTTGTGTTTGATAAATAACAACTTTCTTATCTCTCGTTCATAACTATTTTAGAATTATGCGGCAAGGCGATGAAAAAGATAATGAAACAGGACGAAACTATCGAAGGATTCACAGTTCTTGTTACACCAAAAAACGAAGAGTCTAGCTTAGATCTTTATTACAGAGATTGGGAACCCCAAGAATTAGGTATTATCCTAAAACTTAATCAATTATTTTATGACATTCATTCTCACCCGGGCTTAGACTTGGTCGGTATAATCAATGTAATCAAATATAGCACAAATCGGAATTCATTTAGTTTGAAGTCTGATTGTAGAATTACAATTCAGCATAAGCAACATATTTGATCACATAATTAATGCGAAGTTATAAACTATACTCAATCTTTTGATACTTTGTTTCCTAATTATTTAAAGACGTAATTCAAATTAGAATTTTATGGACACATTTGCGGTTCTGATTATATCAGACTTTCCATCTTTTAGTTGGTTCTCTCTTGATTACAAATTTTTTTTTTATATTTCATGTACAAAACTTACCTTTAGCACCTGATTCCCGGATATAATGAGATAATTCTTGTATTCTTCTCTGAGAAACCGATAGTAAAGTAAATATAGACATAACTCAGACATTCTTAAGTTTAAATTAAATTTATAAAATACTGAGTACCAACTATCATATAACTTGTTTTCTAAGAAACACTGTTAAATGTACTTTCCTAATCTTAATTATGTGACCCTGAGGTTTAATTACAAATTTTAGACTAACTGCCTTTATTCATCAGGATTAACTATCCTCTAAAATTTGGGAAAAACTATGAACCATGGATGACTTACCATTCCATGCATTGGCCATTCCAGAATAAAATTACTGAAGATAATCCAACTATAGACAAACCAGTTTTAACTTTTCCCACTATGACATAATTTCTATTAAGCTTCTTTCAATTTCCATATTCTGAATCAGAGTTTCTGATTATCACAGGTGAAACTAGATCCTACACAAGATACTTTACCGAAATTCGAAATGTGAGGCTGGAAAGATATTCCACAGAGACTAACAAGCTTTTAATACGATTGGACAAATTGCTGAATGAATTGCCTTCGGATCCCATCAGCAGACGAGGTCGTAAATGATATAAAATGGCCAACAATCTTAACACAGTGCACGCCCCTCATTCTGATTTTGGATAGCAAATTTCACTCTTCTCTGAACTATACTATTAACTGTTCAACCATTAGTAAATATGGAACCAACTTGCGGTATCCTATTGAAAAATTTGCTCAACAACCATTTTAATTAAACGAACTATTTCATATTGCACATTACAGCCCATGAGCAATCCATTGTACCATGGATAGACGACAAGTCTGTACGGCTGTGTCCGACTTGTGCTAAAAGCTTTCATCTAGCTAGAAGAAAACATCATTGCAGACTTTGCGGAGCTGTGATGTGCCATGATTGTACAATGTTTCTTGCGCTGGGAGATGCACGTAAGAAATAAATATATCAAGCTTTCAGAAAGTCTGTTAGCTTATAAAATTAGACTAAGATGTGATACATGTTCAGAGTCAAAAGATTATCTATTACATCAAGTTGTTGAAACTAATTTCTAGGAAAAATGGTTAATCCTAGCCTTGTACAAGATGACTCTGCAATATCCCCAACTTCTTCCGGGTCTCCGATAGCTGGACGTTTTGTTCGTGCCGGTATAGGATTATCTAAGCTTGCAAGATCCCCATCTAGTGGAAGTTTGAACAGCGTTCTCTCCCTAGTTAATGATCCTTCCAGTGGTGAACAACACTTCAGGCTCTGTGTTCTCTGTGAAGAACTTTTAAACACCAGAGAACGACTGAAAGAAAGAAAATTATCAAAGCCAATAATTTGCCAGTTTTATGAGAAGATGCGGTCGTATATAGATGAAGCTAACGAACATTCAATGATGTACAATAAGATGTGTGAATCGTTGAGGTGAGGGTATGCCTCAGTATTTGCCTTTTTCAGTTTGTCTGTAAAAAAATTAAATCAAAGTTACTTTACTTTTGTTCTAAAACTTCAGAAAAGGAGAATCAACATACAATCTTCAGGACGCTCAAGTCTTACGTGTGAGAATCGCGAAATTAGCTGAGAACATAGATCTGATCAGTAAAAGAATTTCTATTCTGGGGATTAAAGATATCGATAATCCTCCTCAAGGGCAAGCATTGATGTTGCAGCAGATGGTCAGAACGGCGGCAACTATATTTTTAAAAGAGCATTTAGTTAACGCAGAACCGTTGCCTACCGAAGCAGAATATGAAGCATTTAAAGAAAAACGAAGAAAAGCAATAGAAGCCAGAATCGAGTATGAGAGGCAAATAGAAATGGAAGAACTGCAGAGAGAAAGACGAAAGGAACAACAAAAACGAGAAGGTGTATCTTCAGATGGCATCACTGGATCAAGAAACGATCAGGTGAAAAAATATTAGCAATAAAAAAAGATATACGATATTCTTTATATTTTCAATGAGTTTCCTTGTCCGAAATGTAACGTCGATTGTTAATTTTATAGCTAATTCTCGACCAATCGCAAGGATGGGGTCCCTCGAGTGCTGCACCAATGCTAACATCTTCTATGGATCCAATAATAGAGCAGATGAATAATCTTCGGGCATATATAAAGCAAGCAAGAGATGCTCACAAGTATGACGAAGTGGCTACTTTGGAAGCGAATCTACGCGAGCTTCAGAGTGCTTATTTTGCCATGAGAGAAAGTAACAGTAGCGATAGTTGAAAAAAAAATCTATCACCCAGACTACAGAAAATTAAGTAAACCTCAAACATGTATGGATATATTTTTGGAACCAAAGGATAGTAATACTCTTAATTTGAATAACACAAGATCCCTGAACAGGAGTTGGAACAGTAAATACGACAACAGCTTGTGATATAATAAGAAACATGACTATATTCTGAACAGAACTAGTTTGTAGATGAACAGCTTTGACGTTCATGTCAGTATCAGCGTATTGAATGAAGTAATTAAAAGATGAGATATTTGTATGATAGTATAAAAAATAGTATTTATTTTCAACATTTATAGAATTCAAAAAACGGGAGTAACAGTCTAATTACATGAACAGATTTCTCGAGTGCATTAGTTGATACAAAACTATTGCCTCACCGACATCATTCGATATTCACACAATTTCAAAACTTTATCTTCTCTATTATAAATAAAGTTAAAGATGGAATATATTTGCACAGCCAAATTCATTCGACAGTGTTATTAATTATTCATAAAATACTTAGTTTTACTATTTACTATGGAATGCTCAGCGGAAGTAACAAATTCTGTTGAATAAACAGTACGTCACTCTTAAGAAAAAGTGAAAGACCGACAATCTAGTAAAAGACACAAAAAGACTTCGCCTTTCTCGAATACAAAGTCATGTGACTGAATACATGTACTCAAAAGGCTGAAAATGCTCGATATCGGTTGTGCTGTAAAATTAAAAAAGAGCGCTTCTTTCTATTTAGCATCTTTTTCAATGAAAGATTAATCTGTGTACAAAAAGGTGAGTTGAATCATAGATTCATAGCTTTTTCAATTTTCGCCGTTATTTTTCAAGTACATTTTATAATTCTACGACGAATTGTGCAATTACTAATTCACTTTGATTCTCTGGCAATTGAGTGCGCCTCTGACCCAAAGTACGTTTCTACTACCGACATATTTACCGATATACCGTTTATGTTGACCGATTCAATTTTCATAATTGTCATTGGTACGTCGGTGTCCCAAGTCGGCAACGAATTGTGGCAGTTCTGCGGATACTAATTCGTTGTTTTCCGAACTTCCTGAAGGGGAGTTAATGCAAAGTGGTATAATGCTTTCTGTATTGTTGTCGGATGGACTCGTGATGTCGGTCGAAAGGTTCGAAGAATCAGAGGAAGAATTGGAAGAATATTTTGAAAGAAACGGTTCGCCGAATGGTTCCGTATTTGCTGTTGTATTTGACCGATTAGATACTTGGTGAGCAATTTCTACGACAAATTGCGGTAATTCGCTCGTTTTTACTTCACTGTACGTCGATATCGAGCCTCTACCAATGTCTGCTACAAACGCCGGTAATTCGCTAGACTGCAATTCAAAAGTGCTGCAATTATTTGAATTTGAAATAGCTCCTGCATTGGAAAACTCACTCGTATCAGAAGTATCCCATACTTGAACACCATTCGTCTCTATGCGAATATCACCTTCTCTATTTATTTGATGGAAACTATGTTCGTCCACATTATTCGAAGAGCTAGTATAAGCGATACTGGGTTTCTGCAAAAGAACTGGTGCAACACCACCCACACCAGGGTTGCGCACACCATTATCTAGAAAAATTCGTTCTTCTAAATCTGTTATGCTAGTACTACGAATACTATTGCTACTGAATTGCATTAAATTTGAATTATTGCAGTGATGAGTATTTGCGAGATTGTTTTGAAGCGATTCCAAATCGCTTTTGCTGAACTGCATTAAATTAGAATTATTCTCGTTCATCTGTCCCATAGATATTCTCAAAGTCGATATTTCTTCGAATAATTCCGCCGGTTGATGGTGCACGTCATTTTCGATGTTCTGAATTGCATTCTGGCCAGTAGGAGAGAGAGAGAGTCCAGATGGGTAGCCGAGTCCATCCAAAACGCTATCCAATGATTCCTTAGAATCGAAAGCCAGGGAATCGGCTAGCTCTAATTCAGATTCTGCATCCTTCATCAGTCTGGCTATTTCTTCATCAGGAATTTCGAACCTGGCAGCTGGGCCATATGCAGGTCGTTCTGGAGGCTCCCCTGAAAATATAAAAACACATTAATTTTCTTTACATCAAATATCATACATCTCAACAATTTTACACGTATGCTTACTTTGCAGTAGATCAACTGCGATGTAATCAGCCGCTCTGAAGAGTTCCACTTTCACAAGAAGATCCAGAGTAGATTTTAAAGTCGGCCTCTGTTTTCCCATCGTGCTCCATTCCTCAAGGAAAATTTCTGCCCCTGACTTGCGTTGCTGGCAACTCGCTCGTTCGATTAGGCTGATCAGTGGAGAATACTATTAGTTAGATTTGGCGCTTATGAGAAATAGACTTCTTTCTGAGCTTGGAATATCCAAATCAGGGTAACATTTATTATAATATTTGCTTTGTATTGAGAAATGAGTAAATATGAGCCTACGCAAAATGTTCGCTATTGAATTTCGGGTCGTTTTCAGATCCTTCCTTAGGCACAACAGCCATCAAAGTTTTCCATGAATCCGATGCTGCCAATATCCTGGCTAATGTATACAGCTCCGCAGGCCTCAATTTACGGATTTCTGTGTTCGGATTCATCACGATATGCTGATGAATGCAAAAGAAAAAAATCCAAGCAATCAATAATGAATTAAAATTCATTATTACCATACAATTACCATTCAAACATCAATGTTGAGATTAACTTGACATGAATGAGAAGAAAAAGATATGTAGGTTTCTCTTGCAGGTAGTTCAAGTCTATGGGTTACTACGTTCAGAAGTATTTTCACATTTTGAATAATCACTCATGATTGATACAGTGACAAGGACATAAGTAAGTTGTTAACAAAAGTTATGCGATAAAATCGAACTCTGTGGTACAAAATATTTATTAAGAATAATTTTAGTATGTAGTCGACAAGAGTTGAAGAGTATAATGATGCCTTAAAGTTTCACTCATTTTAAAAGGGCTAGTGGGAGTCGTAGGAGGCGATTTTGAGTTAAAAGGGGATTCAATAGGAGTTGGGGGGAAGTCAGATTTTGGAGTGGAATTGTTTATGGGATGAGTTTTGGGAATTGCAGCTGCAGTGCAGATACGCAGAAAACAGGAAATAAAATGAGGTAAACTTGGGTACTGTACTGGGAAAAGGAATTTTATAGATTTTAGAAAATAACTAAATATTGTAATTATAAGTGAAATCCAAACGTTCGAATAGGGTCGGTACAATAAACAGTACAATAAACACTCTAAAAATGTGTATCGCGAGCAACACTGCTACTACTTACACAATGAATACAACTGCATCAATAGTGATGGGTGACAGTAGACATAAGTTTGAGAAACTGGATGGAACTGCAAGCTACAACGATTGGAAGTTTATTATGCGAATGTCCTTGACGAGACGCTTCATTTTCCCGAATCGTCGTTCACCCGTCGAATATCCGAATCTTCTTTTCTTCAAGCTTATCTCCTTAGTAGGAATGTAGCCAGACCGCATTTAACCCAAACGCCATAGCTTGATTTCCACGGACGTATTTCCGAACGACAGCGCCTTAGCCAATCAGAAGCGTCCCGCTCTGAGCGACCATGATGCGTATGTATTCAAATAATTTTTAATTCATTCGAATTCTGTTTTGTTACTTCGTTAACGCCACTTTTCGAAAATGTATTGATAATTTTTTTTCCAAGTAAAACCTTAAACTTTAAACTTTACTTATTATTGCGAAAATAATAATTATATATGAAATATTCTTTTTAGCAAAAATTAGGGTTAGTACAGGTATCAAGATTTAGTATATTAACATTACTGGCTCCCAAATCTGATGTGTGTGCCAACAGAAATGACGATATCGTCATTTTAAACTGAATCCCGTCATTTCGAGAAAGCGAAAACAATGTTTTTATGCTTGATATTTTATTTCGCTTTTGAAAATAATTAACATGTTTGTAATACTAATTGATACAAATTTGAAAAAACTAACATACTTAATGACACGCACTCATATTGGCAAAAGTAAGAATTGAATTAGGCCTCTACCGTAACATACTATATGTTAACAGCGGAATGTTACTGAAATTAGAAACCTTGACAAATAACATAAACGACAATACTTTTTTTTAAATCTAGTTTTAGCTTTAGTAATAAAAATGAAATTCTCGAAATAGTAATATAACATTATATCTCTCTTTATATTATTATCAAATATCAATTAATTATTGAGTAAGGCAATGATTCCCTGCACTGTGGACTGTCTTAACGATAAATCGATGTCAATCTGCTCTCATGACTATCCATCAGTTTTTGTAATTCTCTTCTTGCGTGGAGGGCTAATTGCCAAGTTGTTTTTCAACAGTTGTTTTCTCTCTTCGGCGAGTTGTTTTCGTTTACGGGAACGTACTTCTGTCTCAGCATCAGCTTCTTCATCGGAAGATTCTTGATCAGCTTTGGAACCACCAGCCGCCACCGCATTATCCTCGATACACCACATTTTAATCTTGGTCAATCCACTGAAACATTATATCAAACACCAATATGGAAATACGTTCCAAGTTCTAGGGTATGGATATAAAAAATATAGGAAATATGAGAAAACATTCATAAAGCTGGAGGGATTTGATTACTAAATAATAGCTTTTAATTGAACTATAAACCCTACTACTTACATATCATTTCGGTATAACTCGTAGACCTTTCTGATTTTGTTCACTTTAGTTAATCGGTGTACAAACTTTTCATCGTGACTAATTACAATCAGTTGGAAATTCTTCTGATGTTTGGAACGAATGTTCACAATTCTGGAACAGAGATTGGTCGTAATATAGTATGAAATTTTCTTCGACCTCTATGAAATGCAGGGATATATTTCTCCAATCAGACAATTGGAAACATATTCTTCACTGGATTCCTTATAGTGGCAAAAAAACCATTAAATATTTAATGAAAATCGTTAGAAAGTTCAAGCCTTGTCATTTTATTTACTGAGATTTTGTTACTTCTAATTGAACTTACGTGGCGAGTGCCTGAGCTAAGCTGTTCATGTTACTTTCATCGAGGTTTGTAGTTGGTTCATCTAATGCAAATATACCACAATTTTTAGCAAATGTTTCAGCTAGAGCCATCCTTATGATGATTGATGCAAGCACCTGAAGAACATTCAAATATAAACGAAGACTTATTTTTATTCATATAACAATACAATCTCTATGCATTAGTTGCTCAGTAATATTTCAGACTTGACAAAGGTTTGGTTTGTTTCTGACCTTCTGGCCTGCACTGCAGCGTCCTTTCATGTCCATGGTTATCTTTTGTTTCTCTTGAACCACTCTGTAATTATAAGTCCTCTTTTTATCAGCTATTCCCCCGGTAACATCTGTTTGAATCTCAATAGCTGTCGTGTCTTTTCCTTTATAGATGAGCTCCCACAAATTGAGTATGATTTTATTGACTGAAGTCATTCGTTCTTCGTGGTACTCAATTATTGCCTTATCTAACGCTGTGGTATATGCTATGAGATTTTTGATTGCTTCTTCTTGCACCTGGTACAAAGATATATCCGATAGATAGTCAGATCATTTACTGAATCGAAAAGTTTCACTGTTATTCCATATTTAGTACTCACGACTATCTCAGCGCACTTATTCATATAGTTTTTCTGCGACAATCTATAGATGTCTCTGTTCAATTCTTTCTTTAATTGCCTGATGTTGAGTTCAATTTCATCCTGGCCTCCTTGTTCCATGTTTTTCTAAAGCAGATGAACGACAAAGGAAATACACGATATACAATTTCACAGGAATCGCGAAATTCAAGTCCATACCTCTCTAATAAGAACTTCTTCCTCCTCCTTTAATTTTTTCTTTTGCTCACTCAGCTGGCGATAATTCATATCACCTAGTTTCTCTCTCAAAGCTGTAATTTCGTGTTGAAGTATTTCAGCCCCTGCTGCCTTCTGCTTGAGGAGCATGTTGTCATTCATGTCTCGTTTACGCGTCTCTTGCTGTGAAATCTGATTTATTATTTCGTTTATTCTGGTAGAAACTTCAATCTTATTTTTTTCTAACTCGTCAATCTTCTTCTGATACTTTTTCATATCTGTTTCGGACCTTCTCAACGAATCCACGACTCCATGACGAATACAATTATCAATTTCTGATTGAATACTCTTCAAATCGTATAGACTTCTCGATTTCTTAGCGCTCTCACTTCGTTCTGCTTCCAACACTTCGTGATGCTCTCTCTATAATGCGAACATGGATCGTCATGAAGTTTTCACAAAGGTTTGCCATCAACAAAAGAACAAGAAAACCATGAAAGGAAATAATTTTTTCAAACGAACCTTTTTCTCTTGTAGTAAGTTATCCCTGGACTCAAGCTGCTGATTAACAGGTCCCAATTGTCTTTGCAATTCCTGTACGCTCTCTTGAAGCGTTATTTCTTCTGTACATAAATCCTTCAACTTGTCCTGCAAGTTCGTTAGTTTCTGTACTTCAGATGAAATCTTCAACTGCTCCTCAACAAGTTTGTTTCTAGTTTCTCTCGCACTTTGCAGTTTGTCGTTATGCGAGGTGAGCGATGATTGCAGCTTTTCAATGCTCTTACGTGCAATACTTAGCGCTTTTCTCATCGATTCTTGTTCAGCTTGAGCCTCTTGCATCGACTTATCACCAACTGTTGTGAAAACAATAACATTTGAAATTCCATATTAGCAATATTCTTGGAGATCTGATTATTTAGGATTATGATTATCTTCGAGAATATTGTAGAGTTCTTGAAAAAAAATTTCAAGTTGCTTTGTAAATATTGTAACATGGTCCTATCAAATTGATTCACCTCGGTCAAACAAACGCCCCTTGACACGAGCGATAGATTGATTCAGCTTCATTACTTCCGCCGAATGCTGATCCCATAGTGCCACATCACCAACAATATCCTTGCACTGCGCCAACTTACTCTCTGGTTCGGTAAGATCCAATTGTAATTTCTCAACTTGCGTGTGAGATTCAGACAATTTCTGTTTCATCTTACCTAGTTCAAGTCTAGTGTTGACAAACGAGTTATTATTTTTGATGTTATAAAACATTAAAATTTATTAGTATCATGTTTAGTCAATTCTCCTGAATAAATTGTTTTTTTAAGTAGACAATTGTATATCATGGTAAAAATAGTGGAATATAAATAATTATATGGATTCTTACTTCAGTTTCTCCAACGTATCTTCTTCCAACTGTTTGGCTGTTATGACGAGAGGTTTCAATTCCAGTAAAGAGTCGTATCGCTTTTGTTGAATTTTTAATTGTTCTTCACATGTTTTCAATTGATTAGGATATTTGTTAATTTCCTCCTTCAACTCGGATTTGAATTCATTGAGTTCTTGGGGATTCTCAAAGTTCCGATGGCAAAGTGGGCAGCATGAATCTGCTTTTTTTATGTACTCTTTGTATGCAATACTTTTGTAAGCGTATAATCCTTTAGAGTCTTGCAAATCTTTTACAGTTTTTTTAGCATGTAGCAAAACTTCCTCGTACTCTTTGCCATGACACATAGATGATATTTGATCTTGGATAGCTGGAAGGAAAAATATTTATCTTTAAAAATTACACAAACTACTTATTGCCTTATTAACAAAGATATCTTGATCGAACTATTTTGTTGAATGACTGGAATTCAGGAGGAATTTTGAATCGTGAATAAGACCCAAAGATTATAAAGAATTCAATAGAATAGATCACCTTCAAGCTCGGTATTTTTTTCTTGTAATTGACGTTCTTGGTGTTTTTTTGTAGTTTCTAAACTGGCTAATTCGCGCTGTTGTTCTTGGATGTTGTAATTTAATCGTTTGATTTGATCACTCTGAAATCGACCAATTGATTTGATGTTCAACAATTAGCATACGATAAATACTTCTGGTATCATTGATTGTATATTCTAACTCACAAGGTTTTCTTGGACACGATTAAGAGCTCGTTTCAAGTACATCTCTGGTAAGGCTTCGACCTTCAGAAGCAACTTCAAGTTGTCTTCATGCTTGTTTTTCCTGGTGAATAAATTCTTTACTTATGTATAGATGATCACTGTCAGTTATTATTGAAGTCTTGAGGTGTATAATGCAGTAGAACTGAGAATCAGGTAAACAGTATTTGTTACCAATTACTCACAATTTTTGAATTTCCTTTTCCTTTGCAATCAAAGCAGACTTAAGCAGATCAAGTTCAGCATGTAATGAACTTTGTTGCTGAAGCAGTGTCACTTCCTCGTTCACTTTATCTAAGCTCAATTCCATCTGATCACGTTTTTTGATTTCATCTTGTATATCTCTTTTCATTGCATCTACGTCGAAACTTTCAGCAAGGGAATCAATTGTTGCATTTGCTTCTTGCAATTTTGAATCAACTAGTTCCAGTTTACTGGCCATTGTGTTCACCTGTACAAGCAAATTCAAACACAAATTTGTTCAGGTAACCTAAATACATTTTAATTCCATGATATTAGCAAAAAAATGTCATTATGTTTTGACGAGTTTATACAATAAAATGAAAAAAATTTGGAAATAAATAGAGAAACATACCTTGTCTACTTCAAGACGCATCCTACTTGCTTCCTTTCGTTTTTCAGCTATTTGTTTCTTGAGCATAATCATCCCTGATTCCAGCTTCGATTTCTGGTCTCTTGTTTCATCCAATTCTTTTTGTAATTGTTTTTCGACAGCCTGATGCTGAAGTACTTTATTTTTAATACTAGATTCCATTTCAAACAATTTTGCCTTCAAACGGTCCAAACAAACAGATGCCTCTATTGGAAAAGCCATTCAATACTTGTGAAGACGTATCAGAAGTGTACAAAAAAAATGTTATAGAAGAATCTAAACTAACTAGATGATATATGATAAAATGTTAAAAAATTTTATCATACCTGTTTCTGTTATTTCTGATCCAACTTCCTCTAGGCCCCATTGTGTGAGCATTTCTCGAAGATTCCGGTTTCGGAGAGCAATATTTCTTTCCTGTGCCTGAACCTGTTGCTTCAATTCTCCAATTGCTAATTGCTGCTTACCAATAATGACTTTTAACTTGCTTTCTTCTTTGGTGACCTCCTTCAATTTATCCTCTGCCTAAAATATGATTTTTTTTTCATCAAAGAGTTGTTGACGTTATAAAAGAAATGTTACTATTGCCTGGTTAGCATTAACTCACAATTCTCATCTCACTTTCCATTTCAGAAAGTATATTGTCAAATGCCGCGATTTCTTTGTATAGTTCGTCTGTCGTTCCCTCATGAAGAATTTTTATATTGTTCTTCAACTCAATTATTTGCTTTTTTAACGATCCGTATTCAGTTTTTTTCGTCTCTGTAAATGAAAACATCTGGTATTTGTTTGGACTCGCAGCATCAACGAAAATGTGATCATTCAAAACGAGGAGTGGCTCAAAATCAAACCAGGTGTAACTGCGGCAATTAAATTTTGAAACCAGCAGGTTCAGACTACTATATAAGATTTACTATAAAGCATGGAAGTATTTCAAATCTTGCGAGCGTTAAAATATTGATAGCCGTCTTTTTTTTACCTTTTTCTGTATGCAACTTCACATAAACTTGTTCAGTGCTGTTGAGGTCATTTATTTTTTCAGTCAGAGGATTCATTCTTTCCATAATTTCTGTTACTTTGTTAATAGACTTTGCCAGTCGATTTTCAAACTTATCTAAACTCTTTTTCTTCTCGGTAGCCTCTTCGAGAATAATTTTTAGCGACTCTTTCTGAGATTTTGTTACTCGGATATCAGTCTTCAACTTGTTATTGTGCTTCCTGATTTTTTCCATTGCTTTGTTGTACTTGTCTGAATCAAATATCTGGTCGAATCTTTCTTTCAATTTCTTTCCATCTTCTAATGGCCAAGTAGAATCTTCTTGATGACAAAAAATGACGTAATTTAAAATCGGCTTTGACACTCCTAAAGCTAATCCCATTTCAAGATCCACATCTGCGCAACGATGACTTATCGCAACTTTCTAGTTTCCAACAAAAATAACAGTTTTTTGTAAATAAACATACTCAAATGAAACCACTAAACGTATACCAACAAAGATAAATTCCATTATCAACATATTCAATGTTTTCACCTCTCCTGTCTCTTTATTCACCCGAGACAGAGTGCTGTCTAGAGTTTGAAATTTTTTAGTCAACTTATTTTGGGTGCATTCAATCCTCCGTGATACCGTCACATAGTTTCCCTTGGTGTCAACTATTTCAGCTTTCACTAATCCCCTCACCTGATTAGATATGTTGAAAAATTAATGATGTCAGATTATTAGTAATAATTAATGCCTATAGATTTGTATCACAAATTCGCATATCTATGAATGTAAAATAGCAAAATTATTGTTCAATACAGAATAATAATCGTTTTCTTTTATTATATACTTCAGTTATATCGATAAACAGAATGACGCAAAGGATGTTAGCTTTGATTTAATACTTACGGAGCATTCGTTAGTCAGCAAAGGATCATGAATGAATGAGTTACTTTTACCGCTACCAGATCCAGGAGGAAATTCTCCGGTAGTCGCATATTTGAGTGCTTCGATAATAGTTGTTTTTCCAGTTCCATTTGGACCCAGTATTAAGGTGAGAGGATGGCTGAAGTTTATTGTTTGTAAATCCTCGTCCTCACCTGGACCAAAATTACGGATACCACGAATCCCTAATCTTCGTACCCTCGACATTTTCTTCAATCCTGTGTAGATATGGAAATCTGAGAATAGCCAATATCCATTATAATTACAGTTTGCCAAAATCAATTAGGCAGAAAAATGAAAGTGCCAACTATCAACCTTATCAATACATTTTTCAAATAATACGATTTTACACTGTGGTGCAATAACCTAACATTCATAATTTGACTATAATATGCAAATCAAGTGGCAGTACCTAAATATTTCGAACAAAATATACACTTTTTACGTAACGATTAGTGCAGCTTTCTGCAAGAACAATTGTCACATTTTCAAAGTAATAAAGAACGAGAAAAGTTCACGCAATTCGGGGTTACGCGGGAAAAACTACATGCATATTGTAGCCGTCGTGTTACGGAAGATTTTATTCGTCTGTAGATATGCTCATAATAAAAATCTAGATAAGATATCATAATTATGTTTTTGGAAAATAATTGAAAGCTGTACTACACATATCTACGTATATAAATAAATATTGTTTTTGTTCCGATGTCGCCGGTATGCCTTATTCGAGCTGTCTTTTGTGGCGTAGAGCCAGAGGGAGTTCATTACCTTGCCGATTCCAAGATTAATCTCTACAGGCAGTAAATAACAATTGACGTTATTGACAATTCTCATATACAGTCTGGTTTATCCTTAGCGGTACTGACACTTCGATTTTTTCAAGGTTAATTGCGTTTGTACCGCGTATTTGGAAATACCGGGATACAGCACGAGTCGTCTAACTTCACGTCTTTAAACAAGAATAGTCCAGAATACGCAGATCTTCAATCTTGAATCTGGACAAGTAATAAACTGTAAAGTCCCGATATGAATGATGAAATTTAGCTTGATTGAAATACATCTTTGTTTTTTTTCTCAATTGCTTTAAAGAAATGTAAGTTTGAAGAATAATGGGCACGATTTATGCCTATATCTAGATGAAAAATTAATTTTTGCACGGATACGCGGGACCATAACTAGATATTTATTTAACATAATGACAATAGAGAAATACAACACATAATAGAAAATAAATATTTAATCATTTCTTACACTGTGACATTCTCACACCTCACATTCATCTCATACTACCATGATGTCTTAAATAGAGCAGGCAAAATATTTTGCACATTTTTTCACCTCTTTTCCCATTCGTTATAAACAAAGTTCTTACAATATTTACATCTTTGCGAATACATAATAAATGTTTGTACACGTGGCAAATGACGAGAAATTCATTCATTTCACTGTGTATATCATATTTGTAAATGAACATTGAACGCAAAAAAAAAATGGTCTAATGAAATCGGGATTATTTTCACCATGACACACATAAAATCCATACCATGTTTATCGAATATAATACAATTTTTATTATAAAAATATAAACGTAATGCATGTACGAATACACAAAGCTATACACGAAATTGAACAGGAAATGAAAGTTATTTCGTTAATTCAAGTTATGATCATGAATGGTGCAGTTAAGTGCCTGGGATTTATTCCTACCAAGCATATCGCCGTCTTATCTTGGTATCATACCAACCACTCTTACTATTCGCATTAATTGATCTTTAAGACTTTAATTAAGAAACTATCAGTAAAGTACAAAATTAATAGGTTTATCAAGAGTCGGAAATTCTTGTTTAAATATTTTTCATAAATAATTAACAATCGTTACCAGTAATAAGTTTGTATGGGGTATATAATTAAAAATATTCGCACTTTTATGCCTCATCCTGTGTATAACAATCCATTGTAAATTTACGTAATTACGTACGTACAGACCAAGTATGATTTCAATGTTAAAATACTTGGAAAGGTCTTCAAATTTGTTTCAATACTTGTGCTCTGACTATAACATGTTACATACTAAATACATATAAGATCTTATATACCTACGTGTATACGAATCATAATATTGAACACCATCTTCTTACATTAATAGTGTTATTTTGACTTCCATTTTATTACTTACTACGATTTGGTGCGTAAATATCATGATATTAATAGTCATGGTTATATAATATGTAGCTTTATGAGATAGACTATCCTGTATCGTAGACAAATTAAATACTATTCGCTAAGTAATAAAATCTCCGAACCCCCTACACGTAGGTCAATTTTATATCGAGAGTATAGCATGGCACCGTATCATCATTGTTAATATAATAATAAATAATTGTTTGGTATAGTATTGGTGTACTATTTTTGGCAGTATTATCTTAAGCTAGAGAGGCGTACTCTAAACTTACATTAAAGCATATCATAGGGTTGGATATACATATTATGGCAATGGAAGAAACGAGCTAGTATCACCTATGGTATGACAACAGCGTCGCTGCCCACAGCAGTCTTTGCCATATCCAATGTGGCACTCTGCAAGGTCCAAGACTAACTATAGCTCCAGCTACGTGACGCATCCAATCCCATATACCCCATGGAGCGTGGCCACCATTGACATATAAAACGTATGTGAAGCCATCTTTGCACTTGCCATGAATTGAATAATAGTAAGGTAAAAAGCTATGTAGCCGAAAATGGCATCTTTGATAGAATAGAATTGCAGGCGCGTTGCTCGAAAGAACATGAAGAAATACAGCCTTTACTGTCGAACGTTCGGGAGCTGTAACATGCGCCAATAACTGTTCTAGTAGGAGGGAGGCTATGCCGTTACGTCTGTAAGCACGTCTTACGCCTAAACTTAAAATATATCCGACCAACGATTCGTCATCAAGACTAGAGCACAGAATACCACGATCTTCTTTGTTCACTTTCCAGTACGGCTTGATCTCTGCTACAATCAATCCAATTATCACACCACCATACACGGCAGCCAACGCATAAAATCTCGACGAGCTAGTGATTTCTTCATACCATGTGTACGGGTAATCTAAATTAAACATAATAAGATTAACAACAACAGTATAAGATGTTGACTATAAATTTCTGCTAACAGTTTCGGTCCCTTTTCTGGTTTTAAAGATATTTTAATTATTGATTTTGGTCTCAGTTTCGGTTTGATTAGAATTTTAAAGGCCCACTGATTACACTTGTCATCATTTTTTACATAACGTGACAGCGATCAGCTGATACTAAGAATTGACACGTTGCGAGTGTATCATTGGGTACTAAAAAATCAGAATATGATATCTTACCTATAGGGAACCAATCTTCACACAGCGCTCGGACCTCCTCCAAATCCTCGGGGCACAAAAACCGAAGTTGAACATCACCCAGGATACATAGAGGTACCGTAACGGCGGTGTGTTTTGATAAATTCTCGTTCCCATTGCATTCCGTGGTTACTGCACAGCATAAGCCGCTATTCTCGGCCTGCTGCTGGTTGTACCAGTTAAAGGGCGCAGCCATTAGGGCAACACACTTGCAACCAAACACGAGACAAACGCATTTTATATATCGTTTGAAAATAAATAATATCACGTATTATATAAATATTTTTCAGTAAACACACTACAGTCAGCAGACATCTTATTTTTCTGTTATTTTTTTTCAACGTCTGATATGTCCATTGAAGATGAAAAATTTCATAGAATCATTCCGTCAACCGAATTAGCAAACCAGACAACTCTCTCCATCTGTTGTAACATCTTCGATCTATTCACGCAAGAACCGAGTGTCCGAAACGGAGATTCGCTTATCCCGTAGCTTGTCCAGATTCTGAATTTTTGGTTAAAAAGAATTTGGTACGTAAATTGATTTGATATACATTTTCATAGCAATTGAAAAGTGCAGTGATTTGGCAAAGAAATTAATGCTTTATGAGCACTAGGCCTCGTGGATGAACAAATGATAAAATTAAATGCAAACTACATGTCCGCATCGTGTCGGTAAGGTAGGTCACTGCGATATATTTTGTAATCCATATTTTATTATATTCGTGCATAGATGTTAATGCGGTCACGAGCTTTATGAATGTTTGTTCAACAGTATTGTTGTGCTGTATTCTGTTTATATTGTTGAGTAGTGGTCTGCTAATGAAATTTACTAAATAAATTGGAAAAAAATAAATCCTCTATGAATCAAGTTGACGTATTGAGGAAATGTCATTTTAGCAACTGGCTTGGTATGGCAGAAACTCAATTTGATGATAATAAAAATTTTTAGAAAGGTAATATTTGAAGGTTAGGTCACATAAATTTATGACATGGCATCCGAGATACTGAAGATTATTATAATAATTATTTATGTTGATGGATTAGAGAACGCCCACATACGTATGTATGTATGTATGTGTAGTTGTACGTGTATGTTGTATGTTTTACACATATTCAATATTTCTGTCGAAGAAAAACGAAATTCCGTAACATATGTATGCGTATTTATTTTGGTATGGAACATCAAGAATCTCGTATAAGCTTTGATTTCTCTTCTAAAATAGTTAAACGTCAATTACAATAATTTATTGTCTCCTTTACCATGTTTTCTTAACATAAGTTTTAACTCACCACTATTTTTCAAGCAGCACCAGGTGATGTCCTATAAGATTTATTCATTTGCAAAGAAGCATTTGAATTTATTTCGAATTTCACAGAAAATAGCTAATCTATAATTTCATCAACTACATATAACATTTGTTTGTTTTTCCGATAACTAAAAGCCAACTCTCAAGAAACTGTTTGCAAAACCCTAAGTCATCGAGGTGTTTCAATGGTCACAATCGAAGTGACTAAAGATAGTATATCACGTTCACCAGTAATCTTGGAATGCCTTGATCATACACTTGATACCAGAGGAGAAAAAGAATTTGTCATTTGTACGTGATGCTGAATGGGAAGAATGATGCTAAAGAGCAATTCTAATTTACCTCGAAGTTGAATGTATGAATTTTATTGAGATATGATTGAAATTTCAATTTGTCTTTCAGTTACTAAACGCAAAAATTGAACGCACGAATGTGGTGAATTCACAGGTGAAGTAATGAGTCAGAGATAAAGGGGTTCAAAACATCTATAGCTAACATATCTCATTTTCTTGAACTGTTCAGACCTTTGTATGAAGTATGTATAGTGAGCCACTGTGCCAGCTAAAATGTTCAATTTGGAATCATACATAACACCAGTTATACTCAGTTATGTTGAGAAGTATGTTAAAAACTTCAAGCCAGAACAGTCGCAGGTTCGTATTTTATATTATTCTATCTATACCTGAACTTGTAGATTAACACACATGTACAAAACTACACACTGATTAATGTAAAACTCGCAAGATTAATGTTGAACAAAGGTATTCGAAGGTATATCAAGATTATCGTTCAATTCAAGTATAAACAATGATATCTGATGAATGTTATTTATTGCTCTAAATGTTGGGTAACTGGTTATTATGGCTCATATTTTAATTTCACAGGTTTCATTGTGGGGTGGAGATGCCTCCTTTCAAAACCTTGACTTACGGCTGGAAGTATTAGAAGAACAGCTTAATCTGCCATTCAGCTTTGTCAGTGGACATATTCATGAGCTTCTTATACATGTCCCCTGGGTGAAGATCACCTCCGAGCCAATTGTAGTTACCATCAATACTATAGGTATTAATCTATAATCTTTAAGTTTTCTAAGATGTGAAATATCATTGTATATTATTTATTTTCAGTTTATTTATAATTTTATATTTATTTTTTCCATTTCAGAGTGTATTTTGAAGCTAAAGGATGAAAACCAAGCTGAAAGCAGTGTGCGCAAACCACAAAAGAAAAAAAAGGAACAGAAAGAGTAATATACATATTTGATGTTTCGAGCTTATCACCATTTGATAATCATGTCTCACGTGCCTTTGATGAAATCTTTTCAATCAAACTAAGTACAATCTCAGTTGAAGTACACCACAGATTTATTTTTCCTTAATATTTTGACTGTGATAAATTGTATTTCTTGGCTTTGGTGAATCCTTAACAACTTCATAATGCTTTTTCGAGATAAAGAATGCCTAGCAATCAAATTCTTTGAATACTATAATAAGGATAATTTTTTAAATAAATTAAACCAAAATACTAATAATAGGGAAGAAGCACCTCCTGGATATATCAAGAGCATGGTAACAAAAGTTGTAAACAATATAACGATCAATTGTAACAACTTGATACTCAAATATGTCGAGGAAGACATAGTTCTAAGTGTGAATATCAGGTTCCTCAGCATGCAGACTGTTAATAATAATTGGGAACCAGCATTCACAGGTATGGTCAACAAAACATTGAGTATCATACACAGAGAAAAATTTGCAAATCCATATCCAAGCTAATGCTATGAGACTCGAATGAAAAGAAAGTAACAGAATCAGGTACAAATACGAATAATAATGATGATTTTATTTTTTATAAACTTCTCAGATGTAAGCAGCTATGAGGTGCTTCTTAGAAAGCTTATAACAATACAGGATCTGACGTTATGTTTAGATAAAATGGATGCGTCTGGAAAAATAGAAGTCTACCAGGTAAATATATTTGTATCAGTTTTCGAAATGCAGGATTTGATGAAACTCAATCCTGTAATCTATAAAACATATTCCAGATTTTCTGTACAATATTGGTTTTTATTTTTTTACAGGACCCTGTGTTGTATCGGTGCTCAATGATGGTACGACTTATAGTCAACTATCACAGTAACACTGCAAAGCATGCCTCGGTCACTAGACTCGACCTTCACTGTGAAAAAATGGAGTTCAGCATGACAGAGCAACAGATTCCGATGCTACTAAGATTGATAGCTCTAGTATTGGCTCTGCAAACCAAAATGTTGCCATGCAGTAAGGAAAGATCATTGATATCACCGGAGGATAGTATAGAAAACGAGCATGATGGTAAGGATATTAATTTTCTATTAATTCATGAACAGTACGATTAATTTCATAACAGCAAACACGTTTTTTTATAACATGTTTTGGTTTCAGATGACTCTGAATCAGACACCGGATCACAGCAAGAAGGTGGGAGCTGGGCTGGCTGGGCTTGGAATATGGTTCCATCTCTTTTGCCAGTTCATTGGGACAATGATTGGTCCAGTGAACAGCTGATGGCATATACTGGTCACACAATTCACATGGGATTCTATGTTGATGATGCAACTGTGACGTTTAAGGCACGAACAATCATTGCTCTAAATATTCCTTCTTTCGATTAGTAATCCCTAAGATGCCACTGAAGTTGTTGTGTATTGATGACATGCTATTTTGTTATAATGAATGAAACAATAAGAGATAATAACTCCAGCATATTCTCACATGACCTGTGTTCATTTTAGACTATGGACAGCGTAAAGGAGCAACTATTTTACAAACCTCGGAAAACTAGATATAAATCATTTCTTTCTTTGAAACTGAACGGCGTTCTAATAGATGTATTACATCAAGACATGACCTGGACCAGTATGCAGGCTGGCCTTGGAAGTATACACCTTTTTCCTCGAGGATCATGCAGTTGCGGTCATTTAGAAGTCATAGACGGAGTGCAGGTCCGATTTCAAATATGAGACTTGACTCAACATTTAGTTTGTTCATTTTGAGTCTAAAAGTGGAGTTATTTATTCAAAAACATTAAATTTTACAGCCACCATTATATGTTTCCGCTGGTAAAGTGGGAAACAATCATCTAAAGGATTCTTTATTTGACGACGAAGCTGTAGAGAATAAGGGAAAGAAGAGGGTCTATAACCACAGCATAGACTATCATTTTACAACTGTCTCTGGTGAGCTTATATCATATGAGCATCATTACTAACTTGCTGAAATTCGAAATGTTCAATATCATGATTATTTCCATCTATTTATTTACACCTATTGAAAATTTTATGTTACAGTTGAAAGTTTGCTAGAAAGATGCCCTGCTCTCGTAATGGATTATATTTATCTCATCGACTTGCCTGATGATATCACTCCAGAAAAACTATCTGAGTTTAATTCAAATTTTGAGTACAGGTACGATTGTTATCACAAGTTATTAAAAACTTGAAAACTCCACACTGATACAACTGATATTATTTTCTTATAAATTAATCTTACCTACAGTAATTTCCACGAGCAGAGAGTGGTCCGTTATATAGTTAGTGAGTTAACTGTACGAATGTGTTCAGGGCTATTTCACCGTATAGATTGTATCAAAGAAGCTGCTATGAAATATGATTATGCACCTTACATAGTTCTAAAACCAGGTAAAAAATTGACAGACATTTTAGATTTTGATGTTGACTCTGAGAATCTAACATAAAGTGAATATATCGTTTCAGAGCCAACGGTTGATGAACTGCCTCCAGTTACAGTCGAAGAATATGATGCTTTGAGAGAAAATATTTCCAGGATAGAAATTGAACTGATCTTAATCAAAGGTGCTGTTGAACTACAATTAGCTGATCATCAAATCACTGGTCTACCACGGAAAAGAAAACTCGTTGAAAAAAAGGTATAACAATGATCTGTACACGATAGTAGAATAACAAATTGATGCAATATACTGAAAAATTTGAGGATCCGTGAATGAACAAGTGATTTAACATTTTTCCGAAAAATCAAATCATCCAAGCGATTCTTTGGTAAAATTGTATCCATTTTCAGACAGCACCACTAACTCCTGCATTATCAGATGATCCAGTTCTAAGCATAGAATGGGATAAACTAGTAGTAGACATAGACCAACCAATGTATCCACATCGTTTGGTAGCCTGTGCGTGTAAGCAGGCAGAGTTACCATCAGATATGTTAAATTCTTGTCACAGACTTATTAATGGAGAGGTAAGACAGCACATTTCATGTCTTCAGAGTTAATTCAAAGTACCCCATCATGTCTGTTTTTAACGTAATATCAATTTTATTCATTGTTACAAGTGACTAAGTTTTCGTGATTGCAGGCACACGGTATAAAATGCCAACTCAATTTGACCAGCAACAGTCATACAACAATCGTGATGCCTTTTACTATTCGGTATTCAATGAAAATGCTGCTCTATCCTCAATATTGGCTTAGCTTGGATATGGCCCATGTCTTCCATCATTTTCAAATTGATGGTATCACAATCACTGGAACAAAAGTAAAGCTCATGGTTGCAACATCCATTGTAACGTCTGTCATCAATCCTGAGAACACAGTCAATCCTCTGATATGCTCATCCCTCTTTAACGATGCTTGTCAGGAAAAAGGTATATCCTATTTTATTATCGGTACACAAACTTCAAGGATTAGAATTGAAGATGAAATAGAACAAAATTTCTTCTCTTGATATACATAGATCCCGTCTACCTCGAATTATCTTTGGAAGGCATAAGTGGGAAAAGTATATCGTCCATAGCTACAGTGTCGAATATTCTGAACATATCTTCGGTTAAAATATTTTTACTTAATGACTATCAACAAGCCTTCGTTCTTTCTGGCCCAGAAAGTGATCATCCAAGGTATGCTTTGATAAGTAGTATATCTTTAACGATATTTTGAACTTTTTATATGAAACCTGTTTCTTTTTAATTCGCTAACAATTTCATATACAGCAAGGTGGAGTCCAAACCGTTATTAACAGCTGTGGTACAGTTCTCGAAAAATCCAAGCAAGCAGCTTCATCCCCCAATTCTCTCATTCGAAGTCTCAGAGATCCGAGGCTCTTTGGATCCACAGCTGTCCCAGTGGTTACAGTATTGTCCAGTTTACTATAAATTGGATCAAGCCAACGTACCTCAGCCTGAAATCCCGCATCAGGCTCCAGGAGAAACTTCTCCTAATCCATCTGCACGCAAAAAGAATTTCCCTAGCCTAAGTCAAAGCGTGCATAGTTCATCTGATAAAGATAAACGCAAATCTGGAATGATGATAGATGAATCAAATCCGCTATCAAAACCTGATAATCTTCCAAAGTCTGAGCAAAAGACTGATACTTCATCATCACAAGCTGTAAGCATATTTATCCTAGATTTCAAGAATCTATGTTAAAACAAAACAGTTTAGCCCGGTGACTTATTTGTGTCTGAAATCAATGAACAGGTGTGTAATTATATACTAACAGAGTTGAAGAACAAATTTAGTTAAGTACATGAGGAATTTGATGTAGTTTATGTATTCATACTAAATCGATGAGTTTTATACTGGAAGCATGATGCATCACGAAAGAAGCACAGAAAACTTAGAATGACAGTAAATGTTTTTCCAAAACGGGCTTAGATATACTTAAAAATTTGAAATTCAAAGTCCGTAGATACCCACGCATAGCGTTCCTGAATATATTACAATTTTGGAGTAAAAGAAATGCAACAAGTAAGTCACTGGATGTAAAGACTTCACTTTTGTTATAAGAAAACGTAATGAGTCGATGGTAGAACTTACAGAAAATGGGGATATTGGATAGGATAGTCGATTGGTATCCGGGATGGTGTGGACTTGTGCTAAGTGGATCTATAGGACATATTGTTGTTTATATCCCGACTGCAACAATGAGTGGCATTGGCGTCCATGGTATATATAAGCATCTTTACATATCAACATTATTCATTGTGAATGCAGACACAAAGTTCTATGCCTCAGAACTAGTACATGATAAAATCGCTTATAACGAGCGCGATTTGTAGATCTATAATGCTTGCATTTCAGGTATTGAACAAGCAAAAGACCGGGCGTTGAAGGAGGATCAAAATTTACAAATGCTTGTGGTAAAAACACCGTCTCTACATCTCAATTCGTCCAATATGCAATCTGAATCTTTGTCAACATATCTTAAAGACTTGCCTGTAAGGTTACCAAGAACAATGTGGACCTCAAGTGAGTTGGTATTTTTCGTCTGTTTAACGGAAAGGATAAAAGAATCTGTATACTTTTATCAAAAATTCTGACTTCCAATGTGTCATAGAAGCCCAGAGTTTTCCGTGGACAATAAACGTGAACGATTTTCACTGCTACACACTCCAAAAAGAGAAACAAAATAACTTTATCAAAAAATTCTCGCTTAATGCTACTGTGGGATTAACTGCGAAGACTTCAACCGAACCTTCGACTTTGTCTAAAGCTTTGCCATTGGGAAGCAAGTTGACTGCTTTAAGTCTGTGTGTTCATGTTGACACTACGCCTATCACGATTTCGATCTCTGAAGAACAGGTCTGTGAAAAATAAACTTTAGCATACCTATATATCGATGCGTATTCATGTCTTTTAACATAATATTTGTATGAAGACAACTTCAATAGTTTCTCTGAGCAGAAATTATACAGCATATTGAATTCACTTAGGTCTTATTTATGAGCAGCATTGTGGCAAACGTGCTCGATTTAATGCCAAGTATATATTCACGATCGTCTGCTAAGAGTGCCGCAGATCTTCCAGGTGATATGCCAACTGTTCTTCCTACATTGGCACAATCTAGTCCTAATCAAACATTGTTCAGAGAAGATAGTGCTACTACTTCAACCCTGTCCACTGCCAAGGACGACGCTGAACAAGGTAAGAGTACAGTTATTTGTATCAGTCTGTTATTCTGGTGACTGAAATTTTTTATAGCGGTTTTGAATTTTTCAGAAAAGGACGGTTTCACTTTATCAGGTTGGGTTCAATGGACAATCAACAAATTGGCAGTAAAATTATATGTAATGGGACAGCCAAATATTTCATCTTCAAAATTAGTACTCGATTTGGAAGATATCATTACATCCTTGGATCTACAGCCGGTTTTTTTAAAATTGAAGACCAAGATTACCACAGCTACAATTTTCAATTACATCAGGTAAATCGAAAGAATATATTATTCTTTTGATCTAGACCAAAGTTTTATAAACCTCTCACCGCAAAGCCTTAGGGTTTAATTAATCTTGCTCACGATATTTAGGATGTAGCACTTATTGTTAATCTTGCTCACTCATCGCCAAGCATTGTATGAACTCATTGATTCCATGACAGAGCACCAAAGGCCCAAATCTGGGATCTTGGAGAATATGGTGGACTAGTAATGTGCGGAAGAGAAGATAATCTAGAAAAGGGAGAGGACTCTGGTTTTTTAAGCCTGACTCTCACCACAGCAAAGTGTGGAAATGTACATACCCGATGGGGAACACAAAAACGTCATAAAATCCAAAGGGTAAGCATTTTAGTCGATATATTATCATCATTATTTCTACCAATTTTAAGAGAATTAAATCCGAATGGGTCGCTTTTGTTGTCAATAAATCAGACTCATTCTTCAATCTTGACTTTGTTTTATAGTTTCAAAACCATTTAATTACTTATGATATTTGAAAAAAATTTCATTTTACTTTCAGATGGAATCAAAGTCAGAGTCTAGTCAATTTACTAGTGGATACATAAGTGAAGTATTAATTAAAATGCAAATGCTGGATATAGTCTTGCCTTTGAGTATTATTGGCAAGTACACACAGCTAGTTGAGCCTTTTCTGTGGTTGACCGAATGTTCCGATAATAAGGCCATCGACAATAATCAAGAAAAGTTTGCTTCGTCAATCTTGAGAAATTTGACGAATTTAAGAAACGATTCATTACCGCTTGTATACCTTGAATTTAAAGGTTGCAGGCTTATGCTACCTGCTTCTACCACTGCCAGATACGGACTCTTTCATGATCTACTAATGATCCAGGTTATGCTATATTTATACCCTTAAGAAATGCTGTATTGTACTGACAATAAGTCGATCCTGGATATAAATCGAACGTTAATTTCGTGATACAATTGCAAAAATTGTTTTTGATTCATAGAGTGAGTGTAAATGATGACTTATAATCAAATCTGAATGTAAAATATGACTTATAATCAGCACAATATGGAATGATATGAATTATTCCCATGATGTGATGTTTATATAGAATCAATAACGTATTCTTTTCTGTGATTTTACAATTTATGTTTATAATCTAGTTAGATGGCATCAGCATTACACCACATGCGGAAAATCCCATTTGTAGAATACCCATTCGATCCGACATATACCAACTTGCTGCCCAAGCAAATATACTGAGTATACCTGGGTCGGCTGTGGAAGATCGTCAGTACCAAATCAACGTGAAAGGCGTATGCGCAGACACAACTACTTGGAAAAATTACCAACTCAGTGTAACTAAGGTATTTTTAGCCTACCTCTACCATTATCAAATGATAAATAATTTAATCAAAGATTTTCCCTGATCTGTAAGTGATAATTGAGGAGAATAATTACTATTATGTACACATGCACTTCTGATATGATTTTGAACCTATAGCGAACATCGCAGTCTTATTTGTATACTATGAATGAAAACCCAGCTCTAGAATGGAACAAACTTAGTAGCGGAAGCAGTCTAGAACCAAATCTCTCTACATTTCCTATGATTACGAGGTAAGTTGATCGAGAAAAGAAAAGAGCTTGAATTATTTTGGATGTCATTATCTAACTGCTTCGTTTGGTATGTTAACCACAGGTTTGACCTCTGTTTGATTATTGCCCCTGCAACTATATTCAAACCTGAAATCATAGTCTGCGGAAATGCTGTGGAAATAAATTGCTTGACGGATATAGATGTCACAATAAATTTGAATCAAATAAAACTTATCTCAACACTTTGTAACGAGTTAGAAACATTTGTTACCGGTACTGGCAAAGAGAATGATGATTCTTTATTTGCTATGAAAATACCAACTGCTAAGCAGCCTTCTTGCGCACCAATATCAGAAGAAGCAGACATAGATTTCGCTAAGGACAGCGGTGTTGATTTCGAAATGTCTAGTATGAACTCGACGATTATTGTAAGTAAATTTGGAGTAGATACCCCATGGCGTTGTTCTCTTAACAATTGAAAACTTTGAAGATTATCAAAAAAATTGACCCATGTTCTAAATTTTGGAAGAACAAATACAGCGACTTAGCACATGTTTCAAACGTCAATGTTATGAATAGGGTAAGTCAACACGTCCCGGCGCCACTTTATTACCACCGGTCGAGTTCCTGGTTAACTGTGGCAAAATCACATTGATACTTTATGAAACGAAACAAGTATCTACAGATTCGGAGTATCGAATGGTGAGTATCCGTTGTTCTCTGGCTAGACTGAATTAATTATTGATGATTAAATAACTTCAATGTATAAAATACATTTATGTGCAACATTTCAGGATACACATGAAGTCGATGATGATAATGGTGATGTGAAACAGCCACTTTTTTATGTTATGATTGATCAGCCAAATATCTATATCTCTCAACAAAATTTAACACAAAAACTACAAGTATGTACATTATTACACGACCAGCAGATGCTGGATTAAGAGTAGTGCTAAATAGTTCTATGACAAGTTCGATTTAAAGTGGAGAAAGACTTACAATTTTTTCTATGTTGTATTTTAAAGTGATCCTATTGCAGGTAACATGTTTCGATATGGCGGTAGCACTAGGAAGTGAAGAAAAGAAACACTTGACATCAATACCTAATCAAACAGATTTTAACGTTTGTTTGATGGAAACTAGAAACGGAGACCCTCATACGGACACTGGCATACCACCCTCTTTTCTGACTATTAAATGCCATTGGCATCCCACTAAAAATCCACATTACTTTGTGAATATGGGACGGCCAACAAAGATTCATGGTTCTTTGTCTAGACTCAATTTCATCGAATCTATGAAAAACAAGGTAAGGGAGTTTCGGTTTCAATTCCTAGAACAGGTCCACTTGGAACGATGTTCGTTTTGGATATGAAAGTTTGTCTGATTTCAGCTCATGTCGTGTTATTTGAATGACGGTATCGTTCAACTGCCCCAACATTCTCCAAAGAATTTGAGTATGTCTGTACCTGAACAGTCATCGTCAAGAACATTACATAACAAATACAACATTCCTGATTTAAATCTATCTACGAAACAAATCGTACTGTCCTTAAAAACGGACTCTGGATCGGAAATAGTCGTCAGTTTAGCGGCTCTAACTGGAAATACATCCACTGCTATAAGACCTGAGAGGATTTACGAAAATCTTTCATTGGATTCGTTGATAATTTCAGTTGTATTAGACGGGAATATAAAAGTCTTATTGAACCCTTGGTGCTGTAATATTACAGTTTATCTCCTCTGGGAATCTTGGCAGGATATAGACACCCTACCACAGATACAAGTCCAGGCAGACAGTGAAAGCCTGTATCTGGACGTTGGGCCAGAGCAAATAAAGATAATATCTACAGTGATACAAGACTGTCAAATGATCGCAAATTCATTTTTACAATCTTCAGAGGAAGAAGAAACTGTGAAAAGAACAATCAATTCAGTTTCAGAGCAGCACTACAAGGATGATTTAAAAGCTGGTGCATTCCAGTTCATAGATGGAAACGGAGATGAACTGCCTTTTCCTTATCAGGTAGGCTTGATACTTCAAAAATATTTCAGCATATTTGTTGTAATAATAAATAAAAACTTCTGTTTTCCAGGTAGTATTTTTGACTTGTCCGCAACAGGCAATGGCGTGGCGTTACCCACAGCCAAGAGCACTCACTAAATTACACGTCTCTCCTGTACCGTTCAAGGTAATTCCATTTCTTGGAGTTTCAATTAACTTGTGATTTTTCATAGTAATTCAGTATTGATGAGCACTGACTTGTTTTTCAGACATCTGTAGTGGAGATAGCATGTGAAGAGCAAGTACCTTGCACCCTAGAATATTGGAGTGAAAGTCACACGGCGTACCAACACTATGCTGATTTCTACCTCTCCGAGACCGACAGTTATCGTTTAGATTTTCCTGACAAAACACCGGCTCGAGCAGTGGCTTGCATTTGGCGTGTAGTTCTGACGCAATCAAAGTCGCAGACTTATGCCAAAACTCTCGTATCGGCTCGAGCTCTTGCGGCGTGTTTGAGAATCGATTCCTACTTCAACCCTACAATTGTACCCAACCTTCAAGCTGCATTGAATATCGGTACTATTCACGTGGCTTTTTACAACTATGTAGACTCCTGCAGTTACAATACTTTGCCACCACCGCTTCAAAACTATACATTGGACTGCCCAATACCAGAGACACAATGCTTCCTCACTTTTGAACACAAGAAAGCCATTATAGTGCTTAATAGATGGGCAGATGGAGCTCTAATGGTTGATATTGGTGGTATTGTGAGCATTCGTGTCTTGGATTATGGGCTCTTGAATATGCACGAAATACTCGACCCACTCGAAGGAAAAGTTCAATTATCAATTGCTGAAACTGTGGATTTGTCTGTGATATGTAATCCGTTTTCTTTGAAATTCAGCCCAGCAATTAGTCACACTTTAGCTGTTTCCGCACATCTCTGGGCAATTGCATTCGATAGTGAAAATAAGAACGTCGTTGTCCTCACGAGATATGTGATTGGTAATGACAGCAACATTTCAATTCGCATTGGTCAGAGCGGAACAGATGATAATATTATACTTCAAAGCAGACAATGCCACTTTTATTCTTGGCGGCATGTAAATAATCAGACTTTGCGTATTGCTGTTGAAGAAAGTGGCTGGACTTGGAGTCAGCCTTTTGCTGTTAATAAAAATGGAATACAGATGATAGATTTCGGTAATAACACACAGAAAAACATCACAATTTTTGTCAATGTCAGGTCGCTATCCGCGACGCAAAAACTGATCACGTTTTCTGGACAGCTAATAATTACCAACCAGCTGGTAGACAATTTCGAAATGAAACTAGTCAAGTACGAGGTGACTACAGAAACTACTATAATTCCTTCCAAAAATGTACACATTATCAGAGGGAAGAGTCAGCCGTCATCCATAGTACTGGAAAATAGTAAACACATGGCTATGCGATTAAGGTTTTCTAGTTTGAGCAATTTGTCTTGGACTGGTGACATTCCGCTACAGCCAAACACAAAATGTAGTCAGCCATGGCTAGTGAAAGGTGGGCTTCTACATTTTTATCAATCCATCAAAAAGAAACCGCTACTCTTTTTGCAGTTTCTTGTGTACATTAATTAATCCATCTCTATTTTTTACTTACTACAGTGCCGTTACAAGAACGTGGACAATTCCTGAGCATTTGGGTGAGAATAGTGGTCCAAACTATCCACGGCAGAACTAAAATTCTTGTGAGTATTAATCTCTGGTTGAAATAAGTAATAGACAGATAATTAATACTCGTTTTCTCTACTTGCAGGCTGTTCTGAGCCCACTTTACATGATCCGGTCTTACTTGCCTGTGCCAGCTAAAGTGCAAATGGAAACTCCTTCTCTGAAAGTTTCTTTGTCTGCAAGTGTGAACGGCCGAGGAGAAAGACAGCAATTATACTGTCCCGGAACTTTTGAACATTTTCATCAATTAACGTTTCAACTTGAGTAAGGACTTGGCTGTATTTGATAACTAATCCTAGTTTTGGTAACAAATCTACAGTGCTGTTTTTTTTTTTTATCATCAGATCCGGTATATCTGCCTCAAATCCATACGTACCGCTATCGTACAGCTCAGTGGATCAAAGAAAGTTTTTCAAGAGGCCAGAGAATGAGGATATTGAAGCTGTCTTGAAAGAGCTAGAAACTCAAAGGGACGAACCGCAATGGCCCTTCCAAGGTGATGATGTACCCGAATGGATATCCGCAGAGCAGCCGCAAACACATGTCCAGGTAAACGCTGGTTTATACTCATATGTGTTGTATAATTATAATAACTCATTTGACTACAAATTGAGACTATCACCACGATTTAAATGATACTATATTATAAGTTGTTAATGCTTCATAAATGTAGTCCATTCATCTAAAAGTACTGCTTGTATCTTACAAGGTCGAAAATTTGTCACCGAAAGATTTATCATTTACCTAATGCGGCAATTTTTCAAGGATTAGCCCATTCCAAGAAAACTTTTCAATAAGTCACTCTTATGACAGCCGTTCACTAATCTTTTAAAGTGTAATTGAGTGAAATGCAGAATTTATTGATCATCATTTCTCAAAGTTGAAAACAGTTAAAAGAGGAGCAGTTATCGTAACAACTCAGATCAACAACTGCTTGGATCTTAGATTTTTTGGTATTCAACTCTTTAGAAAACAAACCTTTGTCAAATGAGCCGATGAGCATTTCATATTCTTAACTTAATTCCAAAAAGTTGGAGAAACATTGGTTAATTTCTAAATTTGCTGAATAAAAAATTGATAAGTCGGATAATTTTTGCAATATTTTAAATTTCCCTGTTCATCCAAGTCCTTATGACAACTGCTTATACTTTTGATGACACAGTTTCTATTAACAAATAATTTGATGTGAACTGGGTGAAATTTGATGGGCATATTCTATATCCTAGGTAAAGTACCAAGAAGCTGGACTAGTTTCTAGTACGCTGTTACTGGAACTACAACCCTGGTGTTTCATTCTCAATTCTTTGGGATGTCACCTATCTCTTGTATCAGAGGATATTGAACTCTGCCAAGTTCCTCACTACGGAATAGTCACTCCGCCAAAGCTAGACGTAAGCGCAAGTTGAATTACCTACTGCCTGAATTTTGTCATCAATACTTAATACCGAAAAATGAATATTATAATGGAAGAGGATAAAGATGTTGAAAAATTGAATTTATATTTATCCAAACTCACATATATAATGAATATGCTTCTTGCAGGGCACATTTCACCTAGGTGTAGGGCTCGGTGACACTTACTACACATCTCCAGCTCTTCAACTGGCTCGCCCAGACTGGAGTCAAAGCTTCTACATGCCCCGGATTGGTGGACTTATTCCCCTTGAGGGTAACATGAAAACTGCTGTTGACTGTGGAGCTAGTGTAAGTTGCTGACCGTATTCTTCACATGAAATTTCATCCAAAAGTCAATGGCGAAATATCTTTCATTGAATATTTGTACATTATTCAACAGATTTGTATGGTGAGTGTAAATTCAAGCATGCACGACGATATGAGATTAGTTCGTGTCTCAAGTAGCCACGTGATTGCTAATTTAACATCCCAAGAATTATGTATTGCTGCACTAGCTGTGATCGAGACATCATCTGATCTCCACATACCAGCCGATCTAACTCCATACAGCTTAAATATTCTTCCATCTGAAGATCAAAAGTGAGTTTTTAATATCCAAATCTGTTTTATTCTGATCTTCTAGGATGAATTTAAGGTAAAATGAAGTTCTAATCACTGCAGGTATGCCACTCCAATTGTGCAATGGTATTTGCTACACGACCAAGAAAATGTTGATCCAATGGCATTATACATATCTTTGAGTCTGGGCCATAGGTGGTCTTGCCCAATAAGAGTGGACCAAGGTATGAGTCGCCGATGTCTTGCTATTCCTGTAAGTAAGGAAATTTCATATTACTTTTATTTACATATGCGTCTATAAATATTCTCTAGAATCCAAAAATAAGCTCAAATTGTTTGAAAATTATGGTCATACAGTTCGCTAAACTTGAGCAGTACATTTTTAGTGACTGAGGATTCAGTATGCGTTGTTATTAAATACGTTCATTGAATGAAGCAAATCGATCCCTGATCATAGTTCTGAGAAAGGTTGCCAGTTGATGATGAATGTTTTTGTTATACATAAGTTCTGAATAACGAAAGCCTATAACATTTCAAAGAATGGATCCTCAACAATGTCAATAGTGGTAACTACGCAGGAAGACAAAGGCACGACATATATTACCGTACATGTTGACAAACATCCACAACTGTTAATCAATAATGGATGTCATTTCAAAATCCTACTTGGCCAAGCAAACGCAGATATGAGTAAGTTAGATATCACAGCTGAGTATATTTTTTTATGTATCTACTAATCCATAGACTGGTGTTATTTCATAGTACATTTTGATATTTTCAGCCGGGATACTAGCAGAAACACTCCACTTCTCTTGGATCTGTGATGTAGAGAGTGGCGGTTCTTGCCACTATTCTCTGCCAGCCGTTGGTAGTCGTTTACCCGATTCTCCAGCTTTGAGTAGTACGCCGTTATTACTGTTGACCGCAGTATCAAACAATCACAATAATATTACAGGTTGATAGTAAACAATCATAGAATAGTTTTCTTGTGATTTTCATATGATCATCAATTGTTTAACGCCAATTATTCTTCCAATAGAACAAAGTCTCAACTGGTCAAGAGGGGTCAGTCTCTCAGCAATGACATCTGCGCCATCCGATCAGTATGTGCGACTTCCGCTTCATGGAGATATAAAGCTAATCATGTATACTCGTTGCTACACCACTTATATTAATATTCTTCCTATATCGCAGGTAAGCATCTAAAATGCCATTGCAAAATTGTTTTCAAACGATTAATTCAATAGCATTAATTTTGCCGGAATTTTTCAGCTATTTTGACATTATCCTATTCTGATTTCTAACATTTTGAATTTTGTTTAGGTGGAAATATCGGCCCGGGATATCAGGAGTAGATTATTCCATAATGAAAGCCAACTAAACGACGTGGAAACAATTTATAATCGTCAACTTGTTAATATCTCAGATGAGAGTATGATGTCGTCAATGGCTCATGTGAGTATATGCTGTGATCCTATGTTTGACATTTTAATTATCAAAAATCTGAAAATGATTATGTCTTTATTTTACTTTGATCTTTCAGAGTTCTCCCAGTTCGACGTCAGTGACGAGCTTTTTTTCGGCTCAAGAAGACATATCAGGCACAAATTCACCCATACCTTCGCAACATAGTTTGAAACAATTTAATACTAAATTAAAACGAAGCACCAAATCTCTCCAATCCAATGATCAGTCCAAACCGATTACAGAGCCCAAAGATCTGTGGACTCAGGAGCGCTCTGTTACTATTTATCTTAGGGGCATTACACTGATCATAACTCAGGATGTGAATGAGAATGCGCAAACCACTGAGGTCGCCAGTTTGACAATAAGTGACCTATTCTTCATGATGGAACCAAAAGAGAACATTTTATCTATGTGGATTTGTATTGGGGATCTCCAATTAGATAATCAAATGTTTGGCCAAGGTGGCTTCGATTTCCCAGTCGTATTGATAGGCCAAAATCCAGTCCTAAAAAAAGAGCTGACTTTCTCCTTAAACAGCCGTTTAAATAACGTGTTAGTACAGCTACAAAAGAGTTCATTATTGGCAATCAATGTTACATTCGAAAATGACGGAGAATCATCTGGTGAGATTCTAATTATCTGTTTATTAGTGTATTTCGTCCAATCTATCAAATTGCTGTATCTCCTAAAGCTATTGAAGATATTGCAAGCCAGTGATAATGAAGTTCATGTGTGTATTTAACATTCAAATGTATTACTATAATTTTTTTGTAATAATCTTACTCCATCCACAGGTATTAAAGAATTTCGAGTAACTCTAGCACCAGTCAGTGCGTATATAGAGGATACGTACATAACGCAACTCTTAGACTACGCAACATCATTGGTACCACCCTGCTTTGTAATGCCGCAGGATCATCTTAAGAAATTGCAATCTGTTCCGATACTGTCTTCTATTTATGTACCAGACTACATAATGATGGATGCTAAAATTTTGAGCTCTCCTCTCAGACTTCAGAATCTTATTATAGATCCAGTATCCATTCTGCTCAGCGTACATACTTCTGTACGGCTTTATTTAGCATTGGATCATTCTCCGTTATACTTTGGCACGTTTGAGAGAAAGAATCTGCTGACTACTCCTTACAGACTTGGAAATGCACTCACAATGCACTATCTATCTGGAGCTATATTCGGTGCAGGTCAGTATTTTATAGAACTGTTTTTGGTCCTTACGAAGCCAAATTCCAATCTAGTGTTGAGAACAAATAACAGCTGTAAAATACTAATTTTCGAAGTATAATTTGAACTTCTTTACTTGACAGGATGGGTCGTCGGGTCGCTTGAAATTCTTGGATCGCCTGGAGGACTTGCGCAAGCTTTAGGATGCGGTCTCAGAGATTTTGTCTCATTGCCATTTCAAGGGCTCTTACAAGGACCATGGGGTTTCGTAGTTGGCGTAACACACGGATCTGCTAGTCTAATGAAACATGTCACTGCAGGTATTCATGGAAACGCAGATTTGTGTGATAATGGTCAAACAAACGAAAACGCCTAAGAGCGATGTATCATTTTTAACAAACAACTTATCTCGAGTATCCATATTTTTGTTCTATGTTCTCAGGCACAGTGAATTCTGTCACTAAGCTAGCGTCTAGTGTAGCAAGGAATTTGGATCGGTTGACCCTAGATGTGGAGCATCTTCAGCGTCAAGAGGAATCTCGTAGAACGCGGCCCCAAGGAATGGCACAGGGTCTTTATCAGGGACTTACAGGCTTCGGGATGAGTCTTCTAGGTAATCTGTTTATACATAAAAAGAGCAGTTGCAATAATGTAAAAAAAAAATTCTTCATGTGCTCATAATCTATTTATCTCTTTCAAACAAACATTCGTATACTAAATAAAGATATCGTTTTCCCATAGCTGCTGTAGCAGGATTAGCACATCATCCTCTACAGCAAGTATGGTCCGGGGAAGCAACTACTAGAGGTCTTGTAACGGGTGTAGGACTTGGACTGGTTGGAGTAGTAACTAAGCCTTTAAGTGGCGCTGCCGAGCTTGTTGCTCTCACTGGTCAAGGATTGTTACAGGGTGCTGGATGGAATTCTTTGCCTTCAGTGAGTAAATTTGCTAATTATATAAATCTCAAGATATTCTAACATTTCCAACATTTTTGCAGCCACGACAAAGACCAGTTGTACAATACTCAGGTAGCGGTAACAACGCCCCTATCAAATATGCGTGGCGTCTAATGCCATTATTGATAGCAGGCCATGATAACATTTTACATATAATAAACGCAGACCACGTCATTCATCAGGGCAGCAATGAAGCAGTATCCTTGGTTTTGACAAGGCAACTTTTGGTAGTAGTAAACATTGCCGAAGATAGCACGGAGAAGGTATTCACACTAAACGAACTCACGAGTGTTGATCACCCGTCGGATACGACAATGCTTTGTTTGCAGTGTCCTCCAGCTGTGACACAGCCAGCAGCTCCTTCATCCCCTCGGGAATACCGCGAGGTATGATTATTATTTAATAGTTAAAATTGTGAGAGAAGACAATTGATCCTATTTTATTTTATTCTACAACATAAAAGCCGGTTGGATTTCTTGTAACAAGTTAATTATTATAACTTTTCAGATGGACCAAGAGATGAGGGCCAGAGTTGAGGAATATGTACGGACTAGTAGTACAGGATTGGCCAGTTTGCCGACTGATAGTGACGCGCAATCTGATAGCTCGGAACACATAATGCCTCCTGCTGATAACACCATAACATTCTATGTTGCACCTGATTCAAGAAATTATTTTTTGTCTCTTTTAAATGCAGCCAAACGACAAAGCCAAGGAAAAGGTTTTCAAGTTTTGTAAAAAAAACTTGATTGAGTATCAGAAGTATTACTGGCTGACATATCTGGTAATTGATTTGGTCCTTTGTGGAACCAATGATTAGAAGAAAGTTCTAATTTATAAATATGTAATTTATTGAACATTATTTGGGATGTAAATTTGTAGAAATATTTGAAAAATTGTCAGAACGTATGACCAAAAAATTGTTGTAATATATTGTATGAAAAAGAAGAAACAGTGGCCTGAATAGGTTCTTACTTGTATTTCCGCATTGCTATATTTGATCAGACAATAATCTACCAAAGAAAAGTACGTTCACCACGCGTCTTCTATAATTCCAAAACTAAAATTACTAAAAAGAGATGGTTAATTTTACCATAATTGATTTTTCAAATTATCATATTTCAAGATCAAGACACATATTCCGTCAATAACTGGAGCTATAATAATTTATATTAATCAGAAAGCGGATAGGAAATCATATAATGTTCATAACAACCAATCCTGGTACTTGAAAAGCCAAACATATTTCATGAGTGGAAAAAACCTATTATTTGTTGCACATCTGCAACACAAACTCTTCCCAAGGCAAGAATGTGTTCTCAATGAAACTACGCTTTCTTGGTCTGCAGCTCTTAGGGTATATAGCGTGAGTTTTCTCCAGAATTTATTGGGAATGTGCATCTACGCCCCTAAGAGACCCGAAAGAAAATTTACCCTGTATAATGCAATACATCAATAGAATAGATATTTTTATACCTATGGTAAGTGCGCGACAACACAAACCAGAAACCTCCTAATCGTAAAGTATTTTTAGCTTGTTAAATACTTATCCCGTGATAATCACTGCAAGTAATTTATACTTACCAATTATTATTATGACGATTAAATTAAGTTTCGTGTAAATAAATTGCAGAAATTCGGCTGCGAATTGTTCGATTGCAGAAATATGCCAAATCGTTTGATTTATTTTTATAGAATATTGTCTTGTTTCAACGACAATAGGTCAAATCAGACAAAGCAGCCAAATTGTATAACTGAAATAAAAGATTAAGATTTTTGTTTATTTGTTAACTATCTGCATGTAAAATTTGTGTATTCATAAATTTATGGAAAATCAATATACGGTGATGGCTATAATGTACAGCATAAATGCTTGACCTTGCTTCTTATATTTGGGATATAATTAATGCAATAAATAAATAAATAAATAAATAAATCAGTATTTATAAAATTATATCTATTTGTGTTTGACGCAACACTGTAACTGAATATCTAGTTATATTGTTCTTATGCTTAGATTTTGAATAATTTATTGTGGATTAGGGTGAAAATAAATCAATTTTAATATACATGAAAATTTGTATTGAAAATCTCAACAATCATTTTCTAAACTAATTACATTACAGCTCGTATGATTGATTTAATCATTCGTGGATCCTTTTTGGATCACTAGTTTTGTATGGTACGCCACAGTACCGGCATTGTAAGATTTTTAACGATGTAAGTACTTTTCTACAAACAATATGTGTACACGGTAGTTTATATAGTACACTACTCGTGCAACATGTACAACTTCTTGGTACTTGGGGTGCCCCACAAGTTTCTGGTTTACCAAATCGTTTGAGGCTTGACAAAACATTCCTAACATTCAATTCTAAGTCTCCATCGATCTCACTGCACCTATTTCCAACATAATCATCCTCAACTTCAATATTATTCCCAGTAGTGACCAGTTTTGCGAATTTATTATATTTACTTAGTTCACATTCGATGAAATCTGCGGACTGTTTTTCACAAGTTACCACAACCGGTAATTTATGCTGACTCTGTGTTACAGCCTGTGGAATCTTTCGCTTCAATGTGAAGTTTGATTTAACTTTTACAATCTTTGCACTATTTCTAGACTTGTTATCGTCACAACCGATTTCTGTAATATTTAATATTTTATTATGCCCCTGGAGTTGCACTCTCTTGCACCCCAACGTTCTTGGTAATTTTTTTATTTCATCCACGTTGCTATTTTCTAAGAGGAATTTGTCTATCCTCATTTTAAGAGCAGTTGCAACCGCAGGCCTACAGGTATTTCCAAATGGAATACCAGTGAATGGATCCGACGGCGAGCGTCCCCATATAGCTTCGTTTTGCTCATGCCTTTCCAAAGTGAATTGGTCTATGATTTTTCCACTAGGCAGCACAATTGGTTGCACCATTATCTCATAGGTGATAGGGTCTAGGAAATCCTCTGGTATCTCCAGAGAGCAGGTACTCTTTTTTCTGAAAAAATAAAACTAAACTGAAATCACATTCCAATCTACGGTCTATTAGGAGGGTAAAGACGTTACTTACAATGTATCGACATCGTCATCTAATAACTGAGGCTCTGCAATCTTCCTTGTCGTAATTGGATATGGGCTATGCTGTTGCGTCCACAAAGCATTAACTCCAGCAATCACGTCTCTTCCACAACAACGTGATACTCTTCCCCAAACTTCTATCCTCCCTATTGCTGGAACCGAGTTTTCTGTCTTTATTATACATAGTCTGAGATTAGTCGCCTTGTTTACGGCCGGCTGGTCATAGATCTTGATGTAACGTTGTAAGAAACCAGGAGGTAGAGAGGTCAGTGTCTCACTGATGTCTCTTCTGTAGAAAATCACTCCAGTCTCGTTATTTGTCAAATATGCATTTGACAGTGTCGTGTACGGTATGCCGGTGTCGGCGGTTGATTTAGCTAACAACTGGAATCCCGAAGATTTTTGAGAGCCAACTGTAGGCCAGATTATTACGCGACTTATTTGGACATTGCAAATGAAGGTTAGATCAATATTTATCGGAGGTTTTATACAAGAGTAAGCCAAAAATCCTTGGGACGATTCAGAAACAAGATTCTTTACGTCGTACCCTTCGGTGCTGATGGTGCTGCAAGTGGCCTCTGGTCTCAGACATGGATGACAGAAGTTTAAGAGCATTTTATCTCGAGATTGGAACCAGTGAAAATAACATTGTCAGTGTAGCAGAGTTCTTTCGTACATTTTATACTTTTAGAGCACGCAAGGCAGTACCGATTGCTTTTGTTGGTTAAGGGCCCGTTTATCGAATAATTTGGAGAATAACGATTAGCTTGGGGTTAGATAACACTTAGTCCAATATAAAATAACAAGTACACTTCCCAGATAAAAAGTAATAGAAGTATTGAGCCGATTACAGATGCATATAGATCATTATTTTTATGACAGATCACTATTTTTGTCAGATCAGAAAGAAGGAATGATATCGGCAATATATTAACCTCTATCCTTGACTTGTCTATCACGATGAGTAAATAATTCGCTTATTTCAAGCTTTACCTGTAAGTTTATCGATCAAAAATGTACTTGACAACTTATTAACCACATAGAATAACGCGCATAACCTAAATCTTCTTGTGGCTGTGTTCCAATTGGTAAGTGTGCACACTCGTACCCTCGTACTCTCGTGCCCTCGTACACTCGTACACTCGCGCACTTGCTTTTCTACCATGTGGTTCGGATTTTTCATGGTAGAGGGCACTCTCCTAAACCGTAGGTATACGGCAATATAAAGGTGCCTTTTCACTACGTCGCGCGTCGCTCATCGCTCCGATTCAGCGACAAATGGGTAACGTGAGGGTAGTAAATATCGCCACGATAAATTTGATCCATGGCTGGGTGGATTTCACGAACACAATCCAGTCTTTTCGTATCAAGTCGGATACTCCTCGTGCTACTAGCGAAGTGAACGAACTGTTTTATGAAGTATAAAAATAACAAAAGAATCTGGCGTAAAAAACGAGTTGTTAGTGCAAGTTGTACAAGTGTAAATCGGGAAAAGCGTGGTATATCATGATTACTGACGAATTGCGTATAGCTGTCTGGATGGTTACAAATCGTATATTCCAAAGGAATCTGGAAATGGAAAGGAGACACGCAGCTAGAACACACATGTATTGTTCGCTGCTGTTGCGATTATTGCAGCAAAATCATGAAGAGGTGAGGTTATAATACGTACTAAGAATCACTAGACTGAGTAAAGTCACGTTACCTAAGCTAACTGAGGCTTGTTTTCACGATGCAGTTTAATGCAGAATCATTTTCCTAAAATTTCCAGAGAACCTTGTATTGTCAGGCGATTGTTGGGTACAACGAACGACTGTTAGGAGCTCTACTGAGGGGCGATCGAAACCCAACTAAGGAGCATTTAAGAGTTACGCCGCAGAGCGTTTACAGACTTGCTGAATTGTGTAGGCGGGATCACAAGCGGTCCGGTTGGTGTATCGAACTCGAAGTGAGTATTGTATTTGTTTGAATATGATTTGATTACACCTGCTTATTCATATGAGTGAACAATTTGTTCAAACAGACATGAAATAGTCACTCATTACTTTTTTTTTTGTTATTTTCTAGACAATCACCTTCCTGTTTTGGCTAGCTTGTGGTACATCGTACAGAGTTGTTTCCTTCAGCTTCGATATCCCACGGTCAACTGTTTTTCGCATAGTCCATAAATTTTTGGACTTAGTTATTGCCATTTTACCCGAAGTTGTGCGACTACCATCCGAAGAAAGACTGCCAAATATCGGTGAAGCATTTGGTAGGAAAGCAAACAGCGCTGTATTCAGGCAGTGTGTTGGAGCCATCGACGGGTGCCACGTTCGCATCCTTTGTCCTATCAATTTGCATGATCAATATTACAACCGCAAACAGTTCTACTCTATAAATTTACAAGGCGTAGTTGACGATTCGGGGTTGTTTATAGATATTGTAAGCGGATTCCCTGGCTCTGTTCATGATAGTCGAGTTTTTAGGAACAGCGCATTATTTCAGAATAGTCTGTATCCTCCAGAAGGGTACTTCATAATAGGTGATAGTGGCTATCCGTGTAGACGACACCCTGTAAGCATCATTACACCTTACAAAGCACCTCTCACTGCAGAGAAGAGAGCATTCAATCGTGCGCTCAGCAGAGCAAGGATAGTAGTTGAAAAAGCGTTCGGTCTCCTGAAGGTACGATGGCGAATAATATTTACAAAAGCTCTGGAAGTGAAAATCGAAACTGCGATCAAAGTTATAGCAGCTTGCATAGTAATGCACAATATTTGTATTACACAAGGTGACATTATTCGAATCAACGAAGATCACCTATTAGAACCACTTCCTCCACGACGTGTTCCCCGCGAAGAACAGCACGGGAACGACTTACGTGACTTATTCCTACGACTATTTACAATTGAACAAGCACAAATGTTTCAATAATCGACGTTTCCATTATGGGGTGCTGTCTAATACACTGGAATTGGTATTGTTTCGCTATACTCAAATACTGCCATTTGATTTTGAATAATTTCTGTGATCAACCTAAACTGTGAAATAATGACTAATGTGGCTACTGAGACACATCGTATGCGTTTTTACTTATTAAATAAACTGGGTTTTTTATGCCGCAAGGCTTTTTCCCAAAATTGAAGTCTCATTCATTCACCTGAAATCCATCTTAACCACTATAATCTTAAAGCTAGAATGAAACTAGATCCCCGAGCCGCCTAGGGCGACGGAATCCCACAAAACATTGTAATAAAAAGAAGTACTTTGAAAAAAACTATATTTATGTATTAATATTATATTCTTCTACAACTAGTTTCACACGATATCACAAGAACTGTCCCAAAAAGTAATAAATTAACTAGCAAAGCTCGCTAGTAGGGTCTTAGTAGCTAGGATCTTAGTAGCGAGCGTCGCAAGTTAGGATCTTATTCTGAGGAGCGATCAACGCACGTAGTACAGTAATGTTCATTAATGGGTTCGCGGTGACTAACTGTTTTTTTCGGACTTTTCGGGATACGATCAAATAAAATAGTATTATATAATTTTTATAAGGGGTCATGATTATTATTATTATAATTTTGGCCATCGGCACATGAAATACGACTAGAATGGAGTTTCGTTTCCGAGAAAGTCAGAAAAAAAAGTTAGCCACCGCGAACCCATTAATGAACATTACTGTACAATGTCAATTATCACATCTATATTGCATTTCAATACATAATAGAATCACTGGCTTATAAGTTAAACATGGTTGAATATATTACACTTTTATTTCTTTGAGAGAAATTCTCGCAGAACCTCTAAGAGGTCTTCTTCAATTTTTCGGGCCTGTTTTCGATCGCGGTCCTGTTTACCGAGATCTTCGGTAACTATTTTCATCAGGTCTGTAATGGCATCTGTGTTTTTTGAAGCAGGACGCCTTCTTTTCTTACTTGATTCTGGGTGGTCAACGCATGATAAGTAAGGTACCGAGGAAGATGTAGGTTGGGGTGAATAGGAAGAAGACTGTTGGGGAGAGTAAGAAGGAGATGGACGGGGAGAGTAGGATGGTGATGGCAGGGAAGAGCAGGAAGGTGATGGCTGAGGGGAGTAGGAAGTAGATGGCTGAGGAGAGTAGGAAGGAGATGGCTGAGGGGAGTAGGAAGGAGATGGCCGAGGGGAGTAGGATGTAGATGGCTGGGGAGAGTAGGGAAACGGAAATGAAGAAGGTGATGGAGCCGAAGATGAAGACGGCCCGGAAAGCATTGCACCCTCAGAAGATAGCAGATCTTCCGGCAAAGTACGATCACACATGGAGCGATCAGACACTGAAGTTAGTCGAGTTTGATTAGGTGATGCCGCAGTTTGAGTTGGAGTAAACGACTGTATCAACAAGAGAGGGTTCATTGTGTGTCGGCTTGACATGAACTTGTTCATTAGGGCAAAATAGGGCCAGTTATGGGCTCCATGCGACCGTTCTTCCAACCCACTTCCTGTTGGAGGAACCATTATTTTTTTATATTTTATCTGCAGATTTTCCCATTTTTTTTTACACTGGAGCGCACTAGCACCGCATCTTAATTGGGTCGCCACGATTTCCCAACCACTACTACTGGACCCACGCTTACCGGTGAATAAATGGTTCAACGATGACCTTGTTTTTATTAAACCAATAACGTCGTCAGGTTTCCCTGGAAAATGAAAAAAATGATCACAGACTTTTGAGGATATCCTGTAATCCCGCGATTTTCGGGTACATATAGGGGTAATTCTCGGTCAAGTATCATAGATTCATAAATTTGAGTATATAAGATTTATAGGCAGCGAGATTCACTAATAGGTGTGTACACGTGTCTGTGCCGATACTATCACCATACGTCCCCCTAGAATACCCTCACGAAAATGTTCCGAAATTTTAACACGTTCCAGTAATATTTCAGAATGTGAAGAACATCATCGATTCTCTAGATTGAGTTCATTTATTCGAAAGGGAGAAGAACGTAATCGATTTCCAGGTTTTGTCAGAATTATTCACAGATGTGTAATGCAAATTTATTAGAAAATATAATCACAATCACTCTTTTCTTTACCCTGGCCACGGTGACATACGAGTTACTTTGAAAAAAATGTATTTGTATGAGAATTGATACGTGCCTTACCCAAATATTTCTTTACGGCTGTTTGTCGAACATGCTGACATGAGCATATTAGAATGGTTCAGAATAAATGTAAAAGTCAACTGTACTTACAGACATATATTGGTACGTCATGTTCATTCATATCCATTGTTTAGATGGTTGATTTCTTCTTCCTTTTTGTTACCTTAAATGTTTCGTTCACTAGTAGCACGAGGAGTATCCGACTTGATACGAAAAGACTGAATTGTGTTCGTGAAATCCACCCAGCCATGGATCAAATTTATCGTGGCGATATTTACTACCCTCACGTTACCCATTTGTCGCTGAATCGGAGCGATGAGCGACGCGCGACGTAGTGAAAAGGCACCTTTATATTGCCGTATACCTACGGTTTAGGAGAGTGCCCTCTACCATGAAAAATCCGAACCACATGGTAGAAAAGCAAGTGCGCGAGTGTACGAGTGTACGAGGGCACGAGAGTACGAGGGTACGAGTGTGCACACTTACCAATTGGAACACAGCCTGTACTTCCAAAATATCAATGAAGCGTAGAAAGTGAATTGTCATTGGCGGATAGTAAGCCATTCGTCTTCTCCTCAACCAATTACAGTTCTTCATTTTTACGCTATAGTTTTTTCTTGTTTCACGTTCATTCTTCAAATCCTACCTGGCGGCGCCGAGGTGAAGCTCTTTTGGAATTTCTTTAAAGAATTCTTAAAGAGTCCTTCAAATTGACTTAAAGTAAGCTTTAAATAAATTAAAGGGGATGTACGACTGCAATAAACTCAATTTAAGGTTTGTGCTTACTCTCGAATTTAAGTACTTTTAATCTCTAAATGCATATGTCAAACCCGAGGACTTTTTTCATGCAAATTTCACGATTTTAAAGTCTTACAGTAACTTAGGATACGAATAATTGTGCTTATTGGTTAAACATGACATCCGCAGTCTCGATTTTACGCATGTTTGAATGAAACTGGAATTAATGCGGTATATGAATTACGTTCAGAACATGTTACAAGGAGAGCAGTGTTGTTTAATTATAGCATAAAAGTTGATGATTTAAAAGGTATAGATTTAAATTAATCGTCGAATCTTGGCTTGCAGTTTAATTTTCAAGAAAGCTATAATCCTGAATCTCTGTAATTAGTACACCTGATTCTTAGCCACTGCAACCGGTTTAAAAAAAATAGACAGCAGAACAAGATGTTTCAGAAAAAGCATTGGATATGCTTAGATTATTCAAATCCGTTTCCCAAAATCCGAAGTAAGTCAAGGATATCAAATTCTTGATTATTTAACTATTTCTAAAAAAAAGGGTTACTGAAATTCTCCATAATTATGTACACAATTATGTACCATCTCGCGGGTGAAATGACGAAGTACTTTTGCCGGAAACATTGATACGCCTTATCATGTGCAACCCCCATACCATTCTAATCTGAGAATGGTATTATGCAAGTTTTAAAACTGATTTCACGTTTTGAAACACACACGTCATGATTTTCATTGCAGCCGACATTTTTCAGATACTGCGCTGCAAGAATACACATTTCAACAATAAGAAAATAGATCAGCTATAAAGTGAAATATGTCAAATTCAAAACTAATGTTAGAAAGAATATGAAAAACTCATCCAACAATAACGCACACATTCTTCATTAAGATGAATTCATTTATTTTACATAATTACGCACTATACCGTTCTATGATCGAATCATATCATCAGTTTACAATAAACTGATTTGCTTGCAAAAACATGGCAAATAATTATACAAAACGAAATAAAATACAGATTTCAAACGTAAAAATCATCAGCTTTTCCTTATGACCAGATCATAGAATAATTCTTCTTTGAATCACCATGCTTTTTTCCAAGTAATCTCACTCCCTTCATCATTCTAGATAGTCGGGAAGACATGTTGACATTAGTGGGGTCTATCTCTGTTCTTCTTTCCAATACGTGCACCTTTCTTAGCACCTGATATTATATTCTTGAATCTTCCTGCATTTTTGATCTTCTTGCTGTAAAAATATACATTTTCTCACTTTACCTCTAATATTTCTAATAATTACTTACATTAAATTGAAGATCATATTCATTTTGGCAGCGAGTGATATGATAGCAATAACCATACTAACCGTTTATTTAAAGCAGATCGCGTCAGAGGCACATACGCATAAGGATCAGGTTTTCCTTTCTTTTTAACATCTCCTTTTGCTTTCTTTGCAGAGTATTCACTGCCAGGATTGTTCTTTGATGTATTCGTAGCAATTGGCCTATGTATACCTGATCCACCAGCTGTAAAAATAATTGTTTTTTACAGATAATATAATCAAATTATGGTAGCAATTGTAGATCTTCGGTCTTTATAAGAGTGAAATAAACCATAGAATGTCTATGAAATAATACCTTGATACTTCATTGCGGGGCGACCTGTGCGTATACTGGTAGTATCTGAGTCGGCACTAACTTTTCGTTTCCGGCCAGTCTTTAATGCTGATACTGTTGATTTCGTGTCTTCGTCATCTAAAAAAAACAGATTTTGAAAAGATTGTTGCAGATTTTGTAATACCTGGCTACTTAGCTAGGTGATCAAGATACATGCTTCTGATCAATATCATGAGATTGATACATCCGCTTCTAAATTGTTTGTAAACTATACTATGGAGTATCAAGTCTAGGCAAACTGCATGTATGACACATAATTCTTACCAGTCTCATTTTCAGAGTCAGTACCAATGAAAGGCAATTTTTTTCGCTTCTTCTCAGTGTCACTATCACCACCATCATCCATAATAATTAAACGCCCATCCCCAGCTAGTTTAAAGCCATGATCCTTAGACTTTTCTTTGGATAAAGTCGAGACCAGGGCCCCAGGCTGTGTTGCTAAGGTAAAAAAACCATTTTTTTGATTACTCAGAATCAATAACTACAAATGATTAAGATATCCTCCAATATATCCTCCAAATAGGTGTCTGTAATATGATATTTCTTACCGGCAGTAACAATTCTGATGCGATTTTATAATACGGAGCACAAACATACCAATAATATTCTTAGCTGCACCAGCATCCACAAAGTCCACAATATTTTCTTCGTTCTCTTGGATCCATGCTTTTCTTCTTGGCTTCTGTTTCTGACCTCGAGTAGACTCGCCTGTCTCCATATCCTCGAAATCGTCGTCACTGTCTGCCAAAATTTCTTCGACACTAAACATGGATAAAATGGCTTTAATATAAATATTCAATTCCTACTTTAAAAAAAAAGCAGCCAAAAAAGTTTCCACCAAATGCTTATTTTATGTTCATTAGTCGGGCCTAAAAAATGTAACATGGATTTTGCCCATCGTAACTTACGTTTTTGGTCTAGCTTTAACATTGAACTCCTCATCATCTGTACCATCTTGAGTCGTATTTCCAAGTTTCCTCTGCTCCTTCATTTTTTGCTTTCTTGCTTGTATTTTTCGTAGATTGTTGATTCTTTTGAGCATAATTTTATCCGACGATGGTACCATTTCTGCTATTAGATCTGCCCCGTATTTCCTTATAAGTTTAACAAGCACGTCACGGAATTTTTGGCGAAAATGTCTTCTACAATCGTCTGTCATATCGCAAAGAGCTTTCACCTAGAATATACATGAACATTTGGCAATCATCAATTAGACACGATCTATTTATGGTCTAGTAACACAAGGAAAAAAAACTTTATCTGACTTACAATACTGGGTAACATGGGTGCAATCGTGGGCGAAGGCATGATAGAGAGATAAACCTTGATGTAAGAAATTGCTGATAATGCTATTTCTCGAGTAGGTGAAGTTACCAAAATGCAAGCATGCTCTAGAATTTGTTTCACTGTATCTAGTCCTAACGAACCTGTAGAAATTTTTTATGTATCATTAGTTTTACCTATAATACATCATTTTAGATAGTTTATGAATTTTCGATTTCATAGCATAGTCCTCACCATTATAATTGAATGTAACAGAAGCAAGTGCAAGTAAAGTAGCACTACAAAGTGACGGAGCTCCAGCAAGACCCGCTATCAACATTTCAATGTATTTTTCGATACTTTGTGTATTTTGAAGTAGCTGCTCAGCAATGGTGTTCAGTAAACGATATGCAGATGCTCGACATTTTTCATTCACTTCCTTAATGCATAGAACGGCTTCAGGGACTATAGATTTTAATAGTTTTGTCTGTTCTAGTTGAGGCTGTGATTTCACAAGATGCTCCAAACATCGAAGTCGAGCCTAATGTGTACATATTTAGTTAGATATTTGTATCAACACAAATTTCTTGTCCATATCAACCTTGCATATCATAAATGAGTGCAAAATAAAAAGATTCGTTTTGAATTCACTTCTTATAAAGTAACAAATGGCAATGAAATGATGAAATTCTTCTAATAAAATATAACAATGATTTAAGTGTACGTTATTATCGAAAAAGTAAATAGAATCCAGACCCCTTTGCTACTCGCAGCAGTAGAAGATAAAGAATTCAAGAGCAGTTTTTGAATAGCATGTCTATTCTGTTGGACAAATTCTTTACAGGCCTCTTTTTCACTGCTACATATTTCTTCTAAGAACCTAAAATAATACCAGAATTTACCAATTTAGTTTGTTTCACTCAAAAATTAGCAATGTTCCAGCAAACGAAGCATTTGTAAAAACAACTTCTAACATTTGAACAAATATATTCCAATTTTTTTGGGAATCAATGAGTTTCATGTTTTGTTGCTGACTAAATTATTATCTGCAACATAGAAATATAAAAGGACTATTACCTATATGCTTTCTTCTGCTCTTTCGGATTTTTTGTATCTGTTAGTACAGGAACAAATTCTTTGTAAACAGCGAGAAGCCTTTCACCATCTGTATGACATGCTAATACTCTAATTAAGTCCAAGATACTTTCTTTGACGAAGCTTTCAATATCAGAAGATTGTAGTCTTTCTAGAGCACGATCAAACAGCTCAGCTGCTAATTCTTTACTACTGATCGTCAGGTACATCTGTCATAATATAACACACATTGAATAAGATTTCAATAGCTCAAGTTGTAACATGACTCTTGAGTCATATGCTGTAATTTGTAGGAATATATGAGAGACATGGGAATAGAGTTTTCAGAAGTTGCTTACCTTAATAGTTTCTAAAGCTGCAAGTCGTTGTCCTTCTTCATCTGAGCCGTTTGGCTTACTTGTGTAGAGATTGAACAATAAAGGGAGGAAGTTTTTAGCAAACTTAGCCAACTCTGCAATGTCCTCTTGATTACTGTCCTCGGTTGCTCTTGTTATAAGTTTTCGCAGTGAAGCCATAACTGATAACCTGAGGTCTTTTCTTTCACTTATAGCAGTACCCAAGATTCGAGCTATGTTCTGTGGATACAAATATACATTAAATATCATGAGGGATTATTATTTTGGAAAATAATCAATCATCGAATTCATTTTGTAGTCTATAGAAATATTAAACAACAAATTACAGGTACATATCTGGGCAGTTGTTACTATATTAGAAGGCATGCGGTATTCAACACAGATATTAGTTTCTTACCTTAAAACTGTCTTTTGTATCATCCGGTTTGTTACAAAAATTGGGAAGCAAAGCCCAGATCTGAGATGTGAGTAGCTGGTAACTATGGGCACCAATTCCATCATTCTTGGACTTTAAAGCAATGGATTTCTGTCTGAAACCATGTACGATATAATTCCGTGATTCAACCTCGGTCATTCTCAGAACTTAATTGAAAATTATGAGAAAGAATACTTACTCGCACATGGTGGCTAGTGGAAGTAACGATTTTATAAAGTATGAAAGCGGGGCTTCACTGATGTGTTCTTTCAGTGTTGGTAGGAGCCAGCTTCTGTTCAAATCAACGCTTTTTTCGGATGTCTGAATTTACAAACATAATATCTGGGTATGTAATACAAGTCGATTGCAATTGCATAATCTATGATTAGAAGATGTATGAATTTTACCTGCAGTGGAATTGTGTTCAGAACCACTTCGGGGCCCATTGACTTAATAGCAGATCCAACAGCGAACTCAACTTCTGCATTGTATGTAAATTTATAAGAATCCCTTAGCTCTGCCAACGCTACTAATATTCCCACCAACTGATCTTTGCAAGTTTTTCCTGCAATCTGTAAGTAAAGGGAAAAAATTTGGTGCATATTCTCATTCGACTATTCTGTCTATAATAATATTTCAGTTGTATTTTATTAGTCCACTATATCCCTACCTGAAAAATAACGGCAAGCAAATGAAGAACGTGATGCCATGCAGAGTGATATTGGTACTTCATACCTTGCTGCACCAGTTGGATTGTTTTAGATATTGTGGACCTGTACCTATTTAACAAATGAAGAAATCGCAATAAGAAAACTATTCAACTGTGAAAAAGATATCATTCCAAAGATATATTATGCATAGAAATTTATTCAGAATTGAGAAAACCAATCTCTTGATAGACTATCAGCCTAAACTGTTCTAAAAATCTCAAAGTAAGGTCACAATCATCCACTTACTTTTTCTCGTTCTGTTCAGATTCACACAGCGGTGCAGCACAGACCTGCAGAAGTGTTTTGATGGTGTGTGATGCACTTGTTAATACTTCAGATCTTTCAGACAACCAAAGATTTGTACACTTTTCCAGAATTCTAGGTAAATTGGCAGCACACAGGGGCAGAGAATTTCTGGGGGAATCAAAGAAATCTAGTAAGACAGTATAAAAATCAAGACTATTAATTTTGGGTCTAAACAAATTGATGAATGGAATGAATCTCAGACTAAAAGTCATCTCTCTATCGAGCAAGAGAACATCTATTCTGTCAAATTTCAAACACTTCACATAGCTATGAGTTTCGAAGGAAATTTTCTCATTCCTCGGAATATAACAAATTCAAATTGACGTCGCTAGTCCAAGAACAAAAGATCACTTACGCTACGAGATTACAATGCGCCTCTTGCATTACAGCTAGCCAGGCTAAAGTGGGTTGCGTATCTCCTGGCGCTGGTTGATAATCGTAAAGAGCATTAATTATCTGAGCATTCAGAATAGGAGGCAAAGTTGCCTCCGAAGGTCTTGATACAAACAAACTGTGGAACGTTTGGAGGCAACAAGATGTGACTAGCACGTTATTCAACGTCATAATTTTTAGTAGTCCCTCGCAAACGGCCTGCAAGAAAAATTATAGTGTAACAAAAGATGACTCTATATTCAAGCTCGATTAACTAAAGTATCGGGTGTACCTTAACATGAGATTTTGGAAGCTGATGTAAGACTTCTCTAAGCATGGTAAGAATGTGCAAAGTTGTTGTTATTCCACCTGGTTGCCCGGCCATTTCTAGTTGGGCAAGACAATGTTTTGCGACTTGTGGTGCAGCTGGATGATATGCGGGTGGATTTTCAACTTTCATTATATCACTGCCTAGAAATTTCAATATAATACATGATAAGTAAACTAGCTTCTTTCCTAAGAAAGGCATATAAAATCTGAGGAGGAAATCGCCAGTTTCATGGTGTGATGTCAATTTTGAAAATATTCAATGGCAGAAGGTAAAAATTTTTGAGCACTGGAAAGTATGATCTATCATACGGTCTCTCGTTTTTACCTTTAAGAATTGAACATATCGCATGCTGGGCAGCCTTTCGTACTTTCGGCTTTGAGTGGATGGTAAATGCTATTATTGCATCCAGTACTCGCGTAGTAGATGAACTCGACCATACTGCTGCCTCTTGGGACCTCAATAATATTGAAAGACAACCGATGCACTGCAATATTGATTGAAAACAGTTTGGTGAAATCATATATCAGTCTCACTAAGTATGAAGTTAATTCATGTTCAACAGCAGCAGACATTATTAATACTAATCGGCCTTGCTTTTGTCAGACTTATCATTGTGTCAACTATTTAATTATTAGCTCTAACGTACAGTTCGTAGAATGAGAAAATTATCGCTAGTAGCGTATTTTGTCAATATCTGTAGAAAGGTTTGACTAGCTTGACTGAACTGCAATCTAAGCACGTTTCTCGGCACTGTCTTGAGACCCATTCCCAGTAGCGAGATCACAGCTGCGACTGATTCCTCCGTCTCTGTTGCTTCTAGCGTTGTCATCTGTTGAAGTGCCATATTTTTTTTAATAAAAGTCTCACACATAACAGCAGTAGTCCAGGAGTTTAACTTTGTCATTCAGTTAAATAAAATGATTCAATGATTAAATGCTTCTGCTTTTTGAATCATGTCATATTCTGCTAGAAGGACACCAAATATTGAATCTATTTCAATATTAAACGTCATAAATTTACCAAAGCTGCGTAATATTCAGTAGAAGATTCCGTTCCTCCATTCTGTTTTATGACTTCGGTAACTGCGGCTAAAACTGCCAACATTTCTTTATGTATGGCTGAACTTGGTTGGAAACCACTCAAGAATCTGAAAAAGAAATTCACAGAATAATCAATGTATTTAGAGAGAATTTCTGTTTTGCTCCAATTCCAAGAAGTTTTCTGCATTTGAAGAAACCTTCGAGATTTACCTGCCGAAAGAGATGTTCGAACAGCTACTCCAATCACTGGCAAATGTGTCAAAAGTCTTAAAGGTAGTCGCTTCAGTTCCTGCATCATCATCTACATCAATCTTTTGAGTATTCACATGTGTTCCTTGTACAGCATCGTGTTTGTGAAGGGCATCCGAAGTTAGGCCACTGGAAGCTTTAGGATAAATTTATAAATCTACTGGATGGACAATAAGAATAATCGAAGAAAATGTCGATATAGTGTTTTGGACATGTGTCAAACTGCGGTAACTGTATTTACCGAAATGCTTCGAAGAAATTCTTACCGAAATTTTCTTGGAAAAATCTGGTTCGCGCTTGGTCTCTATGTTTTTTCGTTTCAGGGTTAGAACTGGAACTTTGTCCCTTCGCCCACCTTTTAGCTTTCTTACGACTCCCCAATCTTGGTTTTATTTTGCCCATTTTATAATTTATGTATATTGTTTACAACTAATTCTACTAGTTTCCACGACACGGGTAGCAAGTGTGATCGAATTTTTTGAGGTTATGTATCGTACGTCGGAGCAGACACATGTGGACAAATTTATAAGCTAACCTCAAAATTGCGATCATTGACTGAAGAATATAAAGGTGACCGTGCTCATGATTATTATCGAACCTGCTCGACGGTGACCAAGCGCGAGCTACTGCCCTCTTATTGTCGACATCGGTAATGCTTCAAAATGTTCCGTCGCTTTTGTTTTGATACAAATGCGACACAGGGACAAAGTTGTTATTGGTCGCATTAAACAGAAGTAACCGATAGCTTTGTGTTGATCGGTTACTTTGCGTATGAAAATTGACGCGAAAGAAAAACGACAATGGACTAATTTGGTAAATTCAAAGTCAAATACTTCTGCAGCCTTTTGTTCTCGCCTTCAAGTTCACCGCACACAGAGTCGTCAATTGCCGGCTCACAGTATTTTTGAATGCGGAGGTCGCGATCTTTCGTATTCATAAATAGGTGCAATTCTGAAAAACCGCAGCGCTGTCTGTGACGCAAAAACCGGAAAAAAAAGTGTTAAATGTGAAGTGAAGGCTAAGGAAAATAAAACGAATATTATCAGTCATAACCATGGTTCGGGGTTCTGTAGTAAACCTGTAATTTGGCAGATACCGAAATGCCTAGATACGAGCAAGCATTTTGCGAGGTCTGCTCACTCGCAGATTCTAAAAAAATAACGGATCGAAAGGTACTTTTCAAATGATATAACACTTATTACAATAATAACATTCAATTTGTCGCAAAAATTGTGGGAAGATGAATATTTAGAATCTGATCAACAAGTTTAGAAATCAAAACACCATACCTTTCTGTTAACCGGCAAAAACATTATTTTATTAGGATATACGGGGTCAAGAATGATACATTTAATCAATTTGCGTCACGTCGATGTTATAATGTTCTGTCAAGAAACTTGAATCTTATAAAAAAGGAAATAATAATTTATTTCGTATTTTTATCACCTGCAGTATTGACTGTAGTACATAATTGTTATCCAAACTTTAACATGTATTTAATTTTTCTCTTACAGAAATGTATTACAAAATTAAAAGAGTTGTACGATAGCGCAGAAGCTATTGGAGAACTTCATGCAAATTCAAAGAACAGAAAAGGACCGGGAACCAAATGGACTGCAATAATGTATTCTGTACACAAAGTGTTAGTAAATGTGAGTATTTGAAAACTAAATTGTATGGAAAAATTTTATTGGACAAAAATCTAAACTTGTACTTGCATATATTTTTTTACCTACTAAGTGACCACATAGTATTCAATTTTGTGTTCATTGGAATATTATAGAATGTTTGATTCTTTGCTTAAATATTTAATAGCAAAGGGTTACAGCGTAAATAATGCTGTCCCAGTTACTTTAATGTAAATTTAAAAAAGTAGTCGCTGGGTTATTAACAACTAGATAAGTAATATTGTTACATATCTGCTTTTGTTACACAGGAAGCAGACCGCTTGATGCCCATGGATGATAAGCGAGCTTTGGCTTCAACGTCAAAGTCATTACGTGCTAAAGATAATAAAGACTCGTTTAACAGGAGTAATTACTCCATGACTATGTTGGATACGATTAAGAAAGCAAACAGTTCAGAAATACTCCTGAAATGTGAGGATCTAGTGTCGCCAGTCCTCGAAATTTTTGCCTCAAGCAAATACGTTGATTATCAAAAAACGTATCTCACTATTTTGATAAACCAAATACTTACTGTTAAACAATATCAGACTGAAATGAAACCCATTCATTGGAAAGAATTGTTAAAGCTTTCCATCTCGTTGTATGAAAAAGTGAATCCCTCCATTGACCAAAGTTTAATTTTGAAAGCCATCTGTAAGATAGTAAAACACGGTTGCACACAATCGCATCTTACTCTATACTTGAAGAAGATTTTCCCGTTCTTAGGTATTAAATAAGTACAAAATATTTATTCATTGCTACATTAATGCGGATACTAATTTAAATATCTTTCATTCATATTATTGCTTACCATTCGTCTAACAAAGTATTTATGGCGCTATGAATCACGACTCCAGGTCCAGGTATCACTGATAATGATTCCGTCAATTTGCATTCATATACCATTCATATACCATTCCTACTTAAAATTGAAAAAATTTTATTAATTGAAGAATTGCTAAAGTGAACTTGCATAATTAATTCGATACAGAATTTTTTAAATACCATGGATCGAATACAAAATATAGCAGAGTAGACCTCAAGTGCGCCTTATTATACTCATAACATCACGCAGCACTATGAACTAATGAACATCTCAATTTTACAGTTAAAGTCTTCAATGACGCAAAATCTGATCCCAGAAATCTTTCCGAAAATACTTTCAAACTAGCAAACGCTGTATGTCAAGCTGTCGGTCCAGAGAGTAGAGTAGCTGTTTGTGGGTTTGGAGAGACTGTCTTACGATCTGCAATAGATTTGTATAGTAGCTGTGCCAAATATGATTGGATCCTACTCATAGTCCGGGCTCACCATCCTGGGGGTGTATCAAAAAACGATGATGCTTCCTGTGCTTGCGATTCAGAAGAGTGGGATAATATTTTGCGATTAATTTATTGCATGGTTATAAACGAATACAAATCAGAGTTCGCTTCCGAAAGCTTTGTTCAACTAGCCTGCGAAGGTAATATTGATCTGTGCTCGCACTATTTTTGAATATATTTCGATGTATGATTTTGTTGAGTCAGAAGTACCATATTATTCATTCACAGTCTCGTGGCAATTAAAAGATGATGGTACATGCATCGACGATGATATACGTTTGGATGAAAGCTGTTTTGAGCGGCCTTTGAAACGCAGACGAACTATGATAGGTATTGAAGGGATGATCGATGTCCTAACTGCTACTCCACTTAAAGAATCCAAACTTTCAATACAAATTCTTATTGCATTGATAACACAATATCCTCAGTCCGTCAAGGAAAGCAATTTCCTTCCGCTTATGGAATATTTAATCGATTATCTAAACACGTGCAGAGATGAAGATATTATGGATCAATTATGGGAACTAGGACGAGTCATGCTACAACTTGAAAGCAAACTTGCAATCAATTTTATAGAAAATAATGGAATAAAATTGACTTGGGAAAAGATATGGAACATTACTTTGAGGTACATATGAAACTTATTTGTAAAAAATAATTATATTAGTGAAATAAGCTGTATTCATACATTGTATGTTTGCTTCAGGTCAGTCAGCACAAACAAATACGAAGAACGAGTTCACCAACTCTTACAGTCTCTTATAAGCCATAAAAAAGTTACCGATTCTAACGCTTTTCTGAACTTATATCTTCAAGATACTGTTAGATGGTCAACATCGAGCGTTTATACTTTGCTGATTTTTTGCAAACACAACATAATACAAGATTATGTAGGCCCGTCATCTCATGAAATTGGCTTTACATCGGATAATAATGTGCCAGTAAAAGTACGTCTGTTAAAATGGGTCTTAGCTGTTCCCAAAGATGAATGGAATGCTCAGTTTCCTATCGAAGATATTTGCGAATTACTTGTTGGTTTAACATTGAAATCTGGGTGCAATATCGACCAAAGTAATATTGGGAACACTCCACATCGATCAAGGCTAGAAAGGGCAGATACTGAATCTGAGAATGATGATTCCTCAGGCTACAAGAAACTGCGATATGGTCTTACAAGTATAGAAGATACTCACTTGATGACAGAATTCGAAGGCAGTTTGTTTAACGAAGTTGATACAAAAAGTATTCCAAATTGCAAGATCGCCAAAGACAATGTTTTGTATGCTAGAGAAAATCGCGATCTGCTAATAAGGAAGTTGATTAAGAAAAACACTCTGATAAGCGAAACGGAACCCAAAGATTTTCTCATTGTAAAGACTGCAGTAATTGCCAAAGTATTCTCAAACCTGAAACAGTTGAATATAGCTCCGGAAAATATTAATGAATCATTTGGTAGTATTGTTAAAAATTCTTTGCAAGATATATCGCTATCGGTTGAGGAAATTTCGAATTCTAAGAAGAAACTGAAAGGAAATTATCTCATGAACATTCTGGAAGCCCTGTACCTGTTCTATAAAACACCTTATGACAATGATACAGCTGACATTATCCGATCATCAACCGAAGCCAATATGTTGAAGAACATTTTGTTACTAACAGATATTGCAAATCTGCATAGAACAGATGGTGAATTAGAAATGGGTGATAGCAACACGAGTGTTGCTTATATTAAAAATATGGACGATTTGTCGGACAGGCACAGGCTTTGTAAGACAAAGGATCAGTTTCAGCAAACTGACTCCTCGTCAGACCTGAATAATGTGAGAATGCGAGCTTGTACAATATTAGCAACATTCTGTTGCATGTTAAATGGTAGAGCCATGTCTAACACACAACAAAATTTACAGATAGCTCTTTTGAATCCGGACAATTATGATCCAACACAACTATTTGATTTCAGAATGGCCATAACAGTCATAGAGTCATTGACAGATTGTGAGGTTTCATCATTTTCGGGAAATGTTATCGATAGTGTGTTGAAACTTTTGCAGCAGTTGTGTCGCAGTTGGCATAAGGATGAGGAAGCTGCGAAGAACATTCTCAATATTCTGTCTAAACTGTTAGTACACTTAGGCTCAGTCGGTACCGATATACAGCGACAAAATTCACTGCTTATTCTCCGCGTTTTTCACCGATCGCTTCAAGAAAATAAATACGGGCCAATGGTATACACGGCTTTTATCCGATGTCTTGAAACAATTGCAAAAATCGATCCTGTTTTTGCTTGGACGAAGTGGCCGAATGCTTCCGCTACGACACCTGTCATTCAAGACCTTTTACTGTACATTCAAAGTCCATTTCACACCGTTCGTCTCAAGGCCAGAAACTGCTTGCATATATTATTTGCCTCAAAAGATGTGAATCTTCAATGGTTGACAGAGTTCTTTACCACACTGAAGGCCATAACAAACGGCTTGTTCCTTCTCCAAGGAGAACACGAAGAGAAAGTCAGGGAAGATGAAAGGAGAAATCGAATGGCCAGTGCTTTGCATATGATGGCTGTTGTCATTTCTTCCAGTGCTATTTTTCGCAGCGAAGCATTGCTCTTCATGTTACAACTTATTGTAGACAAAAACGTCCGTTCCGATAGTGTAAAAAAGGTTTTAGAAAGAGTCAGCATTTCCTTAGGGATCAGGGATTCTAACTTTCTCATCGGAAATAATTTAAATTACCTTCTGACGAACTGGCTGGAAAAAACGTATACTTTACACCAGTTTCCTGTAGCCGTAGTTCAATGTGCAACTGAGCAGGAGTTTTGCCAAAAGTATATAGATATTGTCGTACCTATTCTCATTCAGAAAGGAGACTTGAAAGGGGCGCACAATCTTTGTAATGAACTTGGAATGTCGTTTAAAGATGTAATTGAGAATTGTTTTCCTCGCCTTATCTCATGGATATTACCATGTATTTCTGCAGACCCATCCGTACCACTTGCTGAAATTAGTGTCACTGATATTCATCGTGCGACTGATGTTTTCAATCAGTTAAATTTGAAGCAAAACTATTTTCAAACGGTCCAAGAAATATCTATATTACTTGAAGCTAACTTGAAGAGCGTTATACTCACTATGATCAAACGTTTACATGACGAAGAACATTCCATGCAGTTCTTGACCATCGCAGTCAATTATCCATCCTCTGATCCACCCCATTTAAGGCATGAAGATATTGAACGAAGTTTCAAATACCTTGAAGATAAAATCATTGGAACAGGACAGTCCTTGCTGTATCTTCTTGCCACCACTCATCAGCATGTACTACAAAAAGTTTTATTGAATCTGAAATGCAGTGTTCATGAAGTAATTTCGGTCGAGCATAAACTGAAGGCCTTACATCAATACGTATATTTCTCTATGATGATATTGGAAAAAATACACCATGATTACTTTGATGATATGTCAGTGTACGTTGTCAGAGATATTTGTCACACCATGGTTTACTTCGTGAAGGAAGGCTGTGACTCTATATCTCAAGCATCTTGCAGCTACTTTTATCATTTCCTAAAACTAATTTTACCCAAGAGACATGCGGAAATCAATCGCAATCTGAGACTGATAGTGGCCAGTATGATACCAATTGTTAAAGCTGGTAAAACTACACATGCCTGTGATATAATCACGTTCCTTATTGCTAAGCAAAATGATGTACTGGGACAGGCTATTGAAAGACTAGATTCGTTTCCCATGGATAAGGTCTTCCAGCAAGTTCGACAAATACAGTGTAGTTTGAAGGACAAAATGGGACAGAAACAGAGCTTCGAAAATGAGATCCAACATTTTCTAAATACAAGAGGCGAGAGCACAGAATATTGCAGCACCACAGAACTTGAACATTTACAGGAACAGTTATCAATGAGGAAGAAAGAGTTAAGAGAAATGTACCAAAACCTTGAATCCACGCACATATTTTCAGAAGATTGTGCTTCAAGCATATTGCATCAATTGATTTGCGCCTTGGTAAAGTTAACAACATCCTCCGATCCGGACATTTCACTTAGAGCAGCAAAATGCTTAGGTGAAATAGGTTCGGCTGATTTATCAACAATGATCCTGCAGCCTGAAAGGAATCACTCAAAAAAATTATCAGATGCGATGCTACTCTTCACCTACAGAGTGGTTGTCCTTTTATCAAACCTTTTGATCCATCCTGATGTGAAACTTTGTACCTCGACTTCGGAAGCATTGTACATTATTGCCGCCTCCTTTTGGGGTCAAAAAATATACTTGAAAAAAAATCTAAATGATTTATCTGCTCTCATCGGAGGATCCGAAGAGCTACTGAGAATCGAATACATCAGACCATTTATTATTAAACCAAGCCAAACAAAAGATACTAATGCGATTGATAAGACAAAGTTCAATAACTGCGTAAGCATGAACCAAGAATTGTGGATTGGAAAATTGAACACTACCCACAGGGCTTGGATAACAAACATCACATCCAACATTTTGGATTGCTTCAACGGCTCATACTTGAAAAACTTGATTCCAGTTTGTAAATCGGACGTATCTTTTTGTGAAAAAATCTTACCGTGGATTATCCACTTGGTAGTTAATACAGAGAAAAAATTGAACACAAAGATATACGAGAACATAAATTTGTTTTTTAATTATCACTTTTCGAACAGCAAAGAGCTTAAACAAAATTTATCCCCGAATGGGTTGCCCAAAAATATATGTTTCAATCACAAGTCGGTACAGTGCATGCTGAACGTTGTGGACTTCATCAGATCTCAGTCTCAAGACAATTGTCAGTTTGAATTAAACTACTTGCATATAGCAAAAGCTGCTCAGTATTGTTCGGCTTATTTTACTTCGGTGCTTTATGCTGAGTTATGGTGCGAAAAATTTCTTAGGGCGTGCCCAACAATCGACTATTTGCCCATCGACTACATTTGTGAAACTGAACCTGAAAACGGAAGGGCTTTGCAAGAGATTCTTAAAGAAGCATGCATCAAAATCGGTGATCCAGATGCTATCTATGGTTGCGGGTCATCCTACTTTGAAAATCCATCTGCTAAAATAGAACATTACGTTCAGCTTCGTAAATGGGATAAAGTACTGCTTGCCCATGATATAGAACTGTCGCTTGGCAACAAAACTGCTACTAAAGGTGCGCAAAGATTTAAAATGTATAAAAAAACGTATTGGTTGTAAAAAATACGAATTATAATAATTAACTGTTTTCACAATTTTCATTCTATTCATTTATTTGATGATAGGTTTGCTTGATGCGCTGCAACATTCTGGTCTTCAATATTTATTGAGTGCTTTTGTCAAGAGTATCGACAAAGGAGGAGGGGATGTAGATAGCAATTATCGTTACGAATGTGCGTGGCGTTTGTCTGATTGGAATATACCAACGACTCAAGAAATGATGAATTCGCAACAGAATAGCTGTGTTGGTTCTCAAAATATAGTCAGCACTGATTATTCCCTGTTTCATTATCACGCACTCAAATCATTCCATGAATTTGACACCGACGGTTTAAAATCCAGCCTGGATAGTGCGCGAGTAAGCGTTATCAAAACCCTGCGCAATATCAGTTTGGGTAAGAAATTACATGAGTCTACTTATCAAGTATAAATGTGATGGACTCTGTAACTTTGAATTGAATTATTCTTCAGAGAGCTGTAAGACAATATATCCGGCTTTATCTCAACTTCAGATGTTGCGTGAAATTGAAGAAATATATTTCGCAAAGCCCGATACATATAACTTAATTATCGAAAAATGGAGCAGTCAAGATTCTATCGGAGTTAATGACTTTGAATATATTGAACCAATTCTATCACAACGAGCAATACTGTTACAAGCTAAAGCAGTAAATGATAATCAAGTTATCAAAGATGCTCTTGTTGATACATATTTACAAGTAACCGAATTATCTAAGAAAGACGGATACTTTCAAATGGCTGCCAGAGCATTAGGTTTGTAGAATTTCGATCACGCATGCATTTATAACTTCAAAAAAGGATTTTTCAAATATGATTATTAACTTGACTTCACCCATTTTTTTTACATATATTGCATACTTTAGTTCATTGAGATATTTTTTTGCTAAATAGGTAGTCTAGCAAAGCAGGTACAATTACCGGAAGAACTAGCAGACATATTACAATATCAAGAAGCAATGTTATCCTGGATGCGCGGAGACCAGGAACTTGGTCGACATCTGTTACGCAACTTGATAGTTAAATGCTCTCTAAGTCCACATATTCATGTAAAAGCCTTGACAGTCTATGGAAATTGGATGGCTGAAACAAAATCAGAAAATCCTCAAGTAATGATACACATTACATTTAATGATTTTAGAGAAAAATTGTTACATTTGTTAGGCTGAAATTTGTGTTTTACAATACATAAAAACGTGAAATTACATACGTGCACTTCTACTAATCGAAAAAGTAGTTTACTTAAAACATTATCTCAAAGATAGTTGACCATTTGTTATGTTTCATACAGAAAGTGATCGAGAAATATTATTTAACTGCTCTGAAGTGTAGTAAAACGATTAGAAATCCAACAAAGAATGACAAGAAGAACTTGTTAGATACTCAGGCTGCAGTAGCTCAATTTGCCGATACTCAATACCAGCAGATACTCACTTATATAAGATCTCCACAATTTGAAAGCTTCAAGGAGTGCATTGCTTACTCCACAGAGACCGCTGGAAAGTTGTTTGAGAACTCAAAAGACTCAGATGAGAAACGAGCTGCAATAATTAATAGAAAACAGAGCAGTAATGATATGGCAGAGTTGGAAAATATTGAAAGAGAAAAAAATATGTACTTGCTGTTGGCACTGGAGTAAATAATGGTTTCAGACTTTTAAAAATAGTAAGATATAAATTAAATTCATCTAATTCCAACCATTCTCACAGGCATTACATCTCTGCTCTGCAACAAGGCGAGGATCACAACCTTTTGGTATTCAGACTTGTATCTCTATGGCTGGATAATATGCATCATGAAGAATTAAACCAACTTCTACAAAAACGATTGAATGAACTTCCGTCTTATAAATTTGTTCTGCTTGTGCCACAACTAGCACCACATATAACAAATACAGAGGACGTATTTTCAACCCAGATTTATCACCTGTTGAAAAGATGTGCCCTAGAACATCCTCACCATACTTTGCCGGTGCTGTTATCATTGATGAACTTACACAAAGATTATGAATTTCACAAAGGTAAAAAGAAGCCAACTAGTGAACCGCGGGTTTTGGGGGCAATAAAATTGATCGAAGCGCTCAAGGCTACTAATATCAAACCCATTATAGTGGAAATGCACAAACTAGCATGTTCGTTGATTATGTTAGCAAATTTTCAAACTGCCAAAAGCAACTCCAAAAGTAAGTATGTCAAGCAAGAAAGAAATTTACATATGATTAATCAGAATGTAATATTTTCTTACCATATTTCAAATTTTGATTCAGTGAACCCTGTGCCAAACCATGCTCAGTCTATCTTGCAAATCAAGAACTTCAAGCATACTATGGTACCAACATTGTCAATTGATATAAAACCGAGCAAGAAGTATGATCAAGTTATTAGCGTACATCAATATCTCACTACTTTTGAACTTGTTGGAGGTGTAAATGCACCAAAGAAAGTAGTTTGTATCGGAACTGACGGGATAAAGAGAAGTCAATTAGTCAAGGTAAAGTCAACTATGTAAATGAATAATCCAATACACCTACATAGAAAAACATGGTCTGAGTAATTTACTTATTTTTTTAAAATCAAAATACCAATTGTTACAGTTGTATTACAGTTGTACATCGTAAAATATAAATGCGAATGACTTTCTACCTTCTTGTGCATTGTTTTTCAGGGCAGAGATGATTTAAGACAGGATGCAGTAATGCAACAAGTATTTACTGTTATGAATATGCTGCTTAGAACGAGCAAAGAAGCTAAGAAACGAAAACTCAACGTCAGGACGTATAAGGTTTGTTAAATGATCAACGTAAGTGTATGGAGAAGAATGGTCGAATATAAAATAGTTAAGGAATTGAGAATGCGAGTTTTCCATATAGTTCATTACTTTTGTAAATTATCTTATATTCAATGTTTTTCCTGCAAATATCCTCTAACAAGTTTTTGTCACAAAGAATTATGTTGGATTACCAAAAAATGTCGTTTCGTGTATTATTTGAATGCAAAAGCGATCAGTCCACTTGAAGCATCTATTAGAGATTCATGCTTGACCACAGATCTTGGGAGGCTGAATGCTAGACTGGGAATAACATATTTTGGTGCATTACTTTGGAAGTACGGTATTAATCTTGTTGACGTTTTGTAGGTGGTACCTCTCACCCAAAGATGCGGAATCTTGGAATGGTGTGACAACACAATGCCGATCAGTGTAATTCTGGAGGGATGTAGTGGGCATATGGGGCTTCATCAGAAATATTATCCTGACGATTATACACCGAAACAGTGTAGAGAGCGTATGGCGGTAAGATGAAAGGTCAAACCATTTCATTGTCATCTTAATTATAATTTATAATGATATAGAATAGCTGTATTTTACTAAAGAGAGCCAGCCCTGCCTGAAAACATTTACAATAGTGATACATTCATGAAAATTTTCAGCATGGTGTTTCGCTGAAAAATACGAATTTAAACGAAGGTGATATAATGCGCATTGCTAAGCACATGTTCTTTTTTGTCTTTACCACTTGCAGATGGTAGCCATGAGATCAAACGAAGAGAAACTGAAAAAATTTATAGATTGCTGTAAGCATCTCCATCCAGTTTTTCACTACTTTTTCGTAGAAAGTTTCTCATCACCTGAAATTTGGTTTGAAAGAAGATTAGCCTATGTGCACAGGTAGGCAAACGCCATATTCTTCCAGGCCTCAGAATCTGAATACTTCTAACTACTTAGGAATAAAACTGTTCATTAATTATCTGATCATAGACATAAATATTTATATGCTCCATTCTCAGTGTGGCAACGACTTCAATAATAGGCTACATCTTGGGCTTGGGAGACAGACATGTGAACAATATTCTACTCGACAAAGCAACGGCTGAAGTAATTCATATCGACTTTGGTAAGTCGAGTCACTAGTGATTGAGTATTACCGATTTGTTTTGAAATATCCTTTCACACATTTAATGATTTTTATCGAACTTTTACATTTATATGCATAAGGCGGCTATCTATTGAGATCCACAATTTAGTACATCATGCAACCTTTGATATGGCAGTCTTTTTGAAAAGAACAAAAATCATAGATTTTTCATTGAACGAACATCTGGTTTTGAATATTTGCCAGTACAATGAAGTTGTAACAAACTAAAAATGCAAATAGCTTGCATTGAGTTTTCCATATCCTTTCAATGCAAGAATTATTGACAACATTGCACTACCTAATTTTGATAGGTATTGCCTTTGAGCAAGGTAAAGTGTTGCCGACCCCCGAAACAGTGCCTTTCCGATTAACCAGAGATATCGAAGCTGCAATGGGAGTGTCAGGTGTAGAAGGTGTCTTGAGGCGGAGTTGTGAGGAAACTATGGTTGTGCTCCGTAATCACAGAGAGGTCATTATAACACTTCTGCAAGTACTTTTGTACGATCCCCTATTTTCTTGGGCGATTACTCCAGCCAAGGCGTACAGTCTTCAAAAAGGCAAAATACAAGGATCTTCTGAGGGTCGAGAAGGTATGCACTTCTAAAAATTATTTACAGATTCTATCCGTAGACTAGCCTAAGGTGACTGTAGTTCATACCTTTAAACGAACAAGGTCTGATCTGATACAATGATAAATATTTTGCAGCCTCTGGAGAAACAAACAAATTTGCCGAGAGAGCACTTTTACGATTAGACCAGAAGTTACGAGGGACAGAAGAGGGTTCGGCATCTAGCATTGCTGGGCAGATAGAAAAGTTGATTCAAGAGGCTCGTGATCCGGCTAATCTGTCTCGTTTGTATCCCGGATGGCAACCCTACTTATAATTTGTGATTTTATCTAAATCACGAAATATTTTTATTTGTTTTATTAAGTTTTTTTTATTCACTATGCAAGGCTACATTCTTTGAACTGTTCACTATCATTACATAGTCAACAAACTCAGTGCTAGATCAACTGAGGTTCGAATACCTATTGTGATACTTTTAATCTTTATAATATATATTTTTAATCATTTTTATCCAAAGCAATACATAGTATTTCGTTTGTCCGAAACTGTATATGAAGCTGCAGGCAAGTCTTCTTTCTGTTCATCGGCCTTATCATATTCCACACTGTATTATGAACCTATGACCAATATTACACATTAATTATATCTGCCGTATGTGATTTATTTGAGTACATCAAAGCCTTGCCTTTAACAAACACTGTGCGTTCCAAGTAAACTACTCGAAAACTCTAGACGCATCGTCAAGATATGTAAATACAGAGAGGCGGTCACAGTGAATTTTTTCTCATAGTTTTGGACAAATAACATACTTTTAATTATCTAATATTAAGACAGATATTTAGGTATAACAACAGATATAGTTTTGATAAACATATTGTTGCTTCTAAATTGTCAGTTATGTGTATCATATATATTGTTCGAAACAATTGGTGATAGATATGACCATAACGAAGCAAAATAATTATAAATAAAACGAAACTCAAGTCTCTAATCTGGAATTTAATAATAAAATGCAGTGCCCTGACGGTAGTGGAAGTTTTAGTATGTATACCTTCTGGTCGAAGAGATCCGAAACCTTCATGTACTAATAGACCTAAGGCCTAAAGGTTTAAAGCTGTTTGAGATCATATGGAAACAGATATTCGTGGGATTTTCAAAATTATATAAAATCTATCTATGAAACATTCAGAGATGTGAAGGTGTGCTGAAATTTTTGGCTGGAAAAAGTAACAGTGTACATATGTCAAGCAGACCTTTATACGTGGCTTCACGTCTTCACGAACGTCGCTAGGTATGCTTTAGTGCGTCTACCCTAGGCCAATGCTCCTTGCCCAGCGAGTGGGACCCACGGGTCCGAAATAATATCACCATCTATTGACAAGTTAGGAACTAAAAGACAAGCATAATAGGTTGGTTTTATTTTCGTTCAGAAGTGACGTCACGCCGACAGTGAATGTTGCACCAAATAGGTTTCGGAACACCCGCATAATCTTTCGCGAGATAACAGATGATACATCCACCCAAGCAATCTTTGCTCCCGACACGCTTTTGACAGAAGTTGTTATTGTGTCAGTCACCGTCGACACAGACTTATTTCTAGATAATTTTTCACTTATTCCTAAAATTCCAAATATCAACGAACTAAGATCACTCAGAAGCCTCCCAATGGAACGTAATTTAGAAAAGACTATGGACAATGTGTAAGCTGTCCAATGAAATTCTTAAAATTTAGGTTATACACACGCGTACAATACACTATATTACACACATAAAAACGCACGATGTTTTTTGCTCGCAGCACGAACGTCGAAGGTGTAATTGGATGCATTTTGGCTGATCGCCAGGGTCTGTGTTTAGGAGGTGACTTACAGCAAATTAATATTTGATCTTGAAGAGTTACCATTTGTTGATGATGTGTTACTGTTTATTGATGTGTTGAATTCACTTTATCTCTAGCCAAGGGTAGTGCTTCTGGTGAAAGCGCAGGTCTAATAGCAGCAATTGCTGACGAGGTGGCAAAATTGGAACCTGAATCTCAGCCACCTGTTATTGCCTTAGAAAGTGACAACCGGTGCGTTTTGAAGTCAATGTTACTATAAGTTTAAAAAAAATCAATCATCTTTTACAGAATCTGTTTTCCATAATCTATTAATGATTTCAGGCAATGCATTATTCAGCGCCAAGGACCCATAGTCGGGGCAATTTACAAAGCCATCTCACCTTAAAATATGATCATATTGAAATCAATACTTATCTATGGTTTTGCCTTCGATGAATTTCAATTCAAAATCATATAACGTATACCTGCTATATCTCAAAGTCTTCAAGCTATTGTATTGCTCTTATATGATATTCAATTTCCTGCAGCAGTGCAACAAAATTAACTAAAGAGTATTCCAATCTATTTGAGAATATTTTAGGTACAAATTTACCAATTTGAAAGTTTTATATTTGTACCTACAAGTGTAAAATGATAACACTGACGGGAGAAAGGTTGATTTGAAATGAAGATAATTTTATTTCGTTCTATTCACACGTATTTGTATATCATAAATTTTATATTATAAATAATAAATAATGATTCATTGGTCAGTCACTTTTTCTATGTTCATTTCGCCTGTCACGCCATTTATTCATGCCGAGTTGAATCAAGTCTTGATGCTCATAAAACCATGACGCCATTACGAGCGAGAACATTATTATTCCAATGATTAAATGGATCAATTTTTCATCGGGAAAGAAGTATGCCTGAAAATATAAGAATGGCTTAGCTTCTTTATCTCTGAATATTTTATGAACTGAAGGCTCCATCTAATATGAATAGCATGGCAATCTTACCTGTGAGGCTTTCGTAACAATTGCTGCGAGTATCAAGCACCCAACAAATATTGGTTTTGGTACAAGTCCTAATAAAGGTGTATATTTGGTATCTTTGTGTCTTCTTTCAATGAATCTTGTTGAATGTAAGATTCTCAGAGCCATGTTTACACAATTTCCAAAAATGAAACCAACTGGTCCCAACCAAGAAACCAGAAAGTATGACACTACTAGAAATGCTACAGACTCGTAGATCATAATATAATTATTTCTGTCGATGGTTCTGCTGTCTGCAGTGGCATTGGTATAACACTCTGTAACTCCGTTTATTCCTAACAATAATACTGCAAGGCAATGTGATCTTAGTAATAATACAGGCAAATATGTTGTTAGCTTTGACCCTCCATACAAAAAGAGTAATAGCGATGAATAAGATTGACCGAACACCAGAACAACTAACCCAATTGATGTCACAACTGAGCACAGTTGCATTAGAACTGTAACACTCTCCTGCACTTTCACCTAAAATACAAATATAGTTTATTGAAGTTTTTGTACAGTTATAAGAGATGAAATTTACTTCTGGATTACTTTCAATCAAAATGTCAAATGGAAGAATGAGGCAGTAAATTAGTTACTACATCTTCATTCAATGAGATACATGACATCAAATGAATGATTTAATATAGAATGAAAGTATTTGTCTTACCACATTTTGCTCAGCTATTGGCTTATCTCTCTTGACCATTTGTGTGAAATAAAAGTAGCCACTATCCTCTATTGGACGGAATATGAATCTGGCTGCTAGAGAGCCCAGATTGTTAACAATTTCATACGTACCCTTCAATAAAAAAGAATGTTCCCTGTATTAATCAGCCAATCAACCACTGACGCCGTTTAAAGCCGTTTATTCAAATACCTGTTCTGCGAATGTCAAAATAGGCATAATAGTCATAATCAATCTTTCACCCTCGGTCAAAATTTGTTTTAAAACTCCTTGTCGAAAAAAGCTCCAGGTCAGTATGGATAATTTTTTGTCTAGCAACGAACCCTGCAAATTCAGAAGATGTGTAAGGTTTAAGTGTACACTGATTTATGCTGAATAGACAAAAATCTTACCGAATTATCCAATTGCCCTGGTAAAAAATCTCTTATTGATTTGAATGGAAATTCTGTTCTTACAGACTCATCAACACTATCTCTCACGGTAAATTTCTGCTTATCTTTCGACATGTTTAATTTGGTAATGTAAAAATGGAAATAAGCGTAGTGGCTTGTGGTGTAAAAAATTGCTGCAACGAGTTGTGCCACGCCAAAGGCGAACAATGCATTCTCTGGTTGGTAAAGTATCAGAGGCACAAAAGTAAGAGTACGGATTGCTATCATAATTGTATCTAGAATTACCTGTAACCAAATAAATTTCCTGTCAATCTTCTTGCTAGTAGGTACGTAATTTCATATAATCGACAAAAGGTAATGCTCTTACTTTTAGTCTCACAAATAAAAAAGCACTTGCGACTAGCTGAACAATCAATGAAGAAAGTTCGATAATGCAGGAAACGGCTACCGCCAAGACCGCGAATGTATAGTATGGTGGTAATGTCTCAGATGGCAATAATATGAACAACCATGTATATCCAAACAGTAGTGACATGAGTACACATATTGGAACACTAAAAAATGGTTGAAAATTATGAAATAAAGTCTTTAGGGACTCGACTAACAAATTCATAACGAGAGGTGGTCATTTCTCAGAAATGTTAAGTCCAAATCGTTTGATAATGATGAGTGCTAATTTAGAGTAAAGAACTAACGTCACCCATAACAAATTAACAACTTGTGCCCAGTTGTGCTCAGCTGTGTTTGTCAGACATGCTTTCATGAATGGTTCGCGTGACAGAAATAGAATCATAGATTCTAGTAGCAGCAGCCTCACATTCATTACGCCAAGCACAGCTTGGCCTACGTGTCGTACGACAAACGCATTCAAAACGAACGTCACACAGCGACATAGTATCTGTAAAAAATTTAACAATCTAATCATCATATTGTTTCTGATTATGCATGTCTAGAATCATCAAGTTGGCGTTTTATAAGAACCCGTCTTCAGACTGAACATAATCACATTGCAATATTTTTCTTTAACGAAATGCGCAACTTTTCTCAGCAATACTTCAAGGTCATATTTGAATAACTGGCATTAGTATTGAAAGATATAGAAATAAAATAAAAATAGAAAATGTGAAAGGCGTGTTTAAAGAATCATTTCTTCCAAAGTACTCTGACCAGAAACATATTTACAGTTCAGACAAGAGCTACAAGTCCACCGAGCTTACTAACATGTCGATTTTTTATTTGATATAACTGACTAAATCATAATTATTTGCGATAAGTGAAGGTGGGTGAAAATTTCAACCACAACTTCACTTCTCTATGAATCAGCTGTGTTGAAACTTTTTTTTCACTTTTTAAGGCTTATGATGAAGATAAAAATCATACCTTCCAGCACAGTATTCGTAAAAAAATAAGCATAACTTCAGGTACAAATGCCAGCTATACAAATATGACATCAAAAATGTGCAGGATGGGGCATCGCCCTAAGGGTTTCAATTGAAAAATAGAAAATTAATTTATCAATTAGCTTTTTTCGTTCATAAGTTGTGGTTGGAAAACTTGTTAACTAACTAATCATATTGAACGGCTAATTAATTTATTATAACAAGTATAATTTAAAGCTTTGAAGCTAAGCATTAAAATGACAGTATGTTGCAGCCGACACATGGTAAAAGTTAGTAGTGAATTTAAATAATGAAATGACAACATTACCTGAAATATAATATTAAAAGATGCATTTTCTAAGCTACTCTTCAATATATTAGGTGCCATTTCAAGTCGTACTTTGAACTAACAATAAATTTCAATTTTACAATACGTAGGCTATTTTTTTTTTTAGGTTATGTAAGAGATGAGATACTCAAAATAAGCATGAAATTATTTACTGTTATTGATAAATAATTTTTTCGGTTGGCCTATCGGTACGAATAATAATAACGTGTCTGTCAGAAGGCCTTTCATATTGACGGGTACTATTCTTTCAAATAACTAGCAGTTATCGCATTATTTGACACTTCCATATTTCTAATCGTCTGCACGCAGCTGCTTCGCGTGCTGGAGTCACATGCATACGTGTGCGTATATGAAATTGCACATGTAGGGATGGGCTGTAGGATTTAGAATCCCGGCGAAGTTTGGAACATCGTGAAATTTAAAAAAATATCAATGTGCAATATTTTTATGAATAGATTAAAGAGCCATCCAAATAAATCTGAAAAAAAACTATTTGAACTACTACTGCGAACAGTATAATTCATCAATTTAAATAAGTGAAAGTGTAAAGTGTATATAACAGGAATTTCGTGATAAAAACTATACACTTTCACTTACTCTAATTGATGAATTATACTGTTCTCAGTTCTCAATTATATGACAATATCGCTGTATCAGTAATTGTACGATATATTCGTTTTTAATAATTTCTCAGAGCTAAGAATCGAACACAATATCCCAGTCTATAATTAGAACACAAAATCAAGTTATTTAAATAATGAAATTCGAACTTTCCGATAGTTAATTCAGCAATTAGAGTACAAGTAAAATTCCCGAATACACATTTCTATACCGTTTAAAGAAATCGTGAATTATCCTTTAAATGTTATGTGAATATAATTGAATTACCAAAATTCTATACCTACACTGAATAACAAGTTAAATTACGAAGAATGTAATTTGCTCAGTAAGTAAGATCACGCGGCTCTCTTGACTGTATGGGGAGGCCGAGGTTTTCTACTACAATAACCCTTATGACTAAGTTTGTACTAATTTTATTTATATAATTTGCATTACATTATCTCAATTGGTAATGTATTCGGTTTATTTCTAAGAAATAATAACATCGTTAAGAATATCGACGCAATCAATTATGAATAACGTTTGTCAATTGTAAAAGGTAAACGTTGAATAAATAGTTTATAATTAAGCATCGTCGTCATTGTCGCTTATTTGCATGCTCATGGCGGCTGTACTGTGATGAAATGTGCGCTTGTTCGAATACCCAGTAGCAGGCTGGCACTCATACATCTTTCGATTTTCCATATAACGACGATAATTGTTTTCACGCTTTCGGCGCTGTTCTTCAGCTTGCTGTCGCATCTTTTCAGGATTCACGTGGGTAGTGACCATGTGCCTTGTTAATGAACTCATGAACTTGTAGGTGATGCCGCACACGTCGCAAGATAGCGCTTCGTCATTTGTTCCCTGCTGATAATTTACATCGATACGTTTAGATATTATATTCCATGAAATTATTAAATGCAGCTAATCTTTCTCTATCAGGGGTAATATATGAATTTTTAATCTCACCTTAGCCATCAACCAATATCAAATGAAGTTATATATTTGAAGTTATAATTTTTTATCATTTCATACAATATCTCAAAGGGGAAACAACCGTTGGTACATACCTGCTGATGTACCATCATATGACGTTGCAAATTATTGAGACGATTGAATTCCCGTCCGCAAACTTCGCAATCGAATTTCCGTTCAGGATCATGATTCTTCTTATGTAGAGCCAAGTCACTGGAGTGCATAAACGCCTTGTGGCAAATGTCACATGTATGAGTTCGTTGTTCTCCACCCAAATGTGACTGTTCGTGTTTTGCAAGACTTGATTTATCTAGAAAACGACGACCACAGTAGATACACGGTAGCGGACGCGACTGAGGATTGTGCAGAGTAAGATGGCGTCGTAGAGCGGTCGAACTTGGAAAGGTCTTGTGGCATTCGAGGCACTGAAATGGTCTGTCGCCTGTATGTGTCTTTCGATGACGAACCAATGAATTTTGATCTGGATACCTGGAAATGATCGAATTGGTGTAACCAAAAGCCTGGTTTTATTTTTTAAATGAGTCACCAATTTCTCAATGCTTTTGTAATGTAATGAAAAATGGAAGTAGGAAATTTCTAAAAGGGAAATTAGATTGAGATGAGCTCTATTGATATGAAATTGATTACCTTTTTGGACACAAATCGCAGGGATGATTTCTGCTAGTAAGTTCTTCCTCTCTGGCATGTTTCAGTCTGTTGTGCCTAAGTAACTGAAATGAGGTTTTAAATGATTTATTGCATGTTTCACACTTGAGATTGTCTGTTGTTGGAATGATAACTTGTGTCCTCTTTTGCCCATTCTCGTCTTCGGAGATGATTAAAGATATTGTCACAGTGTTATCCTCATTGTCTATCTCTTGTATTGTTGACACTGGCACTACAGCAGTCTAGAAAGTAACGGTAAGTACCAAGTACACCGATTAACATACTAGCTACAATAATGCTACAATTTCAATTCAAATTGCATACTGCCAAGTTAGATATGAAACATATTAATCAGTATCAACTTCCAACAAAATTGGATATATGAAAGACCAATACTTTAGTTGTAGGTCCCGGTACATAATCAACTCCAGGTATCAGTACAGCACCACCTTCAGGCTGTCTCGGGTTGCTTGCTTGTTGTACTTGATCTCGACTGTCTTGATCGTCGCTGCTGTTCTCAGCTATTGCATAATTTCCATCAGCTGTTAAGTAAACAGGTTGCAGTTTTCCGCTATCATCCTTGAAGTAAAGCTGCCCGTCTTCATCCTCGTGGAGAAATATTTGCTCCTAAGAATGATCAAAGTAATTAGATCAATGAAGCTTCGTTTAAAAATTATCATGTCATTTTATCAATTCAATTTGATAGTCTGTATAAAGTATTAATTCAATGAAGTCAATAATTCTTGAATTATGTAGTTGCATTGAAGCACAGCTTATTATTATCAAATTTATCAATTATACCGGCGACTCTTCCTCTCTATCGTCAATTTCTTCATCTTCCCTGTTACCATCTCTGGTAGTATCTTGATCGTCGATAATAATGTTATTGTATTGATAGTGGTCACCATCGCCAGCAGAGTCTCCCACATACAAGGTTTCCATATCTTCGTTTTCATAGTAAATAGTTGCCTCAGCTTGGTTTTCCTCTAGTTGCTCCATCTGTAATTAACATAATGTAGATAAAAGGTACGTTGTATTGAATTTAATGATTTATACAATGCAAAAATAATAAAGGTTCCTCACCTTTATAAAGCGTGAGCCGGCGAACCGTTCCCCTTGGTTGTGTCTAATCGAAGCAGTATTCTGCTTTTTAGAGCCAAGTACAGTGTAGACTAAATTGTTTTCAGCATTTTTAACAATTTCATGTTGAGAATCTGTGTTCTCTTCATTTTGTGAACACGATTGATCATCCTCATACCCTACAATCGATTCTTGTTCCTCTTCGTCCCAATATTCGTTTGTATTTTCATCAGCACTCGACTGTTGGCGCATTATTTTTTCTTGTGTTCGTGACCTGCTGGATTGAGACATAGATCCATGGTTCGAACTTGGCAGATGTTTCTTGCCATTCTGTGTCAGGTGTCTTTCCTCTCTATCCAATTGATTACTCGATGTATTTTTTGAGCTCCGAATTTGAGAACCACCATCCGTTTTCAGCTGTTGACCCTGATCAAACTCGTCATCTTCCCAATCCTCGTCAACATCGTACTTGTACACGACTTGCTTGCTCCTCTCACTATCACTTCCGTTCTTAAAATGATTTTTCAATTGTTTCTTAATATACTCAGATCTGGATTGAGATATTTTAACATCGAAATCTGCGATCTGTTTTGAAGACTTTTCAGAACTCTGTACTTCCCCGTCTTCGAGCACATTTTGGTCAATATTTCCTGCCTCTGTAAGGCTCAAACCCATCTGTTCATCAATTTCGTGGTCCTCAGCTCTTTGGGCTGCTTCAGCTTCCTCGGTTTCCTCAGCTTCTTCAGCTTCGTCTTCGACTTCTTCGACTTCTTCGACCTCTTCGACCTCTTCAATTTCTTCGATTTCCTCTATTATCTCAACTATTTCTTCTACCTCTTCGTTTTCGCCGTCTTCAATAACGTCAGATTCAAAAATAATTTCATCACCGGAAGTCGCCTGTTTCAGTATCTCCGCCAGCTCTTTACTGTCCGCTTCAATTGTTTCTACCTCCATTTTGTGATGTGCTTACCTGGAAGGTTCATTGGTAATTATGCTAAATAAATTCAGAGGGTGCAAAGAGAGTTTTGCTTCGAAAACTTTATAACTTTCCCAGATTTTGTAAGCAGAAAAAAATTATCTATAAATCTGACACACTCACTGCGGTATTCATGAACGTCCGTTAAATGTTAACGAGCGTTAAATTAACAGCCATTCATTAACCGGCAATTAATTGTCAGTTTTTTCATGGAATCGGCTGTTATTTTAAAGCTCGTTAACGTTTAACGGACATTCATGAATACCCCGGTCAAAGTCCAGCGCGGAGCACTAACTTGAAAGGAAGAACCGCTATGCCATAATATTCGAGCTGATATTCCTAATTTTAATTTTCTAATCAAAGTTCCTGACTTTTCTTAGTTTTTGAGGTTCATTAAGAACTCTGGACACATTCAACTAGGAGATAGTTGATTCAGGAAAACCGTTTCTGTAGCATTTGAAATACATGATTAGGTATGTTGCTAGTGAAGTGCGTGATATAATATCAGATTATAAATAAACTACAATGGGATATTAAATATGTGTAACAGATGCATGTAAAGCAGTTTCGGTAATTCCTCCGAATTACAATAATGGCTTTCCACATTTATATTTATTAAATAATATATGGGGCATGCTGCATATGGAAATAAGGCTCAGGGAGGGGCCGAAGTGTTATAAAAAATGAAAGCATGAATTTATAAACACTTTCTGAACATAGTGCAAGTATAATAACCCCATAAACAAAAGAGAAACTTCTGTTTTAAACAAATGTTTATTTCTGAACCCGGTTTTCGCCCGTCGGTACGAAACTGGCGTCTATTTATCAACGGATAACAAAATGGCTAGAGTGTTTTCGCACAGTTCGATTTCAATAATATTTTAACCAACAGTTTACAAGTACTTTTGAAAATGTTCATACTGTTATGGATAACATACCTAATTCTATCTCAGGATGAATATTGGCAGCCTAATAACAGCCAGAATAGTTTAAAAGTCAGTATTTACTCGGTCGATACGCGTCAGTATGCCTTTCTCCACAGAGTAAGAATCGCCATCTTGTTTAACAAGTGTACCCTGCAAGCCGACGCCAAACTGCGTGTTTGGCGGTCAATTCAGGGGCCTTCCTACCGCCTCTAGCCACGTACAAAAGTCACCCGAAAGAATATACCGGAGGGGGCGAAATCCTGCGCTCCTTAACCAATCAGCAAATGTTTTGTGATCAATGATCCCCATTCAGGAAAACAGTTCTTAACCTTACAGTCAGTCGGTCAGGCTCAACTGTCAGAATAATTGTCTCAAACTTACGCATAATAATAAGACACTCAGTTTACATCGTGCCTGAATATGTGGATATATTTGTTTTTGGCTCTACTTGCAAAAGTTACTTTGGTCTCTGCATCAAATGGCTTTGACTTCGGTGATACGTTGGCTCTGATTTTGGGGCTATTTCTAAGCATAATGGGTTTCTTTGCATGTATGGGTGCATATGCGCGTAAAAAAAGTCTCGATACTCTTTAGGTGATTGTTGATTATTAGTATTTTGTCGTAATTACTACATTTCTTAGAATTTATAATGGATTCTCTCATGTTGTTTTTTCAGATTCCTGAAGATGAAAAACTATAATCATGTGAATTCGTCAGTGCGCTTGAAGCATGTCAACTCTAATCCTAACGCTACAGAAATCAGCCTCGATAAAAATGTTTGAAGCGATCAATATACTAACACAATCAATGTCATTCGTGAACTCTAAACTTTGAAATTGCAACGATATGAGATTTGAATTGAACTGGTTGTAAAAATAATATAAAATACTAGTCGTTTAAGTTCTGAGAGTCGCTTATGATTCCAATAAAATCTTATAGTTTAGTGTTTTGTATCACCTGCCTGATAGAAGCCTATTGTTATAATCATAGCTTCAAATGAATGTACTTTATAAGAAAAAATGACAATTTTATATGTTTGAATAAAGTGAATAAATATTGAAAGAAAAACGAGACTTTCATCTTTTTTTTGTCTTGTTATTTTAAGATTTTTTATTCAATTTCTTGTGTTGTAGTTACAACTGATACGAGTTTATATCATTTAGCACAGACACTTTATTATAGCGTACTTGCGAAAGCACAACTATTACAATAGTAAGGTATGATGTAGGTAAGATTGTGCTCTCGTTTCATATTTACTTTACAATAATTAATAATCTATGGACTGTAGTCTGTGGATAGGGCACAAAAAAACACTACCAAAAGCACATTACAGTAAATAAACACAATTTGAGAAACTGAATTGATTAACATTCACAAAGAACCCAATTTGACTTGATAATAGAATGGATAAGTTAATCCCGTCAATTTAAAATTCCTTTGAGAGTGAATTTTATAATCGCATTGTATAGAAATGATGTTATTTGTAAATATAAATCAAATGATTTGGCTATGGAATAGCTGGTAGGGTGAAACAACTGAAATACAGATTGATGTATAGTAGAAAGCAATAATCTTAACGCTTATTCTCTGCTCTTTTAAAACAATGCAACAATAATAAATATAATAATTAATATAAGCTAAATTATAGTGAATTAGTATTAAGGTCATATTTTTCTGTCTAGGATGATTATCATGTATGCTCTATCATTTATATTAGCTGTTTTTAATAACCCGTTGAAATCAGTCTGTGTATGTATATAGGGAGTAGTGAGTTGATTGTTTTTATGGGTATGGACATGTTTATAAACTTATGCTTAAAGACTAAGTAGAAGGAACTGTCGCTTTTAAGATGTATTCGGTATAATATATATCTCGTAAGCTATTACACAAGCTAAAAATATGCCAATACATGTATTCCATGTCTCTTGATAGTATGTAACTATCTTTTGATACCAATCCAGCACTAGTTTACAGCAAATAACAGTAAACTAGACAAAAGCAATATTCATTGACAAACACACCTACCAGCCCTTTTAGAAGTCTCAACACTTGTCACAGTCATCAAAGTCTTTACTTTTCTTTATGTATTCATTTCAATATTTTTTATTACTTTATTAGGACCTACATTTGTTGTAGCTTCCACCTGCCCATTTTTACACATACCACTTTCGACGAAAAATTTCTTTTCGTTTTTGGCTTTCTTGACTATTTACCGATGAGAGTGATTATATACCAACAAACCTGGAAATTAGAGATCCACAAACATCTGCAGTACATGTACAATCTGTTTAATCGTCCTTCGATATCTACTTTTTATATTTGAGGGATAAATAGTTGAAATGATTGAATGCGTCAAAGCAATTGCATGAATCATTTTTTTAAAACAAAATCATTTTCATACTTCTAGCAATTATTTGTTAACTGTAGTACAGATCCATTCTTTTCGAATTTAATAGGAAATTACTTTATTCTAGATGAATTTTACGATAAATTTCTAGGATCAAATCAAAGTATAATATGTATGGAAATTAATATCCATCAATTATTCAACATGTACCAATATTTGGCCCTTCAAAACAGCATTCGAGTAGACAAATATATCAATTTATTATCCATGTGCAGGCATTTGTGAACCTCCACCGCTAAGATTATAGACCTGTAGATTAGCAAATCTCTAAAACATTTTTCTTTTTATTTATATATTGTTATACCAATAAAACATATAAGTATATGTATAATATATGTATGTCGTGTAGTATGTGTATGTTTCATTCATGCGCCAGTTCTAGCTCTCTAATTGTTTCATAGAATTAAAATAATATTATGTATTTTACAAATTGCATCTCTTTTCTTTGATAATAATAATATATCTAATATGTAATCATATACTTAAAAATATTTACAGATACAACAAAGAATGAGAGTTGAATAAGTTTGAAGGTAAAATCAACAGCTCATGGGGTCGGAGACAACGAGTGGTTAGTTTCAATTAGAACTGAGCAAATTATACAATATGTATTGAAATTGAAATTCATTGGCAGACATTTCAAGTACAACACTATTATTACTTCACTACTATACACACAAAAGTACTTCAGTTTTACAGTTTTTTTTTATATTCTTTTTTTCTTTCTTTTTGCTGTAACAAAGTGTGTTTGGATTCATAAAATAACTACAAACTGATGATGTCTTTAAACATTTTCAATTGAGAATCACCTGCCCTAAGCTGTTAGTATCTCCCGTCACACCCAATACCTTATAAGTGCTATAATACCGGTATATGAAATATTTAGTTATCAAAACATCAAAATATTAATTCTCATACACCGATATTTTTTTTTTTTTTTTTTTTTTTTTTTTTTAACTAACATTTCGTTCCTTAAATCACCGATTTTTGTTTTACCTAATCAGTCTTTGTGAATTAACTTGCTCGACGCTGCATCAGACCTCTAACTAGAATCTTCCCATCCGGCACAAGAGACTTTAATTTACATTTATTTAGTTAGTTATTTAGAAAATGAGTTTTTTTGCCTAATGATTAATTCAATTTTAATAATAATTAATATTTTGATAAAATCCATTAATTTAATTGGATTACGCTTATTCTAATTACTTTATTATAGTTACTGTACAACTCAGTTTATTTCTTAGTTTTCAATGTTATTGATTCTTATATTTTTCTTTTCTCATTGTATTATAATCGAGATATTAGTTTTGTTAGACTCAAGAATTAAGCTTCGTGTTGCATATTTTTGGCAAGCAATAGAGTGTGTGTTGTTCTAATCAAATGGAATCAAAATTTGGTGTATTTCCGGATACATATTATATACATGTACTAGTCGTCAATAATTTTGCTGCAATTAAATTTAGTTCAAATCATAGATATAATATACATATATAATTGTGTCTTTTTCAAAGTACACAGGAATACGAGATGAATGATGAAGAATTGCGCAGTCCCATTAATTTTTCAAATTCACCAAATACTTTGCATTCCTGTTATCTTTTCACTAAATTATAAATGAAAGATACATATAGCTACCAGACTCTTCAGTAAAATATGTTATTAACTTAGGCTGGCTGATAGTCAAATTTAACGAAAATAAATCAGCTATTTAATTAATATTTATCTAATAGACCGATTAAGTTCTAATAATAACTATAGGAAGTTTCAGATCAAAGCAGTCAGCTTAGCCTTGAATAAACATATCAATCGAGTCCTCTACATATAAAGGTATGTTTTCACAAGCCTCTATGTTCAGGTACTAAAGCACATTGTTCTGATATACTTTGGTACCTGTACCAGATCATTGTAAAAGAACCCCGTTCATTGTAGTGGTTCTCTGACGATTGCTTATTCCTGAATATTCCAAAGATCTGTAAAAGCGCAAGTCTAGAATTTGTGAAATTAATTGCTAAGAATTTTCATACTAAAGAACGTTGAAATACATGCGCATGTTCACTTGAAACGTTGACCACTAATTTTTCTACGGCATATACTTGTGAATGAGCAATTGAATTCTGTTCCTATCATAAGTATTCATTCATGAAAAATAACTATACTTCGTTATTCTCAATAGAATAATTCGAAAATTCAATTGCCTGATAAATCTTAACTCACTGCGAATAAGATTAATGAAATCCAATTCTAATCTGGATATCAATTAACGAAAACAGCTCGGCATAAGCTGTTTTCGATTGACTAATTAATTTCCATACATACTTAGCTTCAAAGAAAGGTGAATTTTAACGCGGATAATTTATCGTGAAGTTACAATGGTCTATTCTTGATAAGATATATCATTCTAATCTCTATATATACTGCAACTTCTTCTATAATCAACAAACTTCCTATTGTTAATACAGAGGAAGATTGCTTGTAACGAGGGTACATTGATTAATATGTGGAAAGTCTCTGAATTTAGTAATTTAATACTGCATTTGTTATACCATAAATATTCATTCACCTTTTAGGGTAAGTGTTTTGATTCATAGACTGCAGGTTTCTTGGTAGCATTTCCATTGCTCTTCATAGTATTATCCGATGAAAAATGCCAACAAGCAATACTCGCCTAGAAGCAAAGCTGAATTTGGAGCAGCTTTTGCGTATTTAAGTAATTATTTTAACAGGAATAATTTGTTTAGTCAACACATAACATTTGCAATTTACTTGAAACTTTGCGACCTAATTTGAATATCTATCTATACCAATGCCCAGCCTCCGTCAAGCTTTGATGGCGTTCATTTAATTTTCTATACAATTAGATAATATTTTCAGGTTCATGTTATCCCTTATTTCTTGGTACTTGTAGATTATTAAAAAGCCTATGCAGGGTAATGTAAAAATTAAAAAATTATCTTAAAATATAAGGAAAATATAATCGAAATAACAATATTAAATTATATTATTAATATCGATATCAATAGTGGGACGCATGCCACATCACTGCAAATATACTCAGCAGGAATTTGATAAAATGATTTTGCGCTATTCTGCAGTGTGCTGAATAGTATTTTACACTTCAAACTAAACCATAAACAATCAGTCAATTTCAAATTATTCATTTCATATAAATTAACAAATGACAAATTATTTAATAATGGGATTTGTTCGATGTTCCGGGTTATTTTATTAGTGAGAGCTCAATTATACTACTGTATCATCAAAAGTGAAGCCATTTGTATTTGAGATGCAACATCTGCTGATTTATAAAACTAAATGTCTACATGAAGCTTCTATTTTATATAATATTTTATAACACACTGAACTAGCTTTAAACAAGCTTTAATTTAAACATTTTTCTGGCTTATGGATAAAACTAAATAGTATTGGCTGTGGATATGAGCATTGTTTCGGATATCTTTGAATGAAGTAATTACACGAGGGATTTTTTCATTTTAGGACAATTCGATATCGTAAATTGCCGTTTTTAGGAATAGAGTAACTGATTATTTTCTAAAATAGAACTCTGCACACTGCAAGACATAACGCATATGAAGCTGTTCAAGTAGATAAATATAAATAATAATACGAGGAAATAGTAAATCTTCAAAACTACTACACACTGAAAACGAAAACAATAGATGTTGAAGTAATAGATAGGATGATATAGGCAGTAGTTAATTAATAACACGTTATTCATTCAATTATTAAGACTCGCTAAAAATACATTAAAGCATAACAGTGACTATATCAATCATATTTTTCTTTAACATAGATCATTTATTTATACTTCATTTACGCCACGTCGAAGCTGCTCTTTCAATATAAGTTTTTTAACATTCATACCAGAGACCGCAGTGACTAATTATCTCGACAAGATTGAATATGCTATCCAATATCCATTCTCGTGATATGTTGGATAAAAAAAAAAAGGAAATATTACTCACCCCCAATTCCCGCACAGACTTATTTCATATTTTCAAGGATACTAATTTTGACCGCAAATTAATACTTACATAAATGCTGCTTTTCATACTGTTTTAACAAACTAATATGAGACAATGTCTCTGGTATTAATGTTTAGTCAAGCCAACTTCTCAGGTGGGAATTGTCTGATTATATTCCATCCCCTCAGTATTATTCTAAATATCATGTTCCTCAATACATGATTATGCGTATGCACATATTTTCACAAGCGAAATAAATACACATACGTAGGCACAAAACAACCAGCATGTAACGTTGTATTTGCTCGCACACCCACCTCGTGTATGGTGCAATATTGCATATTAACATTGTATCGTAATAATATTTTGTATCGGTAGTAATAATAATAATAATAATAATAATGAGGAGAATAATAATAATAATGATGATGATGATGATGATGATGATGGTATATTATATCGTGATAATATTCAAAAGCAAATTATTAAGATTCTTTAAATTGACGGTGAAGAACAGATATTTTATATTACTGGTCAGGTTGCACAGTTGTGTTGTATTCTGAACAATGCTGGGGTTCACCGGGCGGCGTGCCGTTATGTGAATTACCCAAATGTGGGGTGGCGGGTGTAGCGGGTTGAGAGTGAGGACTGCTAGTAGGTGCGTAGATCAATCGGTAACCTGCCGGTAGGAAGAATCCGCCGTGTGGCGTGTATCCAAATGTTTGAAAATTTGCCAAAGTTGGTCCCTGATGATAGTGTAGATAACCACTATTTGCTGTTGAACCAGATATAGGTGTGGGAGCTACCAAAGTACTAGATGTAGGCCCAGTGATATTAGCCCCATCTGGGATAATTGGTGCAAATTGATAACGCGTAGGATTTAAAGTTGTAGGACCATTTGTAGAGCCGATTGTTTCTAACGTTTCGCTAACGTTCGCCGCACTGGTATAATTACTCAAATTTTGTGGAATATTCTGCATATTTTCAGGAGGCATAACCGGGATGGGGATAACGTAAGCATGAGGGATATTAGCAGCTTGTTGATGTGACGACTGCGGCGTTTGTTTCAATTTCTGCATAGCTAGTCTCAATGTTTCTTCAGTATCTGGTGACTGACCAGGCATTCTCTGTAATGGCGTCTGAGGTGCTGTACTAAACATTAAATAATCTTCCATTCCAGTCGGTCGCGTTTGCCCTGAAAGATAGTCAATCATGAGGTTAGCGGCGGAGTCACCCAATGAAACTAAATACTGATAATAAGAAGAGTAATTTGAGGGGTAAATCAACTGCTCTTATTTCAAGTACAAGGACAGTTTCCCATTTTATGCTGCCATCACTGTAATTTTATGATATTTCTGATCCAGTAAGGCTTACATGTGCCTGTGGAATGAGAACACATTAATACCTAGGCATTTTCAATCGAGATTATCGAGGGGCTCTTGTAGCCCCTGTGAACTAGAATAATAAATTAACATTTCCTTAAAAGATAATACCAACCAGCAACTGTTGTAGCAACTGTGTGATAGAGAAGTGGATGATGTTGGTGCTGATGTAAAGCAGCTTGTTGCTGCTGTTGAATCAATAGTTGCAATTGTTGCTGCTGGAACCTTTCCAATTCCTCCCTATGTCGGCGCTGTAAAGTCTCTAACTCCATTGTTTGCCTGTTTGAAAGATAAATGTTGATACATCAGTTTACCTTAGTATGCGAACTTTAGATTGTAGTATGTAGATATGCAAGGTAAAGGCATACCTTTTTATAAGAAGCTGGTATTCCTCGCTAGGTGTCAATGCTTGAGTCTTTTCATCTTTTTCAGACTGAAATGTTAATTTGAATGAATTTCACATTATAAAAGGCCGTTGTTTTTATATTACATTTGAATCACATATCAAATTGCGGTTTTAACATTGACCAGTTTCAGCAGTTGAATTGAGAAATAAAAATGTATCCAAATTACAATGTCTTATGTTTGGAAATATTGCCCGATTTATATCTACATGCCTAATGAAGAGGAATGCAAGTGAGATAATTAGAGAAAAGATATCCACATGATAATGATCAATTATTGAAGTAAGTAAATTTGCTCTTTTACCTAACACCATAGATAACATGATATACTCATTTATGATAGCTGGTTAATATAAACACATTCAGCCTTGGGTAGAAAATCTACATACTAACTGTGAAGCCCAATAAATTTCCAATAGTTCCTACTATTTTGGAACTATCTATGCCAGTAGTTCGCAGGACTCTAAGTTTCCTTGCCGAATATTAAAATTATTTTTACGAAATGTAAATAAAGAAACCTCTTGCTACGAAGACAACAGTTGATCTATATAAAATATAGGACAATTTCATTTTTGGCTAAGACAGAGTGAATCGTAGATCAGAGATTTTTGTTTGCAGGGCTGGATGTGTTGACCCAGTTATAATTGATCATCTAATTTGTATTTAAATGAAGCAATTTTTATCCAAGCATTGTGAAAAAACAGAAATGGGATGATATTTAATAACGAATTTGAAAGAAGTAAAGAAATATGGGGAGACACATGGTTGCCAAGCTCTAGATAAGCAGATAAATTAATAAACGGCGTGCTATATATGTGAGTGTTTACGTAGGAATGGAGTCTGTTATCGCTATTAGGTTTTGCTTTGCCAGAGTATTCAGAGTATTCGCTGTGCATGAATCACATACTAACCATGAGATTTGATGGTATGCACAGAGCAAATATTGAAATTAGCACCAAAGACAATTTGTATTATCAGACACCTGTATTATAAACTTGACTACTCTACAAATTATTATAATCTGTTCACGATAAAATTTCTGATCATTTATATGCATATTTTCAATTTTCATAAATACTCTGCGGCAATATTTAGGCAAGAAATTTATATTTCATAGTCTGATTATTTACCATAAAAATAATCATTATTAAAGATCAATTCACATCTTGATCTTATATTTATAAAATTTGAATAAAAGAAATGCCTAGCGTGTCTGAACTAGCTCATAGTTCTTCCATAAAATCATGTTCTAATCATCAATAAATTAAATGTTGGGAAGCACTGTTGTAGACAGTTTTGAATGGCACATGTTTATTATTCTATAATGTCGTACCAACACTTTAACGTAAACAGATTTTTTCCTTCACCATAATCGATCATACAAACATTCAGCATCACCTCTCCATGTTTAATTTTAACATATTCCCGGCCATATTTATAATAAATAATGAAAATATCTAAAGATGAAGTTTCATAATCTAGGAGTATGAGTCAAACATCAATTTATTGAGACTTCACAAAGACATAATCGAGTTATTCGAAAACTTTGTCAAACGGTATAACATTCATTGAATGACTTTATAAAAGAAAAAAAATATTAAAAAATTGACGATAAGAAATATGCCTCAATATCATAAGTAGAATAAGTTTATCTTTCATCAGAAATATGGCACCTGACATGATGTTGAATTTTTTCTTTTAAGCCATGGTGGTCTTACCCTATGCACCACATGATTCTGATGCGGTTGTGCTGCCCGTTGGAAGGCAGTTGCGCCGGACACCATAGAATTATGATGAGGAGTAAGAACATTATGATCAATTAATAGAAGTGGAGATGCATTTTGGAACTGATTCTGAAGAGAACTACCTTTTTCTGAAGTATATCTAGGAAAGGGTGTGTTTGAGAATTGTAAACTATCTTTGGATAAATAATTAGATTTTTTTTTATAATTCTGTTCTTCCTTCTTGTTATTCAACATATCCATATTCGCACTATGATCCCTATTAATGAAATGTCGTTTTGGTGATGCTGATCTACTTTGCGGTGTATCTTTAGATAACTCGAAGCTGTTCCTGCGCTGTTGAAGAAATTCATCTTCACAGGTTTCGAAAGGTACACTCTCAATGTCTGAATTATTTTTCCAATGGGTATTTAGTGCATTAAATTGTTCTGAAAACGCCTTTGTACTTTTTCTGCTCATAGACTGTTTCTGCCGGTCATAATCATCCATTCTTACCAAAAACTCATGTTTTAACATGTTATTTCCATTGGTACTTGAGCTTTCAATGCCACCTTCAATTCCGGCAACATCTGACTCATGTGTACTTTGTGAACCGAATAAATTTGAAAAATTTGATGCTTTCATACCTGCATGTATCGTGTGATACACATTCTTCTGCTTGAAATTCGGCAAACCCGGATCTATGAGTGGACTATCTACTCTATTGTCATAAGTTTTCCAGGGATCAATGTATCCCGGACTTAAGTTCATCAAACTTTGTGCTTGCTTTAATTTAACTTTGAGCAAGTGTCTGGGTTCGTCAGATAAGTTTGTTGGATTGGTGATATTCTGCTTTTCAGTGTTCCAACTTGTAGATCTCATTAATTGTGGACGTTTGCCTCTATTGCTCTGAGATGGAGTATTACATCTACAATCATAACTTGAGAATTTCATTGGAAAGCCTAGTTCCAGGTGCAGTGTGTCATGCCAAAAGGGATCATAATCTTTCCTGAACTGTTTGAGGATTGTTAGATAATGTTCATCTTCGCATAATTTATAACTATGGGATCGTTTTATTGGCTTTACTCTGTGGCGAACATAATCTGGGAATTGGCTGTTGGAGTATTTTCTACGTTTGAGTGCCCGTTCCCCGTAGTCATTCTTCTTTTCTAATAAATCACAAATGATAACTGATTTTCGAGTATTTCTTATTGGGCCGCCAGATCCTTGTTTGTCTAGTTCTAACATTCTAGACTTTTTAAAGTGTCTTTCACTCTTAAACAACAATTTATCCGTATTTTGGTTTTTATTCAAGCTGTTATTTCCAGTGTTGCTCTTTAAATTTGAATCGTTCGAATCAGACAGTCTCAAATCAACCATAGACATCACAAGGCGATGATTCATCAGTAAATCCATAGGTTGATCATTCAGAAAATTTTGTGAATTCAGCTTCAGGAAAGCATTTGACGAACCCTGTCTTCTTGGTGATAAATCACTTATGGAAGAAGCCATCATAGAGTATTTCAGCCCAGAGTTGAGCTCAGATTTTTCGAATTCAGAATTTTGTTTCCCAAAGTATCTGAGATCTGAAATTGAATTGGATACTTTTCTAGAGTTATCAACGTTATATGCTTTGCTGACTGCTTCTGATAGGTCTCTCTTAGATGAGGATAAAAACTTTGAAGAACTCAAATCCCATTGCGAGCTCGCCTTTTTTGTGGCCTTCTGAAAGTCGTAACTGTTCTCTTTCTGTCTTGATTGCTGTGTCAATTTTTCAATGTATCTACTTTCATGGGAAGTAGGTGAAGTTGTTCTTAAGTCAATGGCTGAGCTAGCAAGTCGTTGGCTGCGTCGAAGAGAATTTATATTGCTTCCGTGTTGATTGTTTGGATATTTCGAACGATACCTTTCATAAGCGTGTTTCAAACTTGGTCTCAAATAAGCACCACCTATATCTTGGTTTGTTCTAGATGAGTTCTTGTTATTGTTAATAACATGCGGCGATCTTAGGGGAAGATTAGATGTAATATTAGAAAATGATTGCGGTTCTTCAGTTTGATAAAAAGCAGTGGTCTTTTCATGCCTTCGGGCTCCTGATTTTGATGTAAAAGAACCCTGGTTTAATTCATTCCTTGATGAGTAAATTGTATCTCTGAAATCTTCAGTCCTATGCGGAAACTGTACATTTTTGGTATATGGATTATCCATTTGATTTTCATTAAATGGTACAAAATTTGTACTATTGGCCGCTTCCCCTTCTTTGTGCATTTTTACCTTTGCACTACCTGATAATTGCACAGGAAAAAAGTTGAGGTCAGGCTTGCGGGTAGATTCTGGTATGACAGTGGACCAAGTTTCTATAGGATGAAAAGCGGATGCTGGTATGTTAGTGTTTGTATTAGTAGCCGACAATTTATTTGGGCTTTGCAAGCTGTAATGCGTTCCTGATACGTTGTTAGGTAATCTAGTAGCCAAATTTGAAGCATAACTGTATAATGTCGGAGTATTTTGTAAGCCCGGTAATATCGTTTCAGAAATTAACTCCCTTCTTAGAGGCGGAGATTTGGGCGAAAGTGAACATTCATCGGAGCCATTGTTCAATAGTTCACGATACCGTTGAAACGTGCCTTCGTTGTAATAACAAACATCTGACGGATCAAAATTGAATTGAACTTTATTTGAAACATCATTCGGTACATCTGAATAATTTTTTTGTACATTTGTAAAAATGAAAGACGTTGGAATACTAGCTGATGAATTTTTAACAATATTATGATTGTCGATTTGAGTTGGTCGTGCTTTTGGTGCACCTGAAGCGTCGTTGTCAATTTTGTGCGAATTAAGAGTGTTCTGAACCGTTAATTTAGTTGCTATTGATGTATTATGTGCGTTATATGACCCAGAAGCTGGTAAATTTTGAATCGAAATAAAATCCGATGCAGGAACATGATTTTGCGGTTGATAATAATTATGCATTGCTCCTGCTTGTGCATAACTAACATGCGGTGAGGCATTTTGTTCAGTATTTACATTCCGAAATAGCTGCTGCTGTGTCAATGGTAACTGTTGCTGTACCTGATTCTTTAAAAGTTGCTGGAGATTTTTATCTTGAAGTCGGTTCGTGATGGGCGACAAAGTTTCAGCTTGTGCTCCAAGGTTCAAAGGATCGTGCGGGATATCTTTTTGCGTTTGAATTTGATAAGGAGACAAATTTTGAGTGTTATAATCATGCGCATTTTTAGCACCATCTCGTGGTATCACATGCTGCTTTGAGCCCGGAGGGGGTCTCAATAGAAATATGTTTTGGATCTGTTGGTCTAAAGATTGCGTTGAATACTGCGCGCTATGAGCAGAGACATTTTTCTGTGTGTAAATGTTTTGTGAGTCACGTTGCTGAGGTTGAAACGCTGGAAGTTTGAGATCTGTTTTTGGTGACGTAGGTAGACTATATTGTTTTTTGGAAGTAGGGCTTTGGTATTGATAGTAGGAAGAAGAGTCTGAGATAATAGATGAAGAATAGGAAGAGGGGAAGCTTTTGGTGCCCGGCGGCGTAGCTACCATCAAACTTTCACTGCTCACCCTCAGAGAGTCCACCAATCTGCCTGGAGACTACAGGCCCCAAAAAAATAGACCCCAAAAATGTTGTAAAATAAAAAATGTGGGAAAAAGAATATAAGGACCTACTTAAAACTGACTACTGGCAGAAGGACAAGAAAGGAGCGAGGGCAAACATTTATACTGCACGCAAGATTTTTGATACTTTAAAAAAAAAATCTTTAATTATAAATTATAATAAATCGTAGAAATGATTTTCTCTCTAACACGATATAAGGCCTTTGGTATAAGTGTTTTCCACTCATGAATATATAACAAATCGTACACTGTTCTCAAGATTTTGGGGTGTTTGGAAGTAATTGGAGGAATACCTTTGGAGATGTATGGTTTGAAAGTACAAAACTCTAGCTTTCTCCTTTAATTAGTTCCGACGCTGTGAAATTTTGAAAACTGTGTACATATTCTAAAGTTCTTGGACAGAATACTTTCTCAAGTATCAGAACAGAACAAGTAGGACTAAGCTACTCCAATATTCTTCACATTTAAACTCTAATTGTTCAATATTTAAACCGTATTGCTTTTACAAAGTTAAATTGATTTTCGTCTTTCCCTTGCCATTTCAATCCATCTAGATATCAATGCTGCTGAGTAGGATTGTCGATTGATATATTGATACACGCTAAAATATCTATGATTCTCTAATACGTAAGTTTTATTGCTGCAAGAAAATCTAACTAATAAAATCACAATCCAATGTTATAAAAATAAGTCAGCACTGTATGGAAATTCGATATCCACATTAGTTGAATACAAAATAGAGATTAAAAATGAAATAAATTAATATCAAAATAAGACTACCATGCCGTAATATACCTCTCATAAATTAGTAATTTACAATACGTACAACACAACACTTTGTTAAAGAACAATAAATATTCTAGTTCCGTCAACGATTTACAATAATTAAGGGGATATATGAAAGATTAGAAAACAAAAAAAAAACTTACCTCAGTTGTCAGAGCATTGATTGATGTCCCAGAAGTAGCAGGTGGTAACGAACCTTCTCTGCTATGAAGCACTTGAACTTGTATACCTGTATCTAAAAAAAAATCAGAAATAACATCCATTAGCGACTTGACTAGATATATTTTACACAGTAATAAGAATGTTTTAAATAATCAAATGGTACTGATAATACGGGAATATTTACTCTGATTCTTCTGATAATCAAATGAGAATCGAATTTTTTTTCAATCGTTACTTACTATGGGTTTCTTCCATCTGATGGGTTGTTACGCTAAACCGTCCAGCTCGTCTAGTCATCATGTCCTCTTGCTGTTGTTGCCTTTGCTGATCAGACATCATCGGCACTGTTTGTTGTTGATTATTTGGTGACGAATCGGCTTGTGGTGGTCCAGCTACCTTCGACACCATAAATCTTGATATCTTTCTCACTGGTTGATCCGAGGTTGTCTGCTGTCACATAAATTGAAACGAAGTTCAAGAATATTTGTAGACAAAAGATCATTAATACTGTTGATTCTACTTCCTAAAGCAGAAATTACATCCTACATTGAATATTATTTATAGTTTGATAATATCTACTTGCCTCAGGCACATTGTCATAGGACTGCTCCGAATTTACAGGAGCATCAAAACTAGAATTAGGATTGATGATGCTTGGTGAGATTGCAGCAATAGGTAGAGGGTGAACAGTGGCTAGCAATGTTTGCTGTTGCGGAAATACTTGTCCTGTGGGTACAGGAGGCGTAGAAGGCTGCGAAGATGTCGAAGTAATCAACGGACCTCTGTGATGAATCTTTGCCAATTCCTGTTCCAAATCTTGCAGGCGAGATCCTGGCCGTTGAGCACGTACCTTAACACTCTCTTTGCTTGGTGACATTATCTCCGAACCTCCCGTTATCAATGGGCTGTCAGTTGTATATTCTGAATTCTGGTTTGTTTGAGAAGAATAAAATTCAAAAATTGAGTAAATAAAGAACATGAGTTAAATTCAAGATTCATATACACGGAAGAAAGAAATCGTTGTAAATTAGGAATATCAATCACCAATGAGTAATCTAGTGTGATTGCTATTTTGGTATTTTATCAATGACGACATTTAACAATCAAAATATATGGTATCTCCGTATAGCTGATAAGTGTACCAATCTGTAATACTCTAAGGTGAGCAGATTGCACAAGCACTCAACAACCTTTGTCACATCGATTAAATTGAACAAACCAAACTTTTGTCTTAAATTTGTCAAAAACGTGATCAGATTCTTTGGCTTCCTCAATCATTTTATTATTAAGGCCAAGTCACCAAATGCATGGATATCTAATGAAACTGGAAATAATATCACCAGTAGAAGCAAGTATCATCATCCCTTTTGTTACTACATTATACAAGGTATATGTAAAATACAAGGATCATGAAATTCCTGTTAATAGATGATTGGTTGATTATCACTCACTACTGGTGCGGGTGCAAGCACAGAAAGCGAAGGTTCTTGGCTATAACTAACGCCTTCCACTGGTATTCCGATATTTGTTATATCACTGCTTGTAGTAGCAGAAGTGAGGCCCGTAGTAGAAGAATGTATCGTTGTTTGCGGAGACAAGGGTCCCTAAATTTCCCAGAAACAATCATTTTAATAAACTGATAGTTAGTGGTAACAGATTCTTATCCATAAATGCCATGATACATGTTCCGAAAATAATCTATCACATTCGATGATCAAAGAAATACTTATTCCCACTTATTACCTGGCCAGCTATAGCTGAAGTACACAATTGATTAGATTGTGTGATTTCATTATATCAACAATCGATCTACCAGTTCTTTGAGTCTATTGAACTTCATAAAACCAACATTCTACTATCGTAGAAAAATACAGCAGGAATTAAATTTTTCCCCAACATAATTTGCACTCTGGACTGACAGAAAATAGTTCTCAATTGTCCGATATCAAGCTAAATGTACAAATTGTGCTTTAACAATATTCTATGCATTGATTCTTGATCGATACTTACTAATGACTGACTAGTTGCAACAGGCATGCCAATGTTTGCCAACTTTTGCTGGAGGCTATGCATGTATGTATCGTATCCCGCCGTTTGATGGGAATGAGGTGTAGCAGGGTGACTAATAGGAGGAGTTCCTATGCTTAGAGATTCGGAAGGTTGACTAGTCAACTGTACTAGTTTCTGTTGCAAATCTGCGATAGTCTGTGGTCCACCACCGTCAGCAATCTTGTCGAGAGAGTTCTGCTGGCTTAATCTCGGATGTTGTTGTTGTTGCATCAATGATGATTGTTCCGTTGTTTCTGTAAGCGTATGTTCGGGCGTTGCTTCATGACTGGAATTGTTGTCGTGCTCAGACGGGAATAATTGACACTCTGAGCTCGTGCGCCTATCAAATTATAAAAAATAAAATCGGATGTTGTGAGTGGAAAAAAAATATGCTGCCTATTAATTCAGATGAAGTCTGTATCAATTACCTGCTCAAGGCGCTATTCTCTATTTGTCCGCCTTCCGCTTCTGACATTGCAAGCATGTTGTTATTGATATTACTATTTTGTTGCTGGTCTGATATAACAGGAAAATCGCTATGCGATTCTTGAACAGATTGTTGCTGCATTGGTGTTACTTGTTGAATTTGTGGCTGACTTTGCATGGGATGAACATGCTGTACCGGTGGCAATTGTTGTACATTCATAGTATTCTGAGTGTTCAGTGTTGTATTTTGCTGCTGAATACTCCATTGCAGAACATTTGCCTGTGCGTGTAAATTATGTTGTTGATTTTGAACAGCTTGTGACATTACCGGTTGTTGTAAGTTCTCAACGTTCTGCAAAGTATTTTGTGTCTGTTGTTGAGTTTGGATAGTTTGATGTACAGACTGCGGACTTTGTTGAAACTGCGTTTGATTCTGTTGAACATGGGGATGAATTTGCTGTTGATTTTGTATCACCTGATGCGGTGGTTGAACATTTTTTTTCATATTCTGTTGCACCTGTTGCTGTTGATTCTGAAGATTGAGTGAGATATTCGGTAGATTTTGTAAATTTTGTTGATTCTGTTGTACATGGGATTGCAGAACTTGAGGTACCTGGGTCGCTTCCGGCTGTATAGGTTGAAAATACTGCTCGGGATGTAGCGCTGTTTTATGTTCTATTACGGTTGTTGTATTAGGATTTGATTCGTGACTAGTATTCACGGTATGTGGAGGAACAGACTTAGACTTTGGGTTAGACAGAATGTTAGCAAGATTTTGAGCTAGATCAGGAAGCGTTGATGACACTTCTTTGGGTTTAGTAGTGACTTTTGGTGATATTTCAACACTCGTTAATACAGGTACTTGAACTAGTCCGCCACCATGGTGAGGTATTGAAGATTGTTGAGTAGCGTCAGCTACAACTTGAGGAGCAAACATGTTTGTTCCGTGTGCATCTTGCTGTGACATCTGTACCTGTCCAAGATGAATTGGCGTGGACATTCTTCTATCTTCAGTTATCGCTGAAACGTCTGAGAGTTGGGAATCCGATGATACGTTTGATATCGTTGAAATATTTGACACCCTACGATTTCTGTCGTCAATATTTTGGTTAATTTGTTGTACATGTGACGGTACGAGAACATATTGTTGTTGAATTGGATGGGGCTGTTGTTGTTGTTGTTGTTGTTGTTGCTGCTGCTGCTGAACAAATTGTTGCAAATGTTGATGTTGGATTTGAGGCTGTTGCTGCAAATGCTGTGGATGTACTTGGTGCTGTTGGCTCATATTCTGCTGCATATGAATTTGTTGTTGTTGATGTTGCTGCTGTTGCATTATGATATGTTGTTGCAACAAATTCTGCTCTTGGTACTGTATTTGATGTGTTGGTAATGCACTTTGAGGAGCTTGTGACGATGGTATTTTTTCAATAGTTTGTTGAACTTGAACTACATTTTGCTGTATATGTGATACATTTTGTTGAATTTGGGCCAAGTTAGGTTGAGTCGGAGGTGATCCCTGCTGAATTTGTTGACTCTGCGAAATTAGGGTAGTTGTTTGCTGTACCTGAATAGTATTTTGACCCATAGATTGATGTATTTGGGGAACATTTTGTTGAATTTGAGTCATGTTATGATGAACTTGAGGTGGTATCTGCTGCTGTTGAGAAAGATGTTGTGTGGTTTGGAATTGTTGTGTACCAACCGGCTGAACCTGTTGTTGTTGAATTTGTGTACCAGATTGTTGTACAGCAATAGTATTCAAACTCTGATCCGCATTTATTTGTACTTGTTGCTGGGAATATCTTGCTGCTTCATTGAACGAGGTGGTAACATTTTGTGTGGTCTCTATGTTGCTCATATCTTGTTGTATTAAAATTACTGGATCAATTTCACCCGCATTCAAATTCTTCTCGATAGCTTTTGTTTGCTCACTTATTACCTGCACACTCCCAGCATCTACTTCTGCTTTATACTTATCTATATTAAGACTATTTGGAAATGTATTTCCTTGACTCATTTGTTGAGACAATGAAACATCGTAATGTTCAGCATTTTCATTTGAAGTAGCCGACGGCATGTTGGATGTGACATCCAAGGCAGCTGATTTTTGCTCAATTACAGGGCTGACCAAGAATCGTGATATTTTTCGTAAAGGTGGTGCACTCAAAGTATTACCTTCGGTTACAGAAGTTTCCACCATTTTCTTGGCTTGACCATCATCCTCAGTTAAAGTATCTATGCAATCTCGTCTACCATCTGTTTCAACAATTGAAGGTTCCTGAGCTTTTACTTCAGAATTGATCGTAGTTGATGTGGCTCGATACTGGGCAGCATCTGGTGCATTCGGTTGAAGGATCCCTTCTGGAGTTGGATGATTGACTTCCAGAATAGTTTCCGGAGATGTTACAGAAGTCGTATATTCTTGTGCATCAGTTGGATCATTTGGCATATTCGTAGGAGTTAAAGTGTCAGTATTTTGGGTGGATGTAGAAGAGCGCCTTGATGCCTCTGACGATATGCTGTCAGGTCCCATTTGACTATCTGGAGTTTGAACGCTTTGTTTCTCGTTAGGCGCATTCGCAATGTGAGATATTATCTGATCAATTGGAAGTAATTTTGTCGGTGTTGAAGTGTTCGATGTTTCATCTCTCTGAAAATTTGTGAAAAAAATCATTAGATGCTATAATTAAACAAATTATTGAACTAATCCACATAAAATCTCAACACGTTACCTATACCCAGCGATTACCATCTACCGATAATCTCTTACCCTTCATTTCGGACACGAACACGTTTTATACTACGCAAAATCATATTGTATATTTAACATGCAAAAACTTGGGCAAAAATTAAGAATTTTATATTAAATGGCTGGTATATTCAAAAACGTAGGAATACTTTTTTTCTTTATATGGATGTGAGTGAGCTAATTAATAATGATACATTTCATTGAATCGAGTTTATAAATATATCTCAAGATACGATGTTCTTTAAATCGTAGATCAAATTGAACGGCATTGCATATTATAGACTTTCATGCCCTCTTATGATCGGCATTTTCGATGGATAAACCATTTGTAGAAATATTTGTGAATCGATAAAAAAAGTTTGCGCCTAGTGCTGTACTACATCAAACAAGTTGGCCTACAATCGGATAAATATAAATGTCCAAAACTTGTTCCATAATTGTCTTGAATTAATTTCCAAAGTCGCTTCTATAAAATAAACCTTCTATAAAATAAACCATATGCTTTCAGCTGAAGTCAAGTTTTTGGATTTATTTTATTTTGTAACAAACCTAATTCTTGATATTGATATTTAGAACTCGGAGTGCGCTGGAATACATAGTCTGCACAGTCATAATATATTCGTTGGAAGTACATATACCTATTACAATGTGATATAGTAAAACATAGGTCTTCTGCTACAGACGTTAATATATTACAATTCATATCGGGTCACAGGGATTGGAATAATAATAGTAGGTAAAACACACTGAATGAAAAAAAATGTAGAAAAAGAGATGATCCTCTAACGAAAGAAACAGACCGACAAGCACACCACCCTATTGCATTGTTACCTATGAACCAAACAAAGGAAAATGAATGAACGAACCAAAAGAGCGGAGGGAAGAGATACAGACTCACCGAACGGTGCCTACGGTGGACTTTGTACGATGATCGATGGCTGCTTTGACGTGTTAACGAGCCGTGTCTCACCTGCTGCGTCCAAAACCACACACACTAATTATGCGTTCTCATTACCTCAATCCACAGACTCAAATATATTCCTCCTTATTAGAACATTTTCTTACCATCACGTAACTTTTAGTGTGACAACATGCACAGTGAGTTCATCAACATGAATGAAATTCATCATTTTTTATGCACACATGCATCACACATTCATCAATACAGGGGATAAAAGATGCATTGAATTTTCAATATGAATTCATTCGTTAGATTATAGCGATGATATAAAGCTAGAGAGGTTTTTATTCATTGCGTTACTGATATTCACATAGAGAAAGAAGAAACCATTAATATTATTGAAAAATTTTAAGCATTGAAAACCAAATAGTCACCACACAATAGCATTAAATGATGAATTGTGTATGAGGTAAAAATGAAAGGAAACGAAGCCTATTGAACGCCCATTAATTCTGTTGGTTCAATTTACCTTGGATGTTTCGAGACTGTGGTCACGATCCCTAGGTCGCCGACTGTTTACTGGACTGCCGCCTGCCGATTGATCCGGTGGTCCGTGTGCCACAAGAGGTAAGCTCCTTTCCGGATCCAAACGCAGCTGCATTACTATGTCTCCAATCAATTCCACGAACGTGTCGCATTGTGATTGTGGTAAAAGATTCTCTGCAATCTAGAACAGACAGAGATATAATGTTTGCATTTTTCCAAGTAAGTAAAGAAACTGCACAGTGATATCTACGCATAGACTTGTAGCAGGCCTGTTACTACTTACCAAATTATTGGCAATGTCAACTGGAACCATGTCATCTCTATCAAACTTAAACGTGACAGTCTTCTGCTTACTAGTGTCTAATTGACACTCTACTGTCATAGATTGATTCTCGTTGCTAACGGACAACACCGTCAACTTTATACCAGGCTTTCGACGCTTAGTACCAGAACGCTTCACCCTACTGCGCTCGGGGGCTGCAGTTGCCTCGGAATTTTCTGAAGTTACGCTGTTAAAAAAATAAAATTATTATTCAAACAATTATCGGTTTTATTCCATCGAAATGATGAAATGATCTTTCTACTTCCTATAAGGTAATTTCGATCATTAAATAAGTTCACATTAATTAGTGAAATTACTTTTACCATTATCAACAAGCAAACTAATAATTGTTGATTTGACGAAAGTAAATGATTGCTATTTATTCTCCCCAAATTACGACTCACCCTTCGTTATAATTAGCGTTCTGCATACTCGCAGTTTGGTCTATCTGCGAATTGGTTTGTATAACAGCGGTGGGTTCGCATGGCAGTGATTGTACAGAATCCATCGTATCTTGTTTGATAAGTGATCTCTCCATGACATTTGTGACAGAATCCATGCTTGGTAGAACTTGTTGTTGTTGTTGATGTTGTGGTAAAATATTGTTAGTATTTGATATAATCGGCATACTTTGTGTAACAGTAACCGTAGCTGGAATCGTGTTAGAATTTTGAGAATATTGTAATTGAGTAATGAGATTTTGTTGAGATTGATGTTGTTGATGGCTAGTTGAAGATAGTAGTGTCGAAGAACTCTGGATATTTGACATCGATGAAGGTTGACTTGCTTGACTTGACGATTGTATATTTTGTGTATGTGTTACTGTAGTTGAACTTTGTACATTTAAAGTAGAAGAACCACCCACTGATTGTCCCATCTGATTTTGACCCACTGCTTGAGCATAGCTTTGAGATGTTGCCATGCCAGTGTTTCCCGCAATATTAGTCTGCGAAAATACTTGTTGATTAGCTTGATTCGGTGGCAAAACTTCCATATGAGCTGCAGGACCGCTGGATGATTGATACGAGTGAAACACTTGTTGCCCAACATTTTGCTGATAAATGGGCGCTGCACTATATGGAGCAGCAGACGTAGTGCTCTGTTGATAATACTGTTGTCCTTGAACGGGTGGAGATCCTACAGGGTGTTGATGCATTTGATGAATATGCTGAATCTGTGATTGGGAATACTGGATTTGTTGCTGATTTGGTTGTAGTTGCTGTGGTATTTGCGTTTGCTGAGAAATTTGTTGTTGTTGTTGTTGAGGAATTTGTTGCTGTTGCTGGGGGATTTGTTGCTGCTGCTGCTGGGGGATCTGTTGCTGCTGTTGCTGGGGGATTTGTTGCTGTTGAGAAATCTGCTGCTGTTGTGGCGGAATTTGTTGTTGCTGCTGCTGCTGGGGAATTTGTTGTTGCTGAGAAATTTGTTGCTGCTGTGGGATCTGCTGCTGCTGTTGTTGCGGAATTTGTTGTTGTTGCTGTTGAATTTGCATTTGTTGAGGAAGATGTGACTGTACCTGTGGCTGGTGTTGCAACTGCTGGGTCACGTTCATTTGATTCAATTGAATGTACTGTTGTTGATGAAGCTGTTGTTGTTGTTGCAAATGCTGCTGTTGAGAAACTTGTGGAAATTGTGGTTGACCTTGGAGGCTTTGTGGCGTTGTACATTGCGAAGAGCTTGCGCTCAAATTCTGGCCAACTTGTTGAGTATACTGTAAAGGCTGCTGCTGCTGCTGTTGATAGTGTTGTTGCTGCTGTACATGTTGTTGTAAGCCTTGTTGTATCTGCTGTTGATATTGTTGTTGTGAATATTGATTCTGTTGTTGAGGAGCCTGTTGATGCGTAGACATTTGCTGAATTTGTTGCGCCTGCTGAGGTTGAACAACAGATGTTTGCTGTTGTAAAAGCGGCTGCTGTTGAACAAGCTGAACCTGTTGAGGCTGTAAATTATGTTGCTGCATATTTTGCTGTTGAGACATTTGTTGCATTTGCACCTGTTGCTGCTGTTGCTGCTGCTGAGGATGAATTTGTTGTTGAATAGGCATTTGCATTGGTTGCTGAATTTGTACTTGTCCTTGAACCTGCAACGATCCTTGCATCTGCATGCCCATCCCAGATTGAATTTGTTGTTGTTGCATTTGCATTTGTTGGATGAGCAGCTGTTGCTGTTGCATTTGTTGTTGCTGTTGTAACAAATTTTCGGAAGCAGCATTGGATTCGGCTTCTCGGTCCATCCGTCCCTTTTCTTCTTTAGCTTTTCGTTCATCTCTTTCTCTGAGTAATGTAGCAATTTGTGATTTCAACATCTTAGCTACAGCCTTGGCATCTTCTTCAAGAATCAGACTGGACTTTGCCATTTCGGACGCGACTCCTTCCGCATTATCTCGCGACATATGAAAGTCAAATTGAATCGCCTCGTTCTCTTTGTGTTTGTTCGTTCGTTTCTTTGGATCAAGAACACGGAGTCGAAACTCCACACGCGATAGCTCAGCATCTGTTAGGGCAGACTCTCTGGAGACCATCTCTAATTTAAGACCAACATCATCCGCAAAAAATTCATGGTTCAACAAGTCTTTGACTAGAGGACGTTCTTCTTTCTTCAATCGAATGCACATTTCAATTATGTCTCGGACTTCAGGATTTTCGACTTTGTCATAACTCTGCGGTTTGACTCCCTGAAAACGGAATGAAAAACTACATTATTTTTCGCTAGTATGTAAATTTCACTATTTTACATCATTGGGAAAAAAGAATAAGCCGAAGCTATCTAAAATTAATATTGAATTAATTTGTAGAGCTCAATTGAAAATTTGGATCAGAATAGTATATAAATGGATAATAATGCAAAATCCAATTACCGATACAACTCGTTTGTAGATTTGTGCAGGTCCAGTGCATTCCGAGTATGGGTACTCACTGGTAGCCATCTCTAGCATGCACATACCAAAGGCATAGACATCCACCGACTCGTCGTAATGTTCTTCATACATTTCAGGCGCCATAAACTCAGGAGTACCGATGACACTCTTGGCAAAGCTTCGATTCTTAAGAGTTGCAAGACCCAGGTCACCGATTTTTACACTTCCTGTTGTACCAGTGATGAAAATGTTGTCGCACTTCAAGTCTCTATGAATGATTGGTGGCGATCGGGAATGGAGGAAGCTTAATCCTTTCAAGATCTGACGACACCAAGACTTAACCACCTTTGGGTTGATCTTTTTGAACCGCCGTAGATATCTGGTTCCACACCATACATTACAGCCCATTTATTTCAACTTCAACAGGGGTTCTAATAAATGATAATTTACCTTTTGCTACATGAAAAATTGTACGTGGCCTCCACAAATTATTTACCCAATGTGCGAAGGTAGTCAAACATTGTTGAAAATATCCAAGCATTTTGACTTGAAAAATTTTATTCAATTCTACTGTAACTAATTGCTGTTTTCTTTCAAAAAAGATTCTTGCGGACACCTCGTGCATTGGACTAGTAAGTGCAATTCGGTTTGATAGCCAGAGAAGATTGATATTTTGCTGCCGAAATTAAAATAAAAGTTGTACAAAACTACTTACGTCTTTAATGTGCCTGATGTCATGAGCTCGGTTACCAGTACAATGTACTTTCGGCGGGTGAGTGTGACCTCCCAGTAATCGTAAAATCTCACTATGTTCGGATGCTGCAATCCTTTCAGCATCTCAGCTTCCTCGCGAAACCTCAATCTCTCAGTTTTGTTCAATTTTTTCTCCTGAAAATTCAAACCACAGTGGTTGTAGAGATTTTTCATTAAAATTATTGGGGGATATTAAGTGTAACAGTGGCAATGATAGAACTGCACCTGTAATTCACACCACGCCACTGCAACTCCTGTCTGGGTATCCAGTCCTCGATAGACTGTCTTGAAGCTTCCACGACCGATCTCCTCTTCAAATTTCAGAAACCTTCCGTCAGGTGAAATGCCGATGGCCTTTTCTTCGTCCTCATCTTCTTCAACCGCCTGTACTTTGACCTTCAGTAGTAGACTGCGTATTTCTTCCATTGCCATAGTTTTCTGTGTCAATTTTTCATCCGCTTTAAAGTTTTCATCTAGTAAAGGACCAATAAATCCTTCAACAGAAGATTCGTCCGGACCTGCTTCACTGTACTTGTTATCATTGTCGTTACTGCTCTCTTTTTTTTTGGGATTCTCTTCTAGAATTTCCTCGACAATTGTGCTTTCACTCTCCTTATCTATAGGGGGAACCTTACCCAATTTGGTTAATGATTCATGCATGGCTTGCGCAGCAACAATGTCACTGATACTGGTCCCATTGTCGTCCTCGTCATAAATTGTGACTTGTTCTTCTTGTTGTGGCTTTGTCTCAAAGTCAGCGACATCCTCCGATACACGGGATGTCACAAACCTTGAGCTTCTCACTCTTTCTAGACTAGATATCTCTTCCGCATCAGTTTTACCGCCATCGACACACTCCGTCGATACTTTCCTCGTCATTTCTCTATAATCACTTATCGACTGGCCAATTTCAGTATCTGTAAACGTTTTTCTAACCGAAATGTCAACACTTTTATTTTCCACAGATTCAGTAGAAGTTTTTCTGCTCATTGAAGAACCGTCCAACGACGTTTTTTTACCTTTATTGATATCTACACTTTCAATCGATATCTTTCTCGTAGATAACGACGATTTTGAGCCTTCTACAAATTCTAATGACGTTTTTCGACTCTCCACTAGATTTATAGGAATACTTTTTCCACCTGAAGCGGTCCTGCTGCTATCCAAGCTGCTTTCACGTCTCGTTATACATTTTTTATCACAATTTTCACCAGTTTCTAAGCTCTTAGAATTATCGGAGGTCTTTTGCACATTTGAAACACTTTTATCACCCTCTAAATTGTCTACAGATGTTCTACGTGAATTTGAAAATGTTTTAGAAACTTCTCCAGCATCTGAAGATGACTTTTTTGGACTTTGGAGGCCATCAGAACTTTCGTTAGTCATCTTCCGAGTATTGTCGGTACTTTTGCTTCCATCGCTACTTTGACAGGACATCTTCTGATTTATAGTCTTATCGTCTTTGCTTATTTTTCTAGGTTTTATTTTACCGACTGGGGTGGAAGGCGTAGAAGAACTGGTACCTGACATAGATATCGATATTTTATTTCATTGAAATATCAAAAATATTTTCAAATACATCATCAGATATTTACATCGATTGTTACTTATAAAGAAACGATGTTAGTTATTTTGACCAAAAATAATACACACATTAACAGTTGTGATAACATGACAATATACATATTCTACAATATTGCAAAATTTTAGTTTCCTACGTACTGAAATTGACTAAACCGCTAAAATAGATTTCATTTGAAGCACACCAGCAAATAAAAGTTTTCTCAACAATATGAAAACGAGCATCTTCAAAAATCAATAAATAAATAATTGAAAGCATACCTGGTATCTTTGAGAAATTTTCTGTTGCTGTAATTGCTTCCTCTGCGTCGCTAAAGCTGCGGTCATTCTCTTGTTCGAAGGGATTCAGGTTCGGGCTCTGGGCTGAAGACTTATCCAAGACATATAATCCAGACGCAGTCTTCTTTTTTGGCGAAGGAGAACTTCCTGTAGAGACAGAATCCACACTGTGTTCTATGCGAGTCGTTCGGGTCTGCCTTTTGCAGATTGCCACTGACGAACGATTCACGCCTGGTGATATCTGATTAGACAATAAATCAATGTTAGGGAATGTGAAATTAATCTGTTTTCTATGTGGTATTAATCAAATCGCTATACTTGTAACTGATCTTATGTATTTTGCCCTTCTGATTGTGTAGCTGGATGCCCTGACAACAATTACATTGTTATGCATAAGCTGTTGTGCACTTGGAAAACAGACGTGATTAAAAAGAATGACGTTGATTTAAATTCTTCAAGCGTAATGTGAAGAGAAGAAATTTGCAAACATCGGCTAATCAAAACTGGTAACAATAGTATACTAGTGTTTCACGCATTAAAATCAGAATCACATATCATTATTTAATGTATACAACTGAAAGATTAAATATAATATTAAATTCAGCTGAAGGTTATAGATAAAAACATACATAGACTAATACTGAAATCTGTTTCGTCATTTTACCAATAAATGCAATGGTCGAACGCCCAGTTAAGCATGTGTCAAAACGTCTACACGTTAACTCTTATCAGAATTGATATAAGATATACCTCATTGATTTGTAAACTGAGTAACTTGGAGGACGACGTGGCTGTGTGCACCAAAGGAAAAATATAAAAATCATTATATTGTGGCTACATTGATTATTAAAATGTCTACAAAACAGGTTAGTCTACTTGTTTTCTAGAATAGAGCCTGTGACAAATTAAGTTTCTCCTATTAGAGGTAGTATGTGAATAACTATACAAAGGGTTATTCATTTGTATGGCCAGGTATGGAACATAGTCGATTCGAATGCTCGCTCAAGCCTGAGTAATCGTTGTGCTTCTTATTTGTACAGTCTTGTCATCAATTGGCATTTATCTATCAATCATTGGAAAGTAATGTGAGCCATTTAAAAATAGAGATAGACTGACTAAAAGATTTTCCATCAATGAAAGTACTTGTATGTTACCTATTTGTAGTGAAAAATATAAAGCAAATACCCCTTTTATTTATAATTATACTTTCATGAAAAAGGCAATATACTGGTATTACAGTAAACAATTCACTAAGAACAAATGGATGATGTTTTAAAAAAAAAGATATTTGAAATATGTTAAACAATGAGTTGAGAAAAAATCTGCAGCCATCTTTTGCAGAAGGACCAGTGAAAAATACCTGTTTAAATCGCAAATATAAAGCACGCAATTTGCTGCGGGTAGATGGTTTCTCCACTTTCACGTCACACATAATTGAAAAGTTTTAATAATCCTGATCGCTGTCAATATGAATAGATTCGGACTGCGATGTTAACTCAAATTGATAGAGCTCAGTATGACGTTACTGTGCGACGATCAATCATTCAACTTCTCATTCAATCTTTGATTATTGATTAGTGTTAAATTCTGGAAACTGATTAGATTGGATAGCTTGAAATAAATAATATAATACTAGCCGATTGCGATGCATAAGATAGCGAGTTATAATCACTCTGACCAGAAGTCATGATTATACTCTAAATTCTATCATAGTGTAAACCTTATTGTTTTGCCAGAGAAATTGCTGAAGAGAACAAGTCATTCATAAAACAAATAAACCCCTTATTACTAAATTTACTAATGGCTTGTTAAATTAGAGTTCAACAAAATTTCGATTGTTATGCTATTTCATTAGTTGTCTTACTTTGAGAATGCATCATGACCATATATTCGTGTGTTTCATTGCTTCTGCATTTGTTGGAGCAAACAAACTTCGAATTATAATCTCTTACCTACATGAAATATGCCACACTAACAGTTCATTACAAAAGTATAGACTACCAAGTGTGAAAATTTGTTCTCTACACACATAGAGACATAAAAATTGCATGTAATTAAAGAAATAACGAATATCTCTATAAAATAAGAGTGCGTTCTAGAGCTATAAGCTAGCATATTCATTATTAAAATACCTAACGACTCGCTGAATAAAATATGATTAAAAGTATGACCTATAACATCAACTATTAATGTTTATTACAGAATGTTAATGACTGAGATTTTAAGATTGTGCAAGATGGATCAGTTAGATAGATATATAATCAGTTATTTTCACTGCGATGGTATTTAAATAGAAAAACACAATTTAATACAAAGACTAACATTGCTTCAGAAGTAATGTTTATATTTTCTACTGTGTTGTCACTTGATTTGATTTTGTTAAAATGTAATAAAAAATTTTTGATACTTTAGTTACGTGTAAGAAATTCTGACAAAATAATATTACCAACCTTTCGATCTCCAGTATTATTTGTACTGGAACCAGCTTGAGAAATAACAGACAGTTTACGCTGACGCCTATGTCCGTGATTGCTGTTGTGATTATGGTTGTGATGTCTTTGCGTGGTCACAACGCTACATGTGCTTCCCCCCTCCTGGGGGGCTAGGTGGCCCACCCCCACCCCCACACCACCCTGGCTGCCCGTACTACCGCCACCCGCCACCAGCCTTGGACACAAGCCGGACAAGCCAATGCCACCACCGGTCCCACCTGGGGAGCGCTGCCTGCTTGTCTCATACCTGAAAATTGATCAATTTGTATAATTTATCATTAGCAATTGCTGAAAGATTCGCCTGTAATGTTGAAACGAAACAAAAAAATCCTTAAAGATATGCATGAGCTCCAAGCAAGCTAGTGCCAAATGAAATCTATTTGCTAGATGTTCTAGTATCAAAGAATGTAGTTTATGGACTCGTTTTTAAAATAGCTAGGCAACTAAAAAGTCAAGGAGGTAGTGAAAGAGAAGGATGAATTGTTTTTTCAATTCCGTGGGCCCAAAGGCCTGGGTTATTAATTAGCTTACATAAATGAGCTTGTTTCTGAGTTAAGTGTACAACAAATATCTAAAACTTTTCACAATCTTGAGCAAAGAAATCTGTCTTGGAGAGATAAGATTGACGACATTCTTTTTATTCTGTGTTTTGATTGAGAGTTAATTGCGTAAACTGTGAGGAAATAGAATTTGCATCTGGATCAATTCAGTGATCCATATTGATGATTTGGAATCTTAGACGAAATCATTACAACAAAACATTAACTGAGAATACTTTATTAATCTTGTATGGTTGAATGGGGTGATGTGACCATTCCAGCAGTTAAACCTGCTCCTAGAATAAAAATCGATATAATATGGAAAGAATTCTTCTGTAAAACCCAAAAATATTACATTACTTAATTATTACTTAATGCAAAAATTCTAGTTGAATGTATCAAGAAGATTAACCCATATTAGAGACTCATTGTCAGTTGAATTTTAGAAGGTAAGGAATAATTGAAAGGCATATCTACTGATCAACCCAAACAACCAATAGTAGATCTATAATCGAGATATCACGATTGGATTAATAGAATTGACATACTATCACCAGAATAAGAAAGTTAAAAATAGATATTCAGAAATATACGATGACGAATAAAAAAACGTTTTCTAACAACAGTTTTACCGAGAATCACAACCGTGAAATATAAGTAAATATCGTCGCAGTTATATTTAAGTTTCACGTTTCATTTATACAACACATTTGAGTAGATTATACGATGTACTCGGCTATCTAAAGGGTTGAGTTATATTTTACTTCGAGCTCAACTGCTTCTATTAAATCACCTATGCCTGCACTTTGTTATAATCTATACTTCCAGAGTAATCTGTTTGCTGTAGATCTTTTAAAACAGCTGAGAACAAGTGAGGGTGGAATAGGCTACAAAAGGATGACTCGTAGAACCTAATTCGCTTTTACTCAATTATTTCTTACAGAAGACACAAACAAAAATTGCAAAAGCAAAATACCTAATTTATGAACCTGTGAGTAATTTCAGGGGTGTGACTCCCAAACCGCTTTTCCCCACTTTTTCTAATATCCACGAAATTAGTCATGTGATTCCATTGCGCTAAATTTCAGCCAACAATTTAGGGATCTGAATATATAGTGAGCAATGCATATCCGGACTTACAAGCTTTGGAAGTAAATGGTTTAGGAAAATTCACATGGATATAATAAGACCAAATGATAATAACGATTTCAAATTACTACAAAACCAAGAGCACAAAAAATCGTGTCGATTGCCCAGCTCAAAGCAGCAGTTACTCAAAATATATAAAACTTCGAATTATTTTCATAGGGAATTTGGCATTAGGACCTTTTTCCATTAAGATATGTGGAATAGGTAGTTTTAATAGCAAAAAAAGGTTTGACATCAATCAAGTAAGAATTTATATGACATTTTCCAAAGTCAAATATTTTTTAGTTCTTGCTGTATCGAAGTGGGCCACCAATACGTGTACAATTGAAATAAGCATTCCGCATTTTCCAAGCAATTTGAGTTCATTTAATATGTAAAACCAGCCTCAGACTATCGAGGACAACCACTTTTAACTAAATCGGTCGAAATACTCAATTGAGGCAGTTTTTAAGGCTTGATTCAGAGAGATGCTACTGTCATGGTGATAGTGAATTACTTTTAGAATCACGTCATATTGGAAATTAATATTTGCTTGAGTGAAAATATGGTGTCGATATACCCCTGGAAATACCTACAGATTATCGCCTCTGATTAGATATGGCAAGTTTAGTGTAAGCCGCCCAAATTTAATTCCTGGTCTAAAATATGACCGGTGTATCTACATTAAGGTGGTCCTTAATTCGGTCATATTCGAATTTCAATAGGCCCATGGGCCAGAGTGGCTCCAAATATATGTACACAAAAATGTAGTCAAAGCCCGAGGTTCCTATCTTATTTTAAAGTACTGCTGCAAAGCCTTTCAACTTTCCCATTCAAATAACTACTAGTACTAAGTACTTAGAATTCAGATCGGAACCTGAGGTTCCGGCTACATTTTTTGTATATATTCCGAGACATCTTGGGGGATGGGAGCATTGAAATTCGATAACGATCAAATTGTATGTACATACACGTAGGCATTATTAATAGAGACCTTGAATCATCTTGAAGTAATAAATCACTGAATTGAATCATAAGAAAGTAGCGTTAAACTGATAGCATAATTTTCCAAGAGAAGACAATTATCATTAAACTACAAACTCCAAAGTGGATACGGAAGAGACTGAATCTACCATAATGAAAATAGCAGGAAATTACCAATTCACACTGACAATATGTTAGATGATGTGGTGTGATAGCCAAGACACAGCTACTCGTGATTTTCAAGCAAAACGCGTGATAATAGTGGAATATTTAAAAGTGTATCACCTTAAAAATTGAAGGTAAGTAAGAAGAGGCAATGAATTCTAATAGTTGTGAATGGGAATTAAAGATTGATTTTTATGAGTAGGTTTCCATGTTATATAAACTCGTTCATAGAATCAAGTCGGCAAAAAACGAAGTGATAAAATGTATTGATATATGAGAGGTAGTAGGGGGATGTAAATATGGAATGATAAAAAGAAATGTGAAAATGATGGTGCATAAAAGCATGGTTGTTGATACAGACATGGTTGTACCTGTCCTGCCTGCTATGGCCAGATGGAAACAGTCCGCGCACCGCGTTGCCTATAGCTGCTTTCTTTTTGCTTTCCTTATGCCCACCACCAACACCACCACCACCGCCGCCACCACCACCGACAGTTCCGCTTATCACCTGTTGCTGCAACTGCCTGGCTTGTCTTCCTTTTTCACCCTGTAAAGTCAAATATATAAGTTAATCCTTTTTATACCTATTACCAGGACATGTGTGTCCTGGTGAATTCAGATCATATCTTCTTAATTAATAATTAAGCCAAGGTCAGAATCCTTTGCGGACTTCTTTTAATTTTAGTGAAGATTTATTGAGACACTGCAAGTTGACCACGGTGAAGCAAGTGTGATATGGAATTGAATAGACAAATTCACGCAATCAGGTAAATGATGGAAATTTTTCTTTGATTGTAAAACTTTGCTTTAATTTTTTCACGGAAAAATGTATCATTTTCGATGTTTGTAATTTTGGGTTCTCATTTATAAGATAACATATTTGTAGTCTTGAACATCTCACTTTGAATAACTAACTGTGTAATAGATCACTCATTGAGAATCATCAATATGATGGTCTTAACTCTAGAAAATGAAAAGCTCAGTTCAGATTATTGTGTGCAGTAAACTATGTTTCGTTACTTTATTCTCAAGTGTCATAGTTTATCACATTGGAAATGGTTCAAATTTTCTACCTATGAAAACTTTACACCTATAATCCTCGACGAATCTTCAGTAAACGACTTAGAATACTGAGCGGACAAATTTGTTCCGGGATGACCAAGTTTTTCATTGCTATTCCTTGGTTTTGGCTGTGCAGAGGATATAAAATATACATAAACAAATTGTTTCATAAGTATGGAATTGAAAGGTATAAAATATTGATGCTCCTTATTTTCATTTACACGTTAAAACTCTTTCATTTGGTGAATAAATAATAAGATGATAAATATTCAATTGGAAACAACCATAGCTATAGGATCTTGTGCATATTGAGATTATAACGTGATGAAAGATTGTTTATTCGGAGATATGCTTGCATTGAAGATGGCATTAGCTTCTGTAGCTGGCTGATACTATTAGTATACCTTTTGTGTCGATACAGATATTATGCCATTTAAAGAAGGGTGATAGCAATTTCATGGATACTTTCATAGTGCAAAACGAAAAAAAAGAAATCCCAAATGCTAATGAATCTATCAAGGCATAAAATGAAGGTGAAAATAAAGCTGGAAGTGAACTGAAATTGTGCTTTTAACTAAAGTAAATATGTGGTAAAATCATATAGCTGATATTTCCCAAACGTTTCTTCATAATTGTACTGTAAAGTAATTATGAGTCACATTCCAATACAAAGAGCAGTTTTTCCATTGATTTCTAATACATGGAAGGAAAAGTGAACAACTAATAAAATAAAACCCAAGAGTGTTGACAACCGTTACAGTATTTGTGAAGATTAAAAGTTCCAACGATTGCTCGTATCAAGTCATGTAATTTTAAACCAATTAACAATTAGTGATACTGAGAAAGTGTTACTTATAACAGTTATAACACTGAATAATTTCCAATTTACATTTTAAAAAAATCAAAAGGTCTTGTTATCTTGTCCAGGCACAAGCAACTGAAATTTTAATTGCTACAAAAACAATAATCACCTTGAAAAAGCGTATTAAAAACATTTCGAGTGAATTTCTAGAAAGGAAAAGGTATAGAATAATAGAATATAGATTTATATAAGTCTTTAACTCTAATTTAAAGAACTGTGATCATAATGATATACGAGTGAAAATTTTAACCAAACAATTGACCTTTGTTGATTGCGTACCTTGATGCTGAGAAGTTTAAAACTAAGGCTGGTGCTAGTGGGTACTGGACTCAAGTCACACCGAAGTCTTCTATGAGACCGTTCTACAATAGGTAGGTCGTCTTCCGGCTCCGATTGACACGGAATGGAAAAGTTGTTACGTTCCAAAGTGTTTGAACGTATTATTGATATATCTTCGCTGTCGTTGCGATTATTGCTGGTCACCGGACTTGATGTTTTTCTCTCATTACAGCATCTCGGCATTGCACGTACACAACCAACTTGAAAAGGAATTTGTTCTATCCTATTTTCTTGCCCTTTCAAATCTTATTATCGGGCAGCTACCAAAAGTTTCAGTGCATGTTTTCAGTTAAACTCTGCTCTCTTGTTCAGAGAGAAAAATGCGAGAGCATAGAAATTGATATCTCAAACGTACTTAAATAATTTCCTTTTCTTCTGCACGTGTTTTTAATTGACTTAAAAATACCTTGCTTCACAAAAAATGTTTTTCCTTTCTATATCCCGTCTATTTACTTTCTCCTTTATCAAAATGTGGATGTATAATGATGCGGACGTCGTCCAGTTAAAGTTTTCCCAATTTTACAAAAATCATTTACTCATTCAATTACAAATCATATATTTACACTTCGTTTAGCCCAATATTTATTTTAAGCTCAATCCAAGTGCTTGAAAAATAAGAATCGACGAAACTCTGAACACTGTAGTTTCTCCCAATGGACAGTCAGTCGTTGCACAGAACATTACAATATTGGACACACTGTGCCAGCTCAGATAATGCAATAAAGTTAGTGTTGGAATTAATTACGTTATATGTTTACTCATTGAGTTCCAGAACTTCTTCTCGACTGTTAAATTAATGGATTATTAAAAGAACGTTAAAAATATTGTACCTCAGTAAAATCGAGGTTTATTTGATTCCAAAATAACTAAAAGTAAATTGACATTATTCAATCAGTTTTCCCTCCAATGATTTTGATTAATACGAAGTAAAGTTTGAAGATGTCTTGCGCCCATAGATTATTTTTAACGAGCAAGGAAATTTCAAGGTTTTTGTTAGTGATGCAGCTTTCTCAGATGTAGTGATATTATTTTTTCTCTTTCTTTTTCTTGAAAATTGATGATTCAGAATTGATTGTCAAGTATCTGGTGATATTATCAAGTACGGCGTTTAGTGATCAACGCTGGTTAATTGCAGGTTGGTTGAAGTTGTCATCGTCGTTGTCGTTGTCCGTTGTTGTAGACTGTAGTTAAAGACGGTACACAGTGCTCAGTGGATTTCTGCTTTTGATTTTTTCTTGCCTCTGCAGCTCCTCGTCATATTTTTTTCGCTAACATTCTGCGCAAACAAACCCCATGATAATAATTTACTAATTATATTTTTAATCTAATTTAATTACTGCTATGTACAAGTTAGTGCAAGCAATTTTATCTCAACAATACAAAATCTTCGGATATATGAATAATTGATTGCAGTTTTCTCTTTCTATTTCTTTCTTCGCTAATTGGTTTCCTGATTCCAATTAATTATCAAGAAAATCTCAAGAGTATTTTTTATAGCATGATTTGAGTATATTTGCTCATCTGAATGTTGACTACGAATGATATCGATAGGGAAATTTATTATTTTAGTAGGCCAATAGGACAAGGCGGAAAAAAAATATTATCTTTTAAGGGAAATGAGACAACAAGAGTGAGGCCTGTGATCAAAATTTGAGAGACAACTAAGTTGAGAAACTGATTGTCAGATCTAAAGAATTGAAGACTCAATTAAATAAGCAAAATTTAGCTTGCCAAATTAACGATGCATTAATAGGAAATTGCATAAAAGCTCTCTTACAGGAGGTTGAAAGACATAAATAGACAGACAGACGAGCACTGATGGTCTTTCCTTTGCATGATTGTACCACTTAATTAAATGGCTCGGGTCATGTGTCTATATATCTGCATGTCATATATATTGCAATAAATATAAGACGGTCTGACAACTGTGATATATAATCATACAAGCCAGTTCTTATTAGGTAATGTATTATACATATATAGTTGTATGCTACATAATACGGTAGTTTAATATTGAATTATAAAAGTCATATATATACTATGCATGAGAGTATAAGAAACACGCCTTCTGCTTGACAATTTCAAGGTATTAATTTGCATATTTATTTCTATCAAAGGCTAACCATTAAATTCTTTGAAAGCTATCAAATATCTTTTATCTTTGTTATGTGATGTTCCATTAATAAACTATACATGCTCTGTAATTTCTCCATTGGCCTTTTACTCTCAAAAAAAAAAAACAATACTCTGGGTTCTTTTATTTTTCTTTCTTCAACAATTTTTTTTAGTTCTCAGAAATTTATCGAAATATTACTATCGGATTCCCTTACGTTTGTCAAAGTAGAAGGCAAGACAGGTTCTCTTCTTGTCACTTCTGATAGGGTGATGATAAAATATGTAGTTTTAAAACAACGTATACACAATATCCGTAACGACAATAAACAAGAAATATGACTTGCGGTAAATAATGATGAAGTTTTGAGAATTTTGACAGATGTAGCAAGTGTCAAGGCTTTCGCATTCTCATGCGTACTGATGTGCACGAGTGTACGTGGACATTCTAGTGACACACGTTCAAGAGTTAAAATCAACCACCCACTAACACATCTATACTGCAATGTGACATCTATCCCAAAAATATCGCGTCAGGGCGTATTTTACATATTGTCTGACCCCAAACACGATTAGAAACTATTCGAAGTAGGGATATGTTTGCACAGATCGTGTATTTACCGAGTTTCTCAATATTTTTGACTAATAAAAACGTCGAAAGTCCCATCGGTACCTACTTGTCATGCGGAGATGCACGAGCGACAGGACCTACACGACTGACTTATCGAGAAAAAATTGATCACCTGTACCATTCTCATCGAAGTTCTGATCCCCTATTAGTATCCTTATAAGTTAAACTCATTGTTAATCAATTAACAACACTCCATAGTCTTTAATTCACTCTTACTCACATTTATTTTGCAGAAAATCACCCGACTACACCCAAATCATCACCATTTCTTTTTTTTCACTGCAAACTGCGCACTCTCCCGGTACTATGCAGAACCATCACTGGCGCCATTTAATTTGTCCTGTTCTTATTTTTCATCGCAAGTACATGCACACATATGCATGCCTATTGAGTAATGTGTGAGTGTGTGTGTGTATGTTCACGCGTGTATATAAATATATATACTATATATATACACGCACACGTACAGATTTATATATATATATATATGTCGATGTAACTATACAATAAAACCCAGGGAGCGTTTAATTTTAATCCAACCAGTCATCAGGTTTTCTCTTCTAACGTCAAACATCACTGATAAATTACTGCGATGGAATACCTATCCTCTGTCAACAAAACTTATTTTTTGCATCCCACGCCATTGAGGGCCGGAACATTTTAAGTACGAAACTACGAACATCCGTAATCGAGCCGAGAGTTGAGAGAAAAACAAAACTACGCTTAACCAGCCCATAGTCCGTTTATGCTCGCTCTCGCTTTTGCCAATCGGTAATCAACTCAAACGTCAAACATGTCATAACACGCGTGTGACCCGTATTTTCTCATTACATAGCACAAACTTCGATCCCGTATCGTAAATGATAGTATTTACTCTTAAAAATAATCATGTCTCAAATGTGAATGAAATTATCTCCGAGCTGTTGCCCGTGGTAATAACCTCAAACGATATCACGTCACTTTTCGCATACCCGAGGTAGAAAGCAACACATGAATTATTGAACTATTTACTTATTTCATTACATAAACAACTCACCTTAATTAGTCCGATTCATTTCTCTGCAAACTTAGCTTAGTACTGGTTATTCCAGGAGTTTCAACATTCGAATAGAGGCGCGAAATAGATATGCCTAGATATTATTTGTCATCCTACCCAAATACCCTTTTCGAATCATTTTCTCGGATTTTGTTTAACCATTCTACCTGTATCTCAAAGAACATTCAATTTCACAGAATAAGTTGTCAGAGTTTTTCCCAATTCTCACTCACAATTAAAGATTTTTTCAAAACGTTTTTTGTGCTGTAGATAAAGTCATGGCAGATCTGGATGCAATATATTCCAACGATTCGCTTTCCATGGATTCAACATTCGCATCGATGGTACTGAACGAATTATCCAATACATCGACAGATTTCACAACTGTTTTAGACAATATGACGACAGAAAATTCGTCTATAGATTTCACAGAACAAAGTGAAAATCTAATTCCAACAAGCACAGGAAATCCCGTCAAGATTACACACAATATTCAAACCTTGACTAAAGTTATTGACACTATAGTCAATTCTACACAATCTTCCCTTGCAAATTTAACTACGAAGTCTACAATCTGTTCGACAACGGAAGAACCATTTGATGAATTTGGACCACCCGAAGGAGTGCAATACATTTTTGTACCTCTAGGGGTTATGGTCTTCGTTATAATACTATCTGCTGTGGTGAGGATACAACAACTAACAATATTTTCATTATTTAGTTTACATGTTTTTATTGCCGAGTATTATTTTCCATCAAGTCCATAAATATCAGCAGGGGGATATTGACAGGTGAAATGATCTTGAGCGTGAATATTTTTTATGCTATAAGGAATAATAATACACTGAAATAAAGTACAAACAATGATCGATGGTATGTGTTTGGTTTTTTTTCATAAATGAACTGAATTCTTCTCTGTGGAAATCAATTGTGTAAGCACATTAAATACCAGATTCAGCATGAAATGAATGATAGAATCACAGCGAATAATCCACAAATAGTATGTTTATGAACTTCCAGTAGATGTCTAGGTTTTTTAGAGGTCTATAATTGTTAGTTCGAAATTGATCGTAAGTGCGTCGTATGAGGATATCGTTTATATATTTATTTAATTATAATTATTATATGATAATTAGAAATTAGTCAGATGATTCTCCACTGTTCTTACCTTAAATATTCAGAAATATTTAATTAAACTGTAAAATCCACACAGATAGAAGAACTTTTACTTTTATTATGTGAATTTGAATCAGGAATAGTCGCAATTGAGCAAGATGATTTGATTTCACTTTATCGTTAGGCAAGTATCTCAGTATATAATATAATATTGAAGTATTTATTTCATAGGTGTTAATCATATCTCGAAAGCGCAAGTTGGAGAGACTGAGGCACAGGCTAATGCCATTATATAACTTTGATCCTGGTGAGGAGGGAGAAGATGATTGGGAAACTGAGTTACTTGATGAGAATATTGATAGTCGTCAAAAGAGAGTAAGTGGTGTTTATAACTTTGTGTCGGTCAACAATAATTATCATTTTCTAATAACAACTGATGAATCGTTCTCAGCAAGGTTATCAATCGATGGACACAGAAGAGAATGCAGAATTGTTCAGTGGCCGCTGAAGGAGGAGTCTTATGAGCCAAAGAGTTGACACCTTTTAATATCATAATAATAATAGTTATTATTATTACTACATGATAGTATTCAATCAATATTAAATATGTAACAAATGAAACCAATCTAGTGAAGAACTTTATTCATCTTAATAGGTAGAGACGTACAGTTCAAAGGTAAATAAGCTCAAGTAAGTTTTCTAAATTGAATATGACCTACGTAGCTCATGGGTATTTAGAAATCTTTTGAAATTATGTAATTTGCACTATAATTCTATTTTTATTTCAACACATGTGATATAAATCATTAGAATATTACTTATCTCACTTATTCACAACTGATCTGAAATTATTTTTAATCAAAAAAATCATTATTTAGTATTAGAAAGTTTCGCTTATCGTTAGTATGTAAAACACTAGTATATGTAGATGTATAGTAGCATTAATTATTGCTACGTACAATCAGCCAAAGATAATCTAACTTTTATATCGTTCGTACATTGCAATTTCAGTATATGTATTAAGATATGCAATTATGCAACATTGACGATGTATAATACCAATTATCTAGTCCATAGTATTTAATAAACATTTAATCAAATGTAAACAATGTCTGGTCAAAAACTTCAAGTAATATAGATTCGGTATTAATATTATAGTTCAATAGCCCACACTCGTGTCACTTATGTATCGTATTATGCCTATTTTTGCATAATAAATGCACAAAATAATTTTAAATAGATGTCTTTGTTGTAAACCCCATGCATGCAAGCTCATCACCATCATGATGAAAGAAAATCAGAAGACTTCTAATACCGTGATGAATTTTTGAATAATCATAATGTAGTCCTGATTTCTTTCGGCATAGATAAAGCAATGAAACAAATAAAACTCCGTCATTATTGGAAATATCTACCATGAAAGTTCTCCAGCCATTGGAGACTTGGGTACGGGATGCCTATAGACTTTAGATTACCAAGTTCCAGTATTTCCAAGCTCATGGTTCTGATATCAGAAAATTTATATACACATAGACTTATCTTTAATTTATCCACCATCATGCAGTCAAATGTGTATAGAGTATCTTAGTCTCGAATCTGCGTTTGATTAGTTATGATGATGCGTTCATCTGAGTCGCTTATGCTTGCGCTTATTGCACTGTCTATAATAGAAAGTTTAAGTGATGTTACAAGCTAATAAAGTACTTTAAATTGCTCAGTATATCGATCTTTGATTATATGAACCCTTAAATTACGAATATTATCAAATTTCAGGCTACTCTCAAGATTTTGAAGTCTGAATAATTATAAGCCCAGTGAATACTCTGGAGAAGGTGGAATGATCAGATCATGTATTGTTTTGTTTATAGTTTATTTAATACAAATTTGACATTCACACAGTGTATGTTTGTTCAGAAATAAGAATTTGTCGTGTTACATTGTAGTAATACTTTCCACGCTTTTTCCACATTGAAAGTATTCCACCAGGTTTTCGAATTCAAGTAATTGCGGAATTTCTTCTTATTTCAGAGCCGAGTCATTTACTTAGAATAGTAATAATATATAGAAGTGCCATAAGGTAATACAATATAACGGTATGTACTTGACGATACTAAAAAACACTGTTTAAAATGAGATTGGGACTTACGATACAGATTAACTCGGGCTTAGATGCCTAAAGTCTTAAACGTTTGTTCACATTTTCAATAATATTTAGTATTAAATCAAAACGCATCTAAACACTAAAAAATACATTACATACGGTTTATACAAGTATTGTTCATTGAAAGCTTTGCTTATCAAATAACTTTTCCGTTCTTTTTTTTCAATATTTTTGTTATTTTTTTTTTTTTTTTTTGTTTTCTATCTTTTGTTTATAAATCTCGGAATATTCTGAATTTCGGAGTCACGTAGCCTGAGCTTTCAAGG